>CAOKZL010000765.1:0-514671 GCA_948472985.1 Iguana delicatissima
ATGGGAGCACTATCAGATGGATCCATAATTGGAAAATCATGCTCAAAGAGTTGTCATCAGCAGGTGTACTTCAGATTGGAAGGAAGTCTCCAGTTGAGTGCTGCAGAGTTCTGTCCTGGGGCCAATACACTTCAATATTTTTATCAGTGATTTAGATGATGGAGTGGAGGGAATCTTTATCAAATTTGCAGGTAATACAGAACTGGGAGGGGCAGCCAACACACTGGAAGATGGGAAAAGAATTCATAATGGCCTTGATATACTAGAAAACTGTGTTGAAACTAATAAAATATAATACAGACAAATGCAAAATTCTACATATAGGCCACAAAAACCAACTACACAGATATAGGATGGGGGATGCTTGGTTCAGCAGTTTTACAAGTGAAAAGGACCTTGGATTATTAAGGCAGGCTGTTGGCAACTGTCTGATTGCTGTGAAACAGGCTTCCTGTTGAGCAGGTGCTCAGTCAATTTTTCTAATTTTTTTAATTTGCTGTTTTTTAATTGGGTTTTTAATTAAATTTGTGGGCTTGCTTTGTGTTTTATGTTAAGATTTATTCATCTCATTGTGACTGCCCTGAGTTTAATTTGTTAGTAGGATAAACATCCTATAAATAATTAAATGAAGTATCTGTTGTCTAAGAGTTAAACAGTTGTTAGCGATCATTATACTTGTCAAATTCGAAATACATTTTCTTTAGGACTCATTTCAGGGCAACCACCTTCAAAGCAGCTGAATTTTGTCCCCTTCACAGTGAAGCTTTACTTGTGTCCTGATTCTGTCTGATCAGTTGGTCAAGTTGTATGTACCCATTATTTTGTTTGTACAAAAGAATGAACATCTTTGGGGACAAGATCATGTAGGCTTGCACCCTCCTTATCCAGATTTACAAGATATTCACCAGCATATTAGCACACAGATTAAACAACCTTGCTGTTCACCAGGTTCATGCTGACTAGGTTAGCTTCTTAAAAAATAGAATGATAGCTGAACTAGTAAAGAGGGTTCTTCATGTAGTCTGCTGAGTACTGTGAACAAAATCTGCTACCATAGTGTCCCTAGACAAAGTGAAGATGTTTGATATGGTGTGATAATGGGGCTTCCCATTATCTAGGCTTATCAAAGGGAGACACTTCTCTCTTCAGGTAAACCAAGGGTTAATGAGATGTTAGGATTACATCAAGGGTCACAGGGTGAGAGTTGACCAACCAAAAAGAAAGGGTCAGCATCACAGGTCACAAGGTGAGAATTGACCAACCAAAAAGGAAAGAGGCGGGCATCTTGGAGAGGCTTCCAGATCCTTCCAAGGAGGAAAATAAAACTTCTGAGAGGCCATGTGGCCACAGAAAGAGACAGAAAGAGAGACACAGAGAGACACAGAGAGAGAGGAGAGCGGGGCCAGTGGAGCTGGCAGCATGCCCTGTCTCCTGGACCCCCCTCTCTCCTCCTTTAGACCATCTACGCCTATAACCTAATTATGAGTAACTAGAAATAAGTAGTTAGTCGCGTTAGGGCTAATGTTGTTATTTTGGGAATTGGCTGATCTTAAGAATGTATCTGTGCTGTTATATCTGTTTTGTAAATTCTTGTAACTAAGTGTACCTGGGAGAGGGGGTCTCCCAAGTGTGATATTGTTTATTTGCATGCCTTGATTAAAACACTTCTATAAACCTCCGTTTCTCTCCATTTCCACGCCAGGGTTGGCACACACTACATAGGACCTCTCACTCAGGGAAAGGGGGAGGTGGAAGTTCCTTATGCTTAGAGATTAGGCAGAGTCCCTCCTGTTCTGTCTAAGTAATTCTTAATTCAGGGGGGTGGTGGCAGCATACTTGAGAGAGTTGGGGAGATTGCCAGTCGTTCCATGTGTGGAAGTCAGCTTTGGAAGGCTGGCAAGAACCCTAGTAAAACACTGGGAGGAAATTTCCAGTTTTGTAGAGGTGGAAGTCCACTAAGAGACTGGAAATAAACCTACAGTGTCACATATGGTCACCTGGAAGTATCTAAAGTATGTATTGTGCACACGCAAGGCTATGGAATTAGACTCGTCCTTTACAAATATTTTTGTACACTGTACACAAATATTCAAGCAATACTTAGGACCAATGAAATAGATTCAGTAGTATTTGAGATCTCTAGTGGCATGAAACAAGGATATCTTTTTGTACCTCCTCCTCTTTTCTCTGGTTAAGAAGCCATTGATGTTTTATATAGGAACTGATAAGAATACAGTGGACCTCTGTAATGCAAGGGTTCCATTTCAGGAACCCCTGTGTGAAATAAAAAACGCAAGTGTTGCATCCATTGTCTATAATAGGAACGGTGCTTTACAGGACCGTGCATTTGTGTATGTAGTGGTCATGCCAGAAGAGAGTGTACTGTATTAATGGGTTTGAAATAAATGATTGAAAGCCTGTGAATTCATATGCAAAAATCATGATTCTTACCATTTTGAACCTGTCCATAGAATTCTTAAATGTAACAGAACAGATAATGGTTTATGGTAAATATCTGGCCTCAAAATTAATCTCATTTCTCATCCTCGCAGTTGGCAAGTGATATGGAAAAACTATGTATAGAAACAATGGCTTGAGGGATAAACTAGTCAAATGTTTGGATGCTACTATACCAGAAAAACTTAATAAGATGATAAGATGAACTGTGAGGGAATACACACATACACACACACACACACACACACATATACAGACATATACATATATACATAACATATATACATAGACACATGCACTGATTAGAAATACATTGAATAAATGGGAATCCATCACTCCTTTAATGGTTGGGTAGAATTCTGGCTTTTGAATGGTCCTGCCAGAACAGATCTTTTTAACTTTTTCACATATTGCCATTAGCACTGTCTGGTGGAGTTACAAAAGGATGTCAAAACCGTATTAGTGCCTGTACTCACAAAGGAAAGTGCCCAAGACTTACTTTTTAAGAAGCGTTAACTGGAAGTCCAAGGAAAGGAGGTTTTGGAATTTTGAATTTGTCCCTATCAGGGACCTTTCAGATTAATCAGTTGTTTCATCTTGCAGACTTGAGTGAAAATTCAGCATGAGTTGGGTTATATGAAACATTGGATCCAAGGACAAAGGCAAAGGGATTTTTTTTCAACCCTTCACCTAAAATGTAAAATAAAGAGTCCAAAAATGCTTGGAGACTCACAAGTTAGAAATTTAGAGGAGATGGTAGAAGAGGTTGATGCCATCCACTTTCCTTCTTTGCCCTGTTTCATCCCTTCTTCTCTGATGGGGAAAAATGGTTGTGTCATGAATGTGGCCAAGGGACATAGTATTAGCACAGTTAAAGACCTGTATAACTGGAACAGGTTAAAGCAAGTCCCATGCTGGCAGAGCAATTGCTCAGCAGTGAGCCAGACTGGATGCAGGTGTGATACATTCTGCGTTTAGCATTGCTCCAATAGATCAAACAATAAGCATTATGGTTACTTTCAGAGTGAAAATAAAAAAAATTATCTTCGACTATTGCAGTCTAAAGGCATGACATTCAAATTGTTTCAGTTGATGCTGATTGCATTTTATAACAAAATGAAGTCTTATGCATTCTTGGGAAGTTGACCTTGGTGTTGATGTTACTTCAGAAGCATGTGCAAGACTTTAAGGTCTCTCATTCATAGGGTGGCCATAAATTGAAGTTGACTTGATAGCAGTTAACAACAACAGTTAATGTACAACAAATTCTCATTTTACAGCAATGAAAAGCATGGGAGCAATCCTATTTTACTGGTTTAATGAATAATATTTTCTGGTTACTTTTTCTGGGTCTTGAAAGACATGTTTGCATTCTGACAGGAATTTTTCAAGTTTTATGCCATTCTTACATCAGTCTTAAGGGTTTGGGTTTTTTAAGCAAAGAACAGCAGGGAGTGACTTAGACAACCAGCAAGAATAACAAATTCCTTGTCAAATATCATAATATGTAACAGGAATGAATTACTTTTAAAAACTAATTTTCCAGCCTCTGTTCATTGTCAACCCATGGAGTCATTCCCCGACTGTGTCACTTCTTCCTGAGTAGTAGCAGTTTCTCCTTCTTGTCACCTCTCTGCTTGGACAGATCTGTAAGTTAGGCCCAGAAGAAAATGAGAAGCAAGTGGTTTGAATATCAGTGGATTCTCATGACTGTTCCCAAGTGTTTTTAATGTGGAAATTTAATAATTTGAAAATTATTGCCTTCATGGAGTAATATTCATGCTTTATTCTCAAACATATTGTATTCATTACCACAGCACTAAAATGTAACTTCCAAAATTAGTTCTAGCTTTAGGACCTCCTAATGTGTGGTTGTAGGTGCAAATCACAAAAATATGAGAGAACATGATACAGGAGACAGGAATAAAATACAGAAGAAGGCAAACACTTTGATTTTAGTGGGAAAGATTTAATGATCCACTGCATATAATGAAATTGATGCAGCTTAACTTCTTTGGATCTTGGCCTTTGCCTCTTACAACTTTTTCTAAAGAAGTGTACATTCCTGAATACAGAGTATAGTTTTCTTGAGAAGTCTTCATAGTTCATTGGAAACAGCTGGGACTGTTAGCTGGGTTTGAAGTTATGTATATGAAGCATAGACTCAGAGCTAATTGGTGTGAAGTTTTGTTTCATATTTGTTTTGCTTGGGGTGTATGTATGTATATATGTCATCTACTATAAAATGTATTACTTTAGATTTTTTCACTTCTTCTAATTGAAATAAAAATGGCAATCTTCTTTAATCATTGTGGGTGTAAGTCACATCTGGAGGAGTCTCTGGAGTACCATAGAGCTGTGGATATATGTATCCCTCCGATGTCTGCATCCCTCTTTTGTCTCCATCCATGTAACTTCTGCTGCAAATCACAACTAATTTTCACATGCCGAGGGGGCATACAGATCCCCAGTCCCAGGTGCTACAGAGGAAGATGTACAATTGTGAAAATACCCATGTTTTATTGGTTTTCCTTACCAGCAGTTCTTTTTCCCACTTGAATTCTGTGGTGCATTTCCTGCTTCCTGTCTGTACAGGAATAAAATCATGTGGGTAAAAATAAAGTTTGGGCATGAGGGTTCTGTAGGGTTCACTTTGTGTGATTGTGCTAAGAAACAGGCTTTATAAGCTTATTTTGTTCTGACATCACTCTTGCAATGGATTTCTGCTGATCTTAAAGCTGCTTTGCTGAAGTCCAAGAAGTTCATTTGCTTTATTGAATTTAAAACGCCTTGTAAAGTCATGGAACAATAATTCATGAAATATGAAAAAACATAAGCTGTTCCTGTTTTATACAGACTTCTGTATTTCAACTCTGTTACATTTATTTTTGTCTCCTTTTATCCCCACCCCTCTTTTTTTAATGTTTAGGAATGATTTGCTAATGGTGTGTCGCCAACTGAACATGGAGGAGTCTGTGGCAGAGATAATGCAGCAGCTAGGTGCAGATGAAAATGGAAAAATATCCTTTCAGGATTTTACACGGTGTCGTATGCAGCTTGTGCGAGAAATCAGGAAGGAAGAAGTGGAACTTTCTGTGAAATCGTATGATTCTTGTAAAAAGAAAACATTGAGGGACAGGATAGCTTCCTGGCCAACAAGTAGTGATAACAGTTTGGGTAAGTGTGGTTCTTTCATGATCCTAGAGTGAAACATGACACTTTGTATGCTCTCAAGAATCTGTCTGTGCTAGGGCTTCTACAGTCTCTGTTATCTTTCACTTGCCAGCTCATGGCATTTCAGTCATACTCTCAGTATGTGGAGCTGTGTACTTGATGTTCCTAAACTTGTTTTCAATATTATGTATGAGGATCTATTATTTTTTATGCAGGTATGTCTTGAGCACACACTGTAAGCTAGTTTTCCAAAGCATGCAGAAGTATTAAACTTAGACATTTTCCATACATTATTTTAAATTTAGGTATACACTTTTACCTGCAAACAGCTCCATTTTGGGAAATGTGTAACATGGACATCAATATTTCAGTTTATCTTCTCTCAGGCACGTAACTTTAACCTTAACTCCAAATGATTTGCTGCATTTTGAAGTTTATGGTTCTAGCAAGCAGCAACAGCCTGCTTATCTGCATTGAAATGAAGAACTAAAAATGAGGAGACTTAACCTACATTCATTTTAAGCGGTATCACATGTAGTCTATAGTTCCATCTTTAATGTGACCACATTGATTCCTGATTCTATTTCTCATATTGTGCTTTAAAAAAAACTTGTTTAGCTGTCAGTTTTGAGTAAATATGGCCATTTGTTAAGGCATGTTAGAAATTTCATAATTGCATAGTTGACTAGTGATCATATTCCCATAAAAGCTCTTTATAGGGCAAAAGTATAATGTGCCTTGAAGAATGTGTGTGACTGATCTTGACTAAAGAAATCAAAGCATGCTGATGCCTTTTTTTTTAGTTCTTTAAGATCATAAAAAGAAGGCTAAGAGTCTGCAGGTTGCTTCTAATTGCTTTGTGCATGCATACAGCTGAAAACAGCAGGCATCACAATGCTGTGACATAAATCAAGTTTATGGATGGTCATTTTTCCTGTTGAAAATAACTGGTCCTTGCTAATACTGTTTGAAGATGTATCCATCCGTATTATCCTTTGGAAGTTTCTCCCCATATGGAGTTCATATAGTTGGAGAGAGATTACCAAAAATAATTAAAAGGCCAGCAAAGATCGTGGAGATGAACAGAAAACATATCTGCTTTGATAAAGAAGGTTAGTGGGAATTTTCTTACAGACCTGACTCTGGATGTTTGCCAAGTGAAGATAGTTCAAATCAAAGTGCACATAGGGCTTAAACTTGCAGAAAAATCCTAGAAACTAGAAACAGAAACCCAAGGTCACCCAGTGGACTTCTATGGCAAGTAGGGAATCGAAACTTGGTCTCCAGGGTCATAATCCAGTGCACTATCATGGCTCAGTAATTAATACCCCATTATATATCAATCAGCCATTTTTGTAAGAGATAATCACAATATAATATACTATACTGTACTGTACTGTACTATACTATACTATACTATACTATACTATACTATACTATACTATACTAGGAAGGCATTGGTGGTACCTGGGGCCCTTTAAGATATAATACATAATAGTGCCCATGCTGAGTGGCAGCTGGTTACAGTACATTCCTTGTTTTGGATTGATGCCCAAAATGAAATACAAATTGAAAGCTTGCATTTTTAAAAATGTTGATAATATTGCATATTGTCTAAGATCTATATAAGGAAAAACTGAGAGCAGCATTCCAGAACTTTTTATCTTCCGGGTATTTTGAACTTGAACACCCCACATCTCCTGTTATTTGCCACATGAACAGTGGCTGATGGGATTTGTAGTAGAGTACTGTCTTACAGAGTATGTTGTAATGTGGGAATATATTGACAGGGCAAGCATTCTGGTATAGACTGTTGGAATGTGATTAGGCACTTAGTTTCCTATTAAAATTTCATTAGAAAGGTGGATAATTATTTTTGCTGTCCTCTGGGAATGTTGATCTAACTCCACAGACCAGATACTTGCATGATAAAGAAAAAAAGGAAAAAAATACTTCAGCATTCCTGAATTGCATGCTGGTTTATGCCAGCTGCATGAATCATAAAGGCATACGATGATCTAATTCATCTTTTTCAGGATGAATTAACCCAAGTAGTCAGGTCCAGGCCTGATAACATTGTCTTTGTCTCCTCCAAGGGCCCCTAATGGTTTGATAAAGAATGCTGTGTGAAGAAAAACGTAATAAGAGATTCCTACCTAGCTTCCAGGAAATCTGGCTCTAACTACCTTCCTGCAAGCTATTTCCAGCTAAAAAAGGAATATAAGACCTTATTAGCCCAAAAAAGACACCAGTTTGAATGCTGGACCCTGTCGTTAACTGCCTCCTTGAATAACAATTCAAAAAGGTTCTGGCTGATTGTGTCGAGTGCCTTACATTCTAATTCTCAAGCTCCTAATTGCATTATTCCAGCCCAGATCTGGGAGGACCATTCCACCTTTACTGATGCAAATTCTACTCACTTGGCCCTTGTCAATACTCAGGATATCACACCCTCCCAGTGATGTATTTAAGTCTTTTACTCAAAGTCTCAAGTCAAGTCTCAAGTCGAGTCTCAAGTACTTGCAGGATACTTTCAGGTCAAGTCTCAAATCAAGTCTCACGTCTGGGAGCCAACTTTGTACCTCAACCTGTATTCCAGAATTTCTGGACACAGTTCATTAAAGTCAGTTTTAACAATTTAAGTGGAGTTGGCCTTCTACTTTTGTTATTTTGCTGTATGCAGCATCAGAAGTGGGAAATAGGATCCTTCTTACTTCCCATTTGCAAAGTAAGAAGTGGGGAATAGGATCCTTCTTATTCCCCATCACTGAAGCTTCAAGAGCTTTAGAAGGAACGATCCTTCCTCCTCAAGCCCATTGCCTAACACATTTTCTGTTCTCCTCTGAGATATGTGCCCTGCACTCTAGGCACGTCTTGCCTTCTGCTCTTAGGAAGTTTCAGGAAGCTCCTCCTGTATGTAGAGGGGACAGGCTGCTGAGCAGACCTCAACCTCATCTCAAGCCCATTGCCTAACCCATTTGCTGTTCTCTCTGAGAAATGTATCCATACTTTGGCCTTGAGAAGATCGTCATGTGACCAGTATGAATGTGTTATGTTACTGAACCAAGTGCAGCAAGTTAGTCACTGAAAATATGCAAGTCTCAAGTCGAGTCATTGTGTAGGTTTTGCCAAGCCAAGTCCGAGTTGAGTTACTGAAATGACTTAAGTCTGACTTGAATCGGAGTCAATTGACTCTATATCCCTGTTCCTCCGTCCCTCGCCTCTTGGAATCCTGTTTCTAAGGAGGAAGTGATCAAACTAATTCACCAGCTTAAGCAGGGCAAAGCCCCTGGAATAGATTTTAGTCCTGCTGAATTAATTAAAGTCAATCAAGATTGGTGGACCCCTCTGTTAACTGCTGTTTTCACTGTTATAAACCAATCTGGCAAAATTCCTGTCAGCTGGAAACATGCCGTAGTGGTTCCAGTCTACAAGAAGGGACAGCTTAGTGATCCAGGGAATTTCAGACCCATTAGCCTGCTCTCAATAATGGGTAAGCTCTATGCTCGATACTTACTTAAAAGATTAACTGACTTTCTGGAGGCCAACCATGTTATTACAGAAGCCCAAGCAGCCTTCAGAAAGAACTATTCTACCTCCAATCACTGCCTGATCCTTTTTCACCTAGTGGGAAAAACATCTTAAATTTTCACATGGTAAACTGTATGCCGCTTTTGTGGACTTGAAATCCGCTTTTGACTCCATCCCCAGAACCAAACTATGGGAGAAATTAGATAAGATCCTGGTTGAATAAAAGACTTCTTTATCTTGTAATGGCTCTATATAGTGACAGCAAGCTGCAAGTCAGATGTGGTGCCAGGCATAGCTTTCTAATAAAATCTCTATGTCCAGAGAAGTCAGACAGGGCTGTATTCTCACACCTACATTGTTTAATGTGCATATAAATGACCTCGAGGAGGCCTTGTCTGACCCTGAAAGTCACTTGCCCAAACTTGGTGCTAGGGAAGTTCTCATCCTGCTTTCTGCAGATGATGCCATTATCCTCTCTCACTCCAGACCTGGATTGAAACATCTTGTCCTGAAATTCACAAACTATTGTACGTCCAACGATCTGAAAATTAATTCTGGAAAATCTAAAATTATGGTTTTTGAAAACAAATTCTCCCAACGTCATTGGTCTCTCAAGGGGCATATCTTAGAACAGGTCAAAAACTTTTCATATCTGGGGCTGTCATTCCATCACATTTTCATGGAATACTCACAAATCAGCTATTCTGCAGAACTGATGCAGAAAGCATCAGGTAGCTCAGCTGCAATAATACGATTCTTTTTCACTAAAGGGGGCATGTTTATTCCATCTGCCATTAAAATGTTCAGTTCTAAGTCTGCTGCACAACTCCTGTGTGCTTTTAATATCTGGATAGGGGGAGTGACATCTGAAATAGACAGGCAACAGACAAAAGTTCCTGAGCACTCTTCTTCAACTCCCCAATTGTATTCCTAATTCTGTGCTCTTATTGGAAAAACGGGAAACCCCTCTCTTGTTAAGGGCCCGGTGGTATGCTATAAAACTCTGAAAGTTAGCGTTTTTGGGGTAGGTTCAGGTTTGCTTGCTTACCTGTCCCAAGACGACTATGTAAATAACTGGTCTAAGCTTCTTGCCAAAAAAGCAGCTTCAATTGGTCTCTTCTTCCTCACTTCTTTCCATTCTGGGGCTGAATATTGCCCTTAAATCTCTTAAACAAAGACTGTGGTACATAGCTTTTTGTGGTCTGTGCTCTCGCTCATATGTATCTTGCTCTCCTAGTTCAATGAACATTCACTACACTGGGCTTTTTCAATTGGCTGACTATATAAAGAACCTGTCCGTGGTTAAGTGTCACAGATCTTTCTCTCAGGCCAGATGTAATGTCTTTTTTACTGAATTACTTCGAGGCAGATTTGCTGGTGTCCCTTATCTTGAAAGACAGTGCCCCTGCAATAATACAGGAGTTGAATTGATGAAGCATGTTGTTTTGTCCTGTAGCTCCTCTAATCAGGCCCGTCAGCATAGAATTATTCCATTATTGAGAAAATTTCCTGAAAGTTCAGGCCAATTTTATGTCAGGTTCCTGCTGGAGGATAAGTCCCCAAAAGTGACCCTGGCTGTTGCTAAATTCCTCACAGAGGCAGCCAGGATTAGAGCTCATTGTATATTAGAAAAAAGTTAATTGTAACTATTTCACTGTTCTGATTTTGCCTTTTGGATGTTCTGTCCCCTTTTCCATTTTATGCTTGAGAGTTTCTTCCCCATTCGATCTGTAGATTGCAATAAATTGATTGATTAATTGATTGATGCTGGTTTATGAATACATGTAATTTTCATTATGATATTAACTGCCACATAGCAACAGATGACTTGAAGGATCATTATGGTACCACCTACTGAACACAAGAAAACAGTAATGCATTTCTGATTTTTTTTTTCATAAAACAGGTGCTGTGAATGGGTGGTGGAAAGAAGAATGAGTCTGACCCTCAGCTCTATAGGATCAGTTGGATTTAAAGCAGTGGTACTTTAAAACTGTTGGGTGACACTGACATTCAAGAATAGACAGAAGTCTAAAGAGTCACTCTTCAGACAGATCATACGAATCTTTTTTTGTTTTTCATATACGTTAATGATTTCATTTAGAGCAACAAAAATGAAAGATTTACAGACTGAGTTACACCTCTTTTCTCCAACCAACTTATTAATATTTCACAGCTTCATAGCTGTTAAACTAAACAAATGCTAGGATTCTAGCTTTTATATAATTCTGTGATTCTCATGATGATTAAAACATGCCTATGAATTTACAAGACTTGAAGGATCAAGGGACAATAAAACATTCTGACATAACCTAATTCTATTTAAAGGAAAGCATTGTTTATAATTTAAGAAGCTGTATTTTTGTCAGTATCTAAAAGGATTTGATAAATGATGTATTTGCTACTGAAAGCTATTTTTTTTAAAGTCAACCAATTTTTATTCTCATCATACATTGTATTGAATATTATCTCTACTTATGTGTTAGGTATTAGAGTTTGATATTGTAAAACAATTGCAAGCAGTGCAGTAACATGGTATATCCATTTCACAAAGCTAACAAAAATATATTTGCTTCCTCTATACCATTTCTCATGCTCAAGATTTTTCACTGAAACCCGGACGTATAATAAATGGATAACACCATCTTACAAATGTAGAGGTAAGAAAATGGGATGCAAATTCTTACCCAACAATTGATGGCCACACATCAGTTTTCTTGGCACTGTTATGAAAGGTAAAATCACTTTTTTGCTTTTTAAGCTTATTTGTTGCATAGCTCATTTGGTTAAACTTTAGATTATATGGATTACAAATAATATTACTTTTTTTGTTATTACTATTGTCATATATTCTATGAACACACATTAGTATACTAATGTTTCCTATTAATTAAATATGTATGCCACTAAATAATTATGATGTTATATGAATAGTAGCGAGTAGTTACTATGAGGTATAATGTGATAACAAATGGTTAGGTGTTTGACTGTTAATTACTAGGAACTGTTTGCAACAAGGGTGAGCCAATTTTTAATTTTTGTTTTTGCAGGTAGTGTTGTTATGTGTTCTTTATCCTTGCTAATTATTGTTTATATTGTGTAGTGCTTTTATCTCTTTTTTTTAGTATGGTTTGTATTGTTAGATAATGTTAATTTATGTTTATTTTATGTTCTTTGTATGTCTGTATGTTTTTTATTAATAATAATAAAAAAAATTAAAAAAGAAAGGTAAAAGCACTTTTATCATGTCCAAAATACCCAATAACACTACTACTACAGCAATTTTCAGATGTTCAGTGAAGATGTAAGCATGAAGAGAGCCAAGAATAGGTGCAGGTCATTAGTGGGGAAACTATCACTTTCTGAGGCCATTTCCGCACTACACTCTTATAGCGCGGTTATTCCACTTTCAACATCCTATGGAATCCTGGGGTTTGCATTTTCAGGAGGGGCCACCCAGCCCCTCCCAAAACTGCAAACCCCAGGATTCCATAGGATGTTGAAAGTGGAATAATCGGACTATAAGAGTGTAGTGCAGAAATGGCCTAAGTCCTGTCAGCTGATGCACACAAGGGCAGAAAATGAGTTGGAGGTAGCATTTTTTTTTTCCTCTTCCATTGCCTGTTCTAATTTTTGCAATCCCACTAACAGATCTAAGGTTCTGAAGGTCCTCATCTCTCTTGAACTGTTCTATATTTGGTTCCGCAAGCGGCAAGATCCACTACCAACCTGGGAGGAACTCCACAGGAGGTTCTCTCTTTCTCCCTGAGGAAGAAGAAATCTGTACCACCCACTGGTTCCAGGATACCTTTTCAGAGCAACCCTGTAACTGAACAAGGTTATTCTTGGTGGCTGCTCCCAAGCTCTGGAACTCACTTCCTAGACAGGCTAGATTAGTGCCCTCGTTACTATCCTTTTTTCAGGCAAGTGAAGACCTTTTTGTTTCAGCAGCCATGTCAGGGATGACCGGTCAAGGGGGAAAGGACTTTTATGTGCTGTGTTTTTATTTGTTCTTTTTGATGGTTTGTTTTTAATTGTTTTTAATTTTATTGGTAGTTTAATTCTATTCCTAATTTTCATACAATAAAAAGTAAGAACAATACCAAAAGTAATATAACAAATCCACAATTCACCCAGTAGCTCAAAAATCATACTGGTTGTCCCTTGATCCTTCAAGTCTTGTAGAGTAAATTCATAAGCATGTTTTAATCATCATGAGAATTACAGAATAATATAAATGCCAGAATCCTAGTATTTATTTATTGTAACAGCTATGAAGTTCTGAAATATAATGAGCTATCAGGCTGTGAAGTACAATGAATGGATTGTGGAAAAGAGGTGTAATTCAGTCTGTACATCCTTCATTTTTGTTGTTCTGAACATAATCAGTAATGTATATGAAAATGACCAGCCAAAGTGAGTATTTTGTGGAAATCCTTACTTTCATCTGAAACTTTACTTTAAAAAAAATTATAGGTGGCAACAGGATTTAACAACCAATGGCCTGATTTGTTCTAGTTATCTTATATTTAAAATATGTTTAAGTTCCTTCAGATATTCTGATTGGTCACTTTGGTGAGGCTTAGCTCTATGATTTTAACTTCTAATTAGCACTGAGCTTAGTCTCTGATTACATAATGGCTAAGCAAAAGATGTAACCACTGTAACTCCTCCATCTCTTATCATAGCTTGTAATCTTTGCCTGGGCATAATCTTTAGAATATATTTGTGTGTATTGTTGCCATTACTTTGTCTCCATGTTCCTGCCCCATGTTGCTTAGGCCAAAAGCGGGGTTGTGTGGAGACTTTTATTTGCTATAGGGATACAACATGTGTTTTGAGTCAAAGTTTTACATTTATTTCAATGTACGTAGTTAAATTCCCATATTCTCCTGGCTGCACTGAAATTTATTTACAGAGCCAGGATTTTCGCTGATTTATTTTACAGTTTTCTTCAACCCTTTAGAGGAGAGTATCAAAGAAACAATAGGATCATGGTGCATATTTGTCACTCTTCTGGTTCTTTTGTTCTTTTTCAGCAGTCATTAAATACTTCACAATGAGTATGTTCTGAATAAATTGCATTTTACTGATGTATCAGGGCAGCTGTAGCTGAGAGTAATTAACATTATATGAGGCAAAATAACCATTATGTATGGAGTTCACCGAAGATTCTGGCCTTTAACTCCCGCCTTGGTTCTGTGCACTGCAGCTGTTCTCTGGTTGTTTAGATATTTCTGTCATTAAATGGGTATTATGGGTAGTTATTAGAACAGAAGATGCAGCATTAACATCTTAAGCACTAGACTGTACATGCTTGTCTTGCATCTATATTAAATCTTTAAAAGATAGCTATCGTCGGTTTCTGGAGGAGATTATTGCTCATATCCATATCATATTAAAATGCTTTTGGCAGCATACATGTTAAAATGTTTCTGAACCACCCTTCAACCAAAGCTCTCAGGGCAGCATACAGATCAAAAAAACCAAAATCATAATACAATCATAATAAAGCAAATCATAGCAAAAGAGCATAGAATCAAATAACAGTGTAAATCCAGTTCTGTGTATCTGAAATCTGCCAAAAGCCTAGATAGTTTTTCTACCACTTGCACTGAAATTAAAAAGTGAATGGTACCTGGCAAACTTCTTTGGAGAAGAAATGACAAAGGCCACATGCCACGTCTGAAAATACCTGTCTCCAGCCTCCATCTACCTCTTCACAGTGTGAAAGGACCTGGGGCAGGATATCTGAGGCTAATCTGAACATTCATGCAGACTCATTAAATTAGGTACCCTAATTCCAAACATTGTATGGTCAAACAGACCACTTTGATTTTTGTTTGGAAGAACTCCAGAATCCTGTTTGAGATTGAGAAAGGTGTTCCATATGTCTTGTCCAAATTAATAAATGTGCATTTTTACTTATTTTTATTACCTTTCATTTATCTCAGAGAGTCATTGCTGTGAAGATAAAGTGGCAAGAAGAAGAGCCAAGTATGTTGACTTGAGCAATTTGGAGGAAAAGTTGGATAGAAATGTAAAATTAAATAGATAGGTAGATCAGTAGTTGGGGCATGAGTCAAAAGTAGTGAAAACACTTTGAACAAAGATCAAGTAGCATTCCTAGACTATGAGCCTGATCTTTCAGAGGGAATGCATTCCCATCCAAAACATGTTGAACAAGATGGTTCAGATAAACCTTCAACTCACGGGACCTCAGTCTTCCCTTGATTAAACTTTAATATTTTTCTCCCCTGTAGTTCATTAATTACTGCAGGCAACAATTCAGACTATCTACTGATTGACCTAAATTTGAGGAGAGGGACAGCAGATTTTTTTAAATTTATTTATTTATTTGATTTATATCCTGCATTTCTCCCATTATAGAATTTGAAGCAACATACCACTGATACCTTGCTTCATATGACTTTGCTGTAAGATTTCGTATAGATTAGGATGAGAAATGCCTGTGGCATTTATCAGATGATAATTAGATTTGCATCAACCCCAGCTAGCCAAAATGGACAATGGTTGGGAAGATAACGAATTTTAGTCAGTCCTCATTTAGAGAGCTACAGATTCTGCATGCTTGCTATGAATATGAACCAGTTCAGATTTATTATGAGACAAAATACATTCCTGTAGAACTTAAGATGACTAAGATGTGATGTAGCTATATTAAGTGAGAAAATAACTAAATCTCTTATTTACCTATAAAATTGAACTGAATGTTTGTGTTTATGAAGCTCAAGAATATAAACAAAATCTGACTTTCAGATCATCTGTGAAATGAATTTCTTAGGGATAAACTATGTTTCATGTTAAACTCATAGTTTGGTGTTAAGTGATTTTTTTTTAAACATCAGCGGCTTTGGGAAAACAGCAAACATAGAGTTTGTTTTTAATGCTGGCTTTCAGGCCATAAGGCTGCTGAGAGGGAGACGAAGGAAGGAAGGAAAGAAAAAAGGAGTTGATGGGGAGAGGAAAGCAGAGAGAGAGGGAGAATATTTGGGGAGATGGGAGTGTCAAAGTTGGAATAAAGGGCAGTGACAGATGCTTCCTGAAAAATAAAATTAGAAATACATGTTTGACAAGACAATGAAAAATATAAAGACAAGGATGTGGAAATTTATCTTCAACATATGATAGATGAGAAACTAAATCTGGCAAAGTAGTTAAGACTTACAGATCTTGTTATTATGCCATAAAAGATTGTCCAGAGTTTCCTTCTCTCTAGTTTCAGCATACTGACAGGTGCTTCACAGTTCTTCATGGTCTCTCTGACTCACATACATAGGTTGTTGTGCACCTGCACAGCAGCTGTCAGAACCTTCTAAAGCTGAAATGCATTGCAGCCATTAGCCCTGCCTCCTCTCTACTGCGCATCTTCTTGGCAGTTCCTGCTGAAAAGCTCAGTGCTCTTTTGTCCACCACAGCTGCAGCCTCTCATCAGCAACCTCTCTACCTGTTATCTACCCTTCTTTAGCACCTTTAGTATCTTTTTCTCCTATTTCCTTCTACTTCTTTCTTCTCTGTTTCTCTTTAAAAAAATAAAAACTTTCTCTGTCCTTCCTACCCCCCCCCACATTCCCTTCTCTGACTCTACTTGCCATATCAAGGGGCCTGTGGCCCCAAGCTGTTCTTTAAAAAATGTTCTCACTGCAGAGGAAAAATTCCCATCTCAGATGGTCTCTCTCACTGTTTGCTTTGTTTTGGGGAAGCCATTATTTGGGCAGGTGAGCCCACTGACAAACATTTACCAGGCAGGCACAGAGTGGTGTGCTTAAAGGTCTTAGCGTTCTAAGATGTCCTCAGGTTTTGGGCTATGGAGTATCCGTCCACTTCAACATAAGTGTTGAGACTAGCTGCCCCAATGTCTGTTGCTCACCCTTTTTCATCAACTGATGTGACACCAGCACCTTTGTTCACTCTTCTGGCAGAGTCCTGAGGCTCAATCGCAGGTGCTCAGACTGAGTCCCCCACACCCAGTCAGTTGGCTGCACTGATGTCAGTCCTGTTGATGACCTCCACTCTAGAGTGATCTATTCTTTCAGCTCACCTCAAGCACCCACACCCGATAAAGACCAGCCCAATAATAAAAAGACGAACAAAAAAGGATAAGAGGGAGGGGGATCAACAGACCCAACTGTTTCTTTTGGAATCCATTCCTGACCAGCACAGCTTGTCACTCAGATCTTGCAGAAACCTGAACCATAATAGCTCCTACCTATCTCTTTGCCACCTCAAGTTCAACATTTGCCTACACCAGTACTTTAGCAGGTCCAACAGGATTAATTAGTTGATGGAAATACCCACTTTGTCAATATTGTAAGGTGTTCTCACCCATCCACACAGAAATCCATCACTTTGTGAGGGCAGCAGGTATCTTTGGCTATGTAAGGGTTCTGGTCTGTGGTTAAGTCCTTGCAGGATCCTGCCCAGTACCTCAGACCCAGCTGGCTGCTGTGATACAGGAGAGCTGGAGCAGCCAGCTAGGTAAGGGCTGGGGTCACTCTGCAGCCTCTCCAGTGTTCCTGACCCTGTTGACCCCTGGACTTGGACCCCTGCCTGTTTTCCAGACCTGCCTCTGGCCCTGTGGACTCTTGCCTGGTAGGCTTCTACTGCCTTAAACCCTTGCTGTGCCTTGACCTTCTCCCTGTTTCTTAGACCCTTCTTTTGCCTCTGGCCCTGTGTATGTCTGTTGCCCGGAAGGCTCCTGTTGCTTTGAACTCCTGTTGTACTTTAACCTCCTGCCTGTATCCTGGACCTACTTCTTGCCTCTGGCCCTGTGAACTCTTGCTACCTTCAGGACTGCTGCCTTGAACTCTTGTTGTGTCCTAACCCTTGGCTTCCTGACTAGCACCCATCCTTTGGCCCAGCCCTGGTGCCTGTTCCAGTCAGCCCTAGCCTTGGACCCTGACACGCTAGGCATATTGCAGAGTATAAGGCAAAGACAATGTTATACACCATTATCCTTTGGAAGAATGCCTCGCTTAGGTCTTCTGCGCCTCCGCATAACACCAAGACTAATATTGAGGATATGCAGTGCAATGAACTTGGACTCTTCAGTGTTAATACGAATGAAATATTAGACCACTACCAAAAGATATACAGTGGTCTGGAAAATGAGAGTCTCTGCATCTTCCAAGTCAACTACCTGCGTCAGGCCATACTGGTACTGACAACAATCTCCTTCTAAATCAGTTTCCAAAGCATAAGATCTCTCACTCATCCTCCCAAACATCTTCCCCCTCCAAGTGCACTTTCTGTCAAAGTAAATTCTGCTCCTCTTCCTCAGAGAAACACTTGGAGTTGTCCCAGCAATGTCTTTGATGCTATGCCACACTCTGTTTTTTGCAACTGCAACTACACTCTGACTTCATTTCTCCTGAAGTGGGAAGCCATCATGATGGACAAGTGGGTCCTACAGTGGAACCACTGTAGATGTTTCTGTAGCAGGGGGCCACAAAAAGTAAGGGCCTTTCCTTAGCAAGACGGGTGTCCTTTAGTATATACCCTCCCCATCCTGCTTATAAAACTCAGAACAGTGCCAGAAGACTCCTCATAACTTTGTAGTGGCCATGCCATCTGTCGTTCACCCCACAGACTCCCACACCACCCTGGCCTTTTCACCCAGACCAACAGTCAGATCTTCCATCCAGGCCTCCAAATGCTCAAACTCACAGCATAGCAGATTAGCCCCTCCCAAGGGAGGTGCCCTAATGGAGATCCACTCACTGCTCCTACTCCCAAGAAGTAGGATCATTTCCTCCAATTCATGATGGATAAGGACGTCTCACCTCAGGCAGACTGTCTGAAATACACCCCTGGAATACATCCCCTGGAATTTTCATCCTTGAACATACTGGCCTTTCCATTTCTTCCCTCAAGATCTATCTTCGTGCAATTTCTGCCAGCCTTTGTCCTCCAGATGTCACCTCTTGGTTCATGCACCCAACTGTCAAGGTGTTTCTTAAGTGGTTCAACAATTTTCACCCCATTAACCATGTCAACCCTGACATATGACCTACAGCTAGTATTCCAGTCCTTCATAGGAAAATTGTATGACTATGTGGACCGCTGTGATCTCAGGCTTCTTACTTTTAAGATTTCCTTCCTGGCCGCTATTACATCTGCTAGGCACACAAGGGAGATCTGTGTCCTCAGATAAGATTCCCCTTCCTGATTTTCCACAGAGACAGAGCAATGCTGCTTCCAGAATCAACCTTTCCCCCCAGTGTGGTGTACTACTTCCACCTTATGCAAGAAATAATGTAATGTACCTTCTTCTCAAACCCTAGGAGGATGAAAAGAAAAGTTTTCACTCTCTGGATATGAGGAGGTTACTTGCTTTTTATGTGGACAGAACTTAAATCTTTCAAAAGTCTCCTAAGTTGTTCGTTTGTTGTGGGGATGCTAGAAAATTCCTCAAAGTTTCCCCCAAAGGTTCTTGAAGTAGGTCTTTGCAACTGTCCATCTTGCATATGATCTTACCTGCAGATTGACTCCAACTACTGCCAGAAGTTACTCAACATGAGCCACAGCAACATCAATTACTTTCCTCCATGGTGGTTTACTCCATGAGGTCTGTAGGATGACTATTTGGTCCCAGCCACTAACATTCACCTTACATTACGACATTGATACCAGATTGCAGACAGAATTATTGTTTGGATAGGCCACGCCCTCAGCTATACTCCAGTGACAGTTTCACCACCACCAGATGATGAGTGCTACTTGCTATTCTATGTGATAGATGATTTCTCAGAGGTCAATGAGCAATTGATTTAGAGGAATTAGATCCACCTTTGGCCCCAGCCTTCAGTCATGAAGGAGACAAAAAAGAGGAGCTCAGAGAGAAGCTGTTTTGGTGAGATTGAGAAAACAGAACAATGATGAGAAACACCTGTTTTCCTCAGCTATATAAGTCTGTCAGTGTGGCTTGCTGTTTGCTTGTACTAAATACTCAAGCTCCCACGACCCTTGTGGTCCAGCTTTTTTGACCTTTTGGATGGACCTTTGGCATTCTGGACTTTTGGATTGACCTTGACTTTGACTCAGCTCAGCACTTCTACCTAATTGTTAGCATTGGACACTCCCCACTTCCTCTTCCTCTTGGACAAATACTATTCCTTTCCTTTCCTTCCCTTGCTGGCTGATAAGCACGAGCTGGGAGTTGAACTCTGGCATTCTACGTATGTGTAACAGTCACAGAGATCATGAAGAAAGATAGGTGTAATTATGGTTCTTTGAGTGGTTATCTATGAAGTCACCCAACTCACTCTCCTCCCCTCAAGGTGCCATTTCTATGACTTGTCATTGCCATGCTGTGCTACATCAGACATGCAACTTGGGCCTTTAAGTGGGAACTGCCAAGAATGTGTGCAATAGAGGGGTGGGGTGGGACGGGACGGGATGGGGCTAACAGCTAAGATGTTTTTTTTTCCAGCTTTAGAAGGTTTCAGCAGTTGCTGTGCAGGTGAACAACAACTTGTATGTAAATTAAGAGATGACTGTTCTAAGAAGTTACAGATAAGAAACCTGTCCTTTTATTATACAAATGGTGACAATGGCTCTGTTCATTGAGGTTTGCTCAGATGACAATATATTTGTCAGTTTTATGATTTCTACTTATCTTGACTTATCTTGTTGTTTGTTGTCATGAATAGAGAGTAGTGAATATGAATGTACAGTGATATGAATATACAGTGATATAATAATATAATATTATATTTTAATCTTAATAGTGATATAATATTATATTCAGTGACCAGCATACATTGTTGAATGTGTTTTCAGTAATGTTTTATTAATAAATGCACATAAGTAATGTGAATTGTTCACATTAAGGCAGCTGAGGGCACTGCCTGTCCAAACACTGATTCTGTTCACATTAAAAACATTAAAGATAAATTATTCTTAATTTTAAGCTTGCTTTTTCAATCTGTGGACTATGTGAAAACTATTTTTTCAATCTGTCGACAATGCATACAGTACTCAGTTCTATTAGCTGTAGAGTGCACTTGCTGGGGGCTTGTAATTGACTCTCTAATGATCCTGATTGAGTGTGAGGAGCTGCTGAAGAGTGTCAAGAGGCAACTAATCCATGCAAAGTGATCTTAGGCCAGAACAGAAGTACACTTATGTGGAAATACACTCAATCAAAATTAGTGGAGTTTGCAAGTAGTTGGTTAGGTTATATGTTACTTACCTTAGCTGTTAATAACACTACTGGACCCATACCTCAACAACCTGATTTTAAAAGGTACATGCCAATATGGAAGTATGCCTCTGTGTACACAGTTCACCATGGATGTACACTTACATCTGTAGTGTGGTGGGTCATAGTAAGAACTGTTAACAATCAGATCACCTAGGGGAAAAAGAAGACTGAAGTTAAAGACACATGGCAAATAGCTATACTGTGGCAAGATGTAGTGGTGGCAGTCAGCTTGGACAGATTTAAAAAGATTAGAGATATTGCCGCGGCCAAGTGACGGGGAGAAATAACCACACAGGCTATGTGATTAGCACTATCAACTCCGTTTATTTGGCTCTGCGTGCTTTCTTTTATACTCGGATTACATCAACAGATTCAATGCTTGGCACATTCTGATTGGATAGAAAAATGGTGTGATTATGGTGTGATTACATAAGATAGTTACATAAAGCGATCACGCGGTTATATAAAAAGGCTTATATAACTGACTCTTCCTCTTGTAAACAACCCCTCCTATGACTTCCTGGAACATTCAGGATCATACTGTTTCTGCGTCATCAAAAGGTTGTAATTTTCCACTACTGATCGTATGATTACGGCGATTACAACTTAGCATACATGCCTCCGATACTCTTATAGGCCCCAACATCTCCCCCTCTTTTTCAAAGAGAGTTTCAGTTATCGAATGGAGGCGAGAAATAATGCATTGTAAGATACAAGGTCCCAAAAATAAAAGCAGCAAGAGTAATAAAATAGGTCCAGCGAACATTATAAACATACTTTTGACCCAGCTAATATCTGGAAGCCAAGAAGTTAACCAATCCCAGGGGTTACTAACACCACTGTCATTATTTTGTATCAACCCCTGCAACTGCTGTATCTCGTCTTCTATAGTCTTGTTTAAGTCATGAAACACAACCTTACATCCTCCTTTCCTTCTCACTAACCATGGGAACTTGTGCCTTGAAAGGGATTAATTGGGCAATTTTGCTACCTTTGTTTAGGGTAACCGGAGGGGTAAAGACTTTCACCATTATTTTTATAGGGCCAGTATAGTCTGCATCAATTAGTCCTGGAAGGACAAATACCCCCATTCTAGATAACGATGATCGCCCAATTAACAATGCACTTAAACCATAACCCAAAGGACCCATAGCAGTGGAGTCAAGAACAGTCACTTCATCATTGACTATGGTTACTGTTCGTCCCAGGGCCAAATCGACTCCTGCACTTCCTCTTGTTGCAGCGGTGAGTTCGTCGAGGCAGCCATGACCTGTGCTGGGCTGGGTTGGGGTGAGTATTTCGACCCCGCGCTCACCCCGCGGTTCTTGAAGTTTCCCGAAAATGGAGGCAGTGGTCTTCCGTTAACATGGAATCTTGAACGACAGTTATTAGATGTATGACCATTTTTTCCACAGCGTGTACATTGCAAAGTTGAATTTTTTACTCTGGGACACTCCCTTTTAAAATGCCCTAACTGACCACATTGATAACAACCCATAGGTCCCCTATCTCCTCGCCCCATGGTGGGGCTTTGTTTTAAGGCAACTGCCAAGGCTGCTGCATGAATATTTGCCTTTTGTTTTTCTTCCTCCCACTGCGCCCGTGAACAAAGATTTATCATACGAACCAGAGAAGCTCCTTGAGGTAAGGTTCGAATTAATTTTTTACAAATGGAATTTGCATTTTGTACTGCCACTTCTTTAACTAAAGTGGCTTTAATGTTATCATCCATATCAGGAGTGTTATCCATAGCCTCTCTAATTCTATCCAAGAAGGTAATAAATGATTCCTTATCCCCCTGAACAATTTTTAAATAGGGAGGGGAAATTTTTCCCATCTGTGGTAAATCCTGAAAAGCTTCTAATGCAGCAACCTTGGACTGTGCCAAAACGCGTGGAGGGAAAGCCGCTTGTCTTTGGGGATCCCTCCACAGTCCTTCTCCTAGGAAAGCTGCTATAGGGTACACTTTCAAAGGATCACCATCAGGTAGATCCAAGTTATTTAGTTGAGCTTTCTCTAAATGCTCTTTCCATTTTTGCAGAAACAACATATACGCCGTAGGTCCCAGCAAAGCTTCCATGACCACGCGTATATCAGCCGGTGTTAACTCTTGGTATTTGATAAATAGGGTAACTTGTTTACGCACAGTTTGATTAGTAGCCCCATAAGCCATAATACTTTTTTGTAATTTCTGAATTTGCTGCCATTCTAGGGGCTCCCACCTAGGTCCATCAGCCGTGGTTTGAACAGGAGCAGCAAGTACTCCCTCAAAGTCCAAAGGCCCTTGTAATGCTAGCTTGGTAATTGTTCCTGCCCATCGTTTTTGCGGATTAAAAGTCGGGTCAAGAGGATGAGAATCAGGGATTACTGACACGGATTTTGAATATCCGGTCAAGGGTCTACCCGGCAGGCGTCTGCTAGTTTCCTTTCTTTTCTCTGTACCATCAACACCTTCCTCAAAGTCCATGCTCTGCTCATTCCCCATTAAATACTTGTCCCTTCTATTTTCTATTCGTTTTATACCCTCCAAAGTTAGCCATTCATCAACAGGACATAGTTGTTTGATCTTCTGAACCCCCTCCTGGACGGATATCTGTCCATGTATCATTGCCTTCACAATTCCTTCTCGTCCTTTCAGCAATCGTAATTCATCTTCTTTCGCCATCTGTTCAATATTATTTAGTCCCTGTAAAATAGCTTCATGTGCTTCTTTGTATTTCTGTTTTATCTCTTCTTTGTCTCCGCCCCCATCTAGCCGTCGCATTTCTTTTAATAGTTCCCCCATAAGTTGTTTCTGTTCATCGAGAGCCCGCTGAGCTCCCCCCATAAAACTTTCGGCATGATCTACCTTCCTAGGCTCTTGATCCTCAACTCGAGCAGTTATGGAGGGAGGTGGAGCAGTGGGGGTTAATTTCATTTCTCCCTTCTCCTCCGGCTGCCAAGGAGGTATTAAGTCATCAAAACGCCCAGGAGAAATAGGAAAAACCTGAAGGTCAGGATACATGGGGGGAGGAGAATAATGTGAGTCGTCTGATTTCTCCTTTCCTTCCCTCAAAACTTGCTCTTGACCTTTCGATAGGGCATCTTGGAAGGCAGCGGCTATTGCAGCGTCGGCATGCACCTTCTCTATTATAATTTTAACAATTTTCAAAGTAACTGCATGCTTTGCTCCTTCCTTCGACCCTACTTGTATATCTTCCCACAGTTCTTTATCAATCTCCCAGTTGTCTTTGGAAAATAATTGGCCGGTTGTGGTCAATAGCCCACGCCTCCGGCACCAATGCAACAAATCTATCAAATCTTGTTTTGGTAATTTACATTCAGTCTTTTTCGCTACGGAAAGTAATCCTTCTACCGTAGCCTTTTCAATTGCTGATGCAGCATTCCCCATCCTGTCCCAGGCTTTATCGCCTTCCTGACTCACCGGTCAGCCGAGCGCTCGTTCCTGCGTTTCTTGCGCAGCCCCCTCACGGAGAACCCAGGATGGACGTCACTTCTCTCGTCCGCAGAACTCTCAAGTCAGTCGGATCACGTCGGGGTCACCATTTGCCGCGGCCAAGTGACGGGGAGAAATAACCACACAGGCTATGTGATTAGCACTATCAACTCCGTTTATTTGGCTCTGCGTGCTTTCTTTTATACTCGGATTACATCAACAGATTCAATGCTTGGCACATTCTGATTGGATAGAAAAATGGTGTGATTATGGTGTGATTACATAAGATAGTTACATAAAGCGATCACGTGGTTATATAAAAAGGCTTATATAACTGACTCTTCCTCTTGTAAACAACCCCTCCTATGACTTCCTGGAACATTCAGGATCATACTGTTTCTGCGTCATCAAAAGGTTGTAATTTTCCACTACTGATCGTATGATTACGGCGATTACAACTTAGCATACATGCCTCCGATACTCTTATAGGCCCCAACAAGATATTCATGGAAGAACAGATATTAGATTAGATAGATATGATTAGATATATTTGTGTAAGTTGATTATTAGACATATTCATGGTAGTTGTGGCCCTCAGTGGCTGGGATGGTTATCTAAAACAGAATGTTTCTGCGTGACAGTTGCTGGGGGATGTGATGTGGGTTTCCCGTAGGCTTCTGATTGCACAAACCAAAGGTTGTACTCTTTGATATGATCCAGTCTGATTCTCCTTATGTTCTTACACACTTAAATGAGCAGGCAGACCACAAAACAAAGCAAGACAAAAAGAGACCTTCTGATTTGGTGCATGTCATGTAAAAGTAAAGAGGTCTGGTCTGAAGAGTAGCATGTAGGCAAGAGTAATATCTAAATGTGTTTGCTGTACAAAGAGGAGAAAGATCACTTGCAAAATACAGTGTTTGAAATACATAACACTGATTGTATTTAGTACAACTAAGTACACAAGGCTCTGGAATTCTTTGGGTCTAAAAACTGATTGCTGCTGGAATGCGTTCTTGACCAAAGGAAGACATCGTTATTTTTACATTGTTCACAGCATGCAAGGCATTGAGAACACTAGTAACAAAAAGGCAGGGCTTTGGCCAAAGAAATTAAATGTTTCAGATTCACCCTAACAGAGGAGAAT
Organism: Iguana delicatissima; assembly: GCA_948472985.1. Lineage (NCBI taxonomy): Eukaryota > Metazoa > Chordata > Lepidosauria > Squamata > Iguanidae > Iguana > Iguana delicatissima. The sequence goes on from CAOKZL010000765.1 coordinate 25,972, forward strand.
GGGTTGAGAGTCAGCAAGGAAAGGATATGCACTTAGATTAGTTCTATGTTCTTAGGCTTAATTTCAGCAGAAAGGTTTTATGTCAAGGGAAAAGGCAGGCTTTGGAGAGCAATTTGAAGAACAGAGAAGGCTGATATGACAAAACAGTTGTCTTAAGGATTTGACTGGCAACTGTGAGAAGATATATGGAATTGGATTTTTGAATTTTTTTTAGTATGACAGGCTTTTTTTTTCTTTTTGTATTTTAGGTGCTCTTTCAGGAGCTCGAGAGAGTTGGGAATATGATTCTGGAGCCAGAGATCTTCAAAGTCCTGACTTGCACAGTCGTTCAACTCTACAGAAACTCTATGAATATGGAGGGAACACCATGAATCAACAAGTTGTATTGCAGAGACTGCTTACACAAGCTTCCAGCCTTAGCAATTCAGTTGGAGGAAGTTATTTAGAACTTGCTAATACAGTGAGTGTACTTTTTAACTTTACAGTAAAAAGATGGTGTAGATTTTTCTCATCCCCATAGCTCATAAATCACCAGGAAGCTGTTGTTATCTAAGATTACATTATTTTATTTTTTGATTTTTACAAATAATCAATACTCACCGTTTGCTTTATTGCCAAGGATATATGTGCAAAAAAGGACTTGATTCCATAAGACTTTAGTCATGCTTCTATAACTGGTCCAACTTTGACTAGTACAACAGCTAGTTTGCAAGAATATATTATATTTAAACTAGAGAGCAAGGAAAGCCTTTATGTCAAAATTATGCACGGGAGTTGTGTAATGCTGGGGTGAGATCCATTCCCTTATTTGTTGTTATCTCAGTTTGTTTTCTTTAAAATTTCCAGAGTTCTTGTTCTCTGGGGAAATTCTTGGGGTGAAAACACAATACATTCTCTCTATAGAGAAAAACCAATATGAGTCCTTAATTTGATTTAGGAAAGAATTTTAACTGTTCTTGTGCTCAGCTGAAAAGGCTAAATATTTGATTTCTTCTTTTAATTCAGACCTGATTGCAAAAGTAAAAGAATGAATGTGGAATCTATGCCAGGCAAGTAACTATAAGGGGTGATAAATGGAAGACTGAATATTACTAAGAATTTGCCAACAGGGAAATGGCAAATAAAAGTTGTTTTTGAGAAGAGTCTGTTGTGAAGAAAAAGTTCTAAGCTTGTTTATAGACTAAGAAGTGAAAAAGATGCTAACACCATAGCTGTGGGTGTGTTACATCCATGCTATAGACTAGGAGGAAGGAGAGCCTGGCTGCCCAATCAACATGGGCCCATCATTCTTTTGTCCATGATGAACTGAAGATGAGTATCAAATCCCTGTATGTACTGTGTCTTTTTTTGGATTGTAAGCTGTTTTTCCTGAATGCTGTTTCACATGCTAGTGGTAGACATGGTAGCATATACCATTTGTACACACACTATGAGACTTGCACAACAATTTTTGTGAGCCTTTAAAAAAAGTATGTTGAGCATTGCGGGCTTCCTTTCAATATTCATCTAACTGTATTTGGAAATACTGTTTCATATATACCTACTACTTCCCTTTTTTCCCCTTCCTTCTCACAACACCACTGGTCTCATCCCCATTATGATCAGTTTTCATCTTTTTGTTTGTAAAACATGTTCTGGTTTCTTCATTCTTGAATATATTATTCTATAATATTGGAAGATGTGTTGAGTTTTTCCCTTACTCACTTGAATGATACTATTTTTCTTCAGGCAGGTCTTTGGTCTTCAAGTAGTTGTGGATCTTTTTAAAGGGATGGATTATGTTTATTTTTTTAACTATGTTTTAGTGTGCTTTTAATTGTTGTAATTTAGTGTTAAACAGAACTGTTTATGTAATGGCTTTTAAATGTCTACATCAAGTAAGTGTTTAGTGTACTTTGTTCTTAACTTCACGTGAGCTCCCTTCGGTCCCATCCTGGGAGAAAGGCATGATGATGATGATGATGATTTTGAAAGTTCTCTTTGTTATTAGATTATACATGTTTTTTCTTTCAGTAGTTGTATTACACTTTACTGTTGATCCTAGCTGTCACTTGAGGAGAATTGGTGTATAAGAAAGCATTAGTTGTGACTGAATCCAAAATTGATAGGTTTTTAGTTAATCATACCTAAGTCCTATTCTATTTTTATGAAAGTTAGCCAGATTGTTCCTGTTGGAGAGTATGCAGTGTAAGTGAACAGGAGGATCTCAGTGTATGTGTGCATGTAGACAACCATGAGATGTGTATGTATGAACACAAGGTTAAGAGGGCACACATGAATGAGAGCTGGACCATATGTGCTGCTTGAGTAACAATATGCCCCCAAAAGAAAGTGAATGTATGCTCTTTGTGTGCTCAAGGGAGAGTACATATAAAAAAGAGAGTATGTACCTGAAGTCAAGAATGAGAGAGTAAACATAGGTGGGTACATACATGAATAAGAAAGTGCCTCAAATTTTTATTTGTATATGTGCCAGCAAGAGAGTGTGATAATGTGCTCCTTTAAGAATAAGAGAGTACATGTGAATGTCTGTATGCATGTGTACAGACAGTTTAATTGTAATTGCAACCGGGCCTATAAGAAGGTGTGCTGAATCAGAATGTGTGTGTGTGTAAACACCTTCTGATGCACATGTATATGTGGGCTTGGGGGAGAGAGGTACCTTCTCATTTATGTACATGAGGCTATGTGTTCTAATGTACAAGTAAATGTATGCTTATATTCAGATATGAGATGAAGGAATTAATATATGCATAAATCAGTATGAGAGTGAATGAATAAGTGTGTGTGTTTGTATTGACCTGTGTGCACTCACTTCTCAGTAGATGAGGTATAAAAGCCTGTTGACTAAATGATCGTACTAAGAAACTTCTGCAACTTATTTTTATTTCCTGAAATGCTTTCTTGCTATTATTCTAACAAGCCAGTATTATACTATCCCACACAGGTTAAATTCATTATCCCTAGAACATAATTACCCCCTCCAGTATCCATTTAATTTTTGTAGGCAGACATATGGAAAACATGTAGTACTTACTACTATAGTTTAATAGGTATCAGTACAAGAAATCTTTTTGGGAAGAGGTGGAAGACTGAAGGAAGGAGGAAACTGTAAAATCAGTCCAATTTTGACAGAGCATGCTCAGTGACCAAATAATGCTCAGTATTTATTGGGACAAAATGTGGAATTGAGTACCCTGAAGAGGACGTAGCTGTTTGGAACACAGAACAGGAACATACCACACTGCATCTTTTTGGAATCATAATAGCGTGTCCTCATGGTCCCTCCTTTTTAACCCACAATTGTTCCTCATTTGGAAAAGTTTACATATGATCAGTCTGATTTGGATTTCGGTTGCTCAGTCTGCTTATACAAACAGTATTTTTTCACACTGTAACATAAATGCTGTCATTGAGGACTGAATTTATTTTGGGCTGCAGTGTAAATTGATTTTGGATGGCTGCTAGAAGATCTCTAAGCTTATACTGAAATGATGGATTACTGTTTGTCTGTCCAAGGCATATAGCTCTAAACTGAGGACCAAAGCCTGTAGATCTTAATCAAAGATTGCTTTAATATAGCACACTAGTCCTATTCAGGAATTATTTTTATGGAAACAGTAAATGCAGGAATAGTGGGGAAAATGCTGTATGTGTTGTCTCCCCCCATTACCAGTTCTTTCTCCTCCTTGCTTGGATGGTGAAAGTCTGAAGAGCAGATGTATCCATTGTAGAGGCTCTCTTTGTGATCGTCTAGAGTTTCAGAGCTTCCTTGAGCTGAGGAGGTATCTTCTTCTGATGTCATGCAATATGTGTAACGGGGGAAAGATCCTGCAATGGAGGGAGCCTAGCTGGCCCCCTCTCTCCCTTGTGTATTTATTACTTTGATGTAGGGCCTACTAAGGTGTTTTGCTTGAACACATTGAGTGATAAAAGAGTGGTCAGGGCGTGGACATACATGTAAGTTCTACCCCCTTGTCCTCTTATGGTTAGTGCGTACAAGTCTAGTTTGGGGGAGGCATTCAGAGTTTGGGTTCATGTGCATGCCATGTCCCCTCCACCCATATAACCCTTCACACAAACATTTATACACTTGAAGAAGACTGCAAACAATACCTAATAGGGCTACTGTTATTTTTTAAAGTTTTATTTGACTTCATGCTTCACATAATTATCCAAATTATAACCAATATTTATAATACAGTATATGCTACACATACTCATGCACTGGATATCTCAAAACGTTAAATTGTACCTCTAATTTTACTTCGTAAATACATGTGATACTAAATTACCATGTTGTATGAAAGGCTACTGTTATAACTGTTCTGTATTTTTTTTCCATTTTATTCACTTATATGGTGGTGGTTTACTGCTTAACATAACTTCCTGGACTGTCAAAGCGCTGCAAGATGTAAACAAACAAAAATGTGTGTTTTCTAAGTTAAAAGATTTTAACATTGACATTGCATTCCTGCAAAAATCCATTTGATGACTGAGGATGTGAACAGTCTTCAGAAAAATTGGGATTGGTGAGGTCTCTGTTACAATGTTTCTAGATTGTGTAAAGGTGTGGCATTCTTAATCCACAAATATCTTTCTGTTTCAATACTGTGGGCAATAATAGAGCTAGACGGATGGTTTTTTATTTTCCTTGTAAGACACTTTGAAAAATTAATTGTTTTGATTAATGTTTATGGGCCTAATAGTGATGTACCAGAGATGTTGCATAGTTGTTTTAGTGATCTTATTGACTTAGAATATGATGGTTTGATCATTGGTGGTAATTTTAACAAAATTTTGAATCCTTTGCTAGACAGAAATACACCTCCACCAAGGAAACAACCAATGGTGAGAGCTGCTTTACAAGCATATATGAATTAATATGGTTTAATTGATGCATGGACAACTGTACACCTAAGAGACAGGAAATATCCTATATCTCTTTGATCCAATTGTTTTAGATTATATTATTTCTTAATTTCTGCCTCTTTGGTTAGTAATATAAACACAGGCAAAATTGAATCGTTGATCATTCTAGATGGTTTGTATAGAATTGCACTTTTCTAATGCTCCTAAACCCTTTAGTCTCTGATGTTTTAATGTTTTGTTTCTTAGTGATGTTTTATTTCTTAGCTCTGCAAATTCATATGCTTTTGAATGGGAAAGATGTAAAGCCTACATTCGGGATAGAATAATTGCTTATTCCTATGAAAGAAAGACTTTTTAAAAAAGGATTTATTGAACAAGCAGCTGAAAGTTCTGGTATCTCAGTTGTCTGTTTCTCTGTCTGAACAACTTTATCAAGAATCACAAAAAGTTAAATATGAATTGAATAATATCCTTTTGCAACAAACAGAGCTAGCTTTGACATGTTTTATAGGAAGCACATTGGGAAATCTTGGAACATCCCAACAAGATTCTGGCCCATCACCTTAAACACTAATTTCAGCTATCAAAGATGAAAGCAGTAATTTACGTACAACACCCACAGATATAAATCTACAAGTTTTAAAGTTTTGTACAGCTCTTTATAGTTTCAGTGATGAAACTCACCAATAGGATATGGATTTTTTCTTCTTCTCTATCTTAGCATATCACAGTAACAATTCACTTTGGAACCTTTACATTTAGAGGATCAATATTATGACAAATATGAGAAATGAGAAGTCTCCTAGCACTGATGAGTATCCTATTGAGTGGTACTACTCAGAACTGATCAGCTAGCCATTATTTCTTTAGATGCTGAGAAGAGCTTTGATCAGATTAACTGGCCATTGGGTTTCCTAAAATATTTTTGAAGTGGATAAAAATATATTATCAGCACTAAGAGCATGGGTTATGACCAGTGGTTTTGTCATATCCTATTTTTACACTGAAACAGGGTACAAAGCAGGGATATCCATTGTCTCCTTTAATATTCAATTTTTGCTTGGAGCCCTTAGCAATTGCTATTGGATAAAATTCCAGGATCAATGGATTTGAGCATGTTGGTTTAGAAAAACCTTCTTTTTGCAGATGATCTTTTGTTGTTCATTTCAGAGCCCCAGTACTTGATCTATGTTTTGATGTAGTTGGTTAATAATTTTGGTAAAATATCTAGGTATTCAATTAACTGGTCCAAGCCAGAAATACTGCCACTGGGAGACAAGATGGACTCCATCATATTTAAAGCATGATATTGCCCAAATTCTATTTGGGCATAATTATCCCTAGGGACTTATCTCAGATGATCAATCTTAATGTAAGTAAGCTGATATTTCACAAGATTTAGAGAGATGATAAGGCTTAAAGATGAGTCTATGGAGTGAAGTAAAAATGATTAAAATGAATGTTATTCGTGGAATTTTTCCACTTTGCAAGTATTTTCAAAAGCTAAATGAATTGTTCAGGAGATTTTGGGGCTTATCTCCTCCTAGAATTTCAATGAAAAAGATGAAATCAAAGAGGGAGGGTTTGGCATCCCAGATCTTCTTACATACCATTGGGCATATCTGCTACCTTGTATTAATTTTGAGGCCTATGCCCTTAAAGTAAGTAATCCACCATGATCAGCCTTGAAATTGTCATTTCTGGCACCTCTATTCAAATGGACAGTACATGATTCACATTTTAGGGGGAAAAAGGCAGTGTTTTGCTATCAATTTCAGCAGGTAGAACTATGTAGCACATATTGTCCTGTCAGTTGCAGTTTGGCTAATAACATACCAAAATGCCTTTATGGGGGAATCCAGATTTGAAAATTGGTAAGGAATCATTATTATGGAAGGTGTAGGCTAATAATTTTTTTAAAATCTTAAATCAGATAACTGTGTTGATGAGTTTTTGCCTTTTTCAACCTTGCAAGAGCAGTTTAAACTACCTCTATCAGCTAAATGTCAATATATAGAACTGAAACTATTGTTACAATCCAGATTTGGCCCTGCAGCTTTAAGTGCATCTGAGGTTCCCTTAAGATTAGAGACATTGAGACCAGCCAGATATCAAAACCAACAACTTTTATAGATAGATAACAGAGTTATCTATAAAAAAATATGACTCATAAAATTTATAGGAGGAATAGAATAGAAAATTGGAATATCCAGTTCTGACTAATCAGTGGACATCAATTTTAGCATTTTTAATTATTATGGCTATAGATCTCTGGCTACATCTTATACAGCAGAAATTGCTCTTTCAGATATATTGGTTACCACAGCATCTATTCAAAAAAGGCTTTCTAAATCAGCAAAATGTTGGAGATGTAACACTGCTAATGCTTCCTTAATGCATACGATTTGGATTTGTCCCATAATAGCTACCTTATGGGAGGAAATATTCACATGAATAAATTCGTTTTTGGAAAGTTCCTTGATAATTAGGTACATATAAGTTCCTTTGAATTATTTATCTGTTTCTTGGAAATTAACAAATGACCAGCAGAAGTGGATTTTTCTCATTCCCTTTTGACTGCTAAAAGATTGATATTTCATTACTGGAAAGACATTTTTTCTCTATCTATGACCAGTAGATAGACAATATAACAATGCTTGCAACTTTTGAAAGAATGATGTATAAACAAAATTTACAGATGCACTTATATTTGGACATTTGGTCAGCTTTTATAGAAACTTAAGAGCGATGTGGTTATTTTTCTTACTTTTATGTTTTATTTTCCTAGTTTCACTATACTAGAACATTATTTTAAAAATATCTTTATTACAGTTTTCCATATTTACAAAATTTAAAGACTTTCAGCACAAGTCCACATATATTGAACATTATTGTATATAGCTGAGTTCCCTTTTGAATATAAATAAATATAAATTAAACAAAATTTAAAAAATAATAATTGTTTTGCAAAGGAGAAACAATAGCAACATGAAAAACATTGGTAGACCTCAAAATATTTTACTACTTTACCACCATTCAGTTAGCATGGATCTGTTTCTGACAAGGTAACATGAGTGAATCTCACAAGATTAGACCAAAGAGAATTAGACTTGAATTCCTAGCAATTGCAAATATTAAATTGGCATCAGTCACAATTTGTAGCATAACTTGATCTCTAGATTTTTGTGAAAATAAAATGGCATTACTTCATATCTGCTTTTCTGAGCTCTTTAGACATAGGATAGGATAGACATCTGATTGGTAAATGAAAAAAAATCCTGCTATATGTGAGTGTCCTGTTACAAGGCTATATTACCAAGTATGCTGCTATTGTGTTTAAATGTGTTTGTGTGTTTACTGCCTTCAGCCATTGTATTTCTTTGACCTCCTTCTCAGTCTTTTTTTGCTTCACTTGATTGTCATTCAACCTCGGTGTTCTTCTTTTTAGTTCAGGTGCAGGACATGTTATCCATTCAGTGTATTTCTCTGATTGACTGGCAGGGGGCATTCTTAGGTAGCATTAGTTTCATCTCTTCCTATATCATCTCACTGCTGTTTTCACATGTAAAGAATCAAAGATATGGTTTGTATCAAACTAATAGTTGAAAATCTGACTATACTAAGTACTGCATAATGCATTCAATGTCCAGCAAAGCTCTGAAGCCAGTGGGAGAAATGTTATTTTTCTTTCTTTAAAAATACTTGTAATTGTGTAGGAGACCCAGCATGGTGTAGTGATTTGAATGTTGGACCGCAGTGTTGGAAACTAGGGTTTGAATCCCCGCTCAGTCATGGAAACCCATTGGGTAATTTGAGCAAGTCATACTCTCTTAGCCTCAGAGAAAGGCAAAGACAACCCCTCCCAAACAAATCTTGTCAGGAAAAGTTTGTAATAGGTTCACCTTAGGGTCACCATAAATCAGAAACAACTTGAAGGCACACAACGACAAATATCACATTCTACCTCTCTAAGGAGATCAATGCATCTGCTAAAAATAGTAAAACAATATAAAAGGAGTAATAAATTTCATATCAACCAAAATATTTAGTATCAAATCAAAAGTCTAGTTAAAAACAACTCATCTGGTGCCTTTGGTTGCTTTACTTTCTTAGTATATTTGACTTGATTTCCAAAAATTCTGTTAAATGTTTAGCGAAAAACTGGCATGGCAAATCAGTTAGTTGGAAGGTGACTATACTGTCTGATAATCTCCAAACAAATTTGCAACTTAAACCTACCTTGAGTCATGATTCTGGGAAAACAAGAAGGATATAAAGTCAACAGTAGTGTTGGTTGTGGCGGTGATGATTATGATTATGACGGTAATTTTCTCCAGATATCTTTTAATTATTTTTTTATCAGATTATTTGCATCTTTATCAAATTGCCTGTTTCTTAATACTGATCCTTCTGATCTTTGTAAATCTCTGTAACAGTTTTCTCCTGAGACTTGAGATTTTCTATAACTCAAAGAAGAGAGGAGCATTATTTTTTGTATCATGCACACATATAAAGACCAGTGTGGTGTAGTGGTTTGAGCGTGGACTATGACCCTGGAGACCAGAGTTTGGTTCCCCACTTAGACATGGAAACCCACTGGATGACCTTTAGCACGTCACACACACACACTCAGCCTCAGAAAATGCTGTGATAGGTTCACCTTAGGGTCAACATAAATCAGAAACTACTTGAAGGCACACAACAACAACAGCAACACCACCACCACCACATATAAAATCACTACATTTATCTGCAATACTGATATTATTTGTATACTGGGACATAAAAGTCCTTCTGCCTGTTAATGTCTTGTTGTGTGTGTTCTAATACTCTTGGTTCCTTCAGAATGTCATGTGACTTATTTCTAGGATTATGTTTAATGGACTGTTTCATTGTTAGGAAAAAAATCTTGCTTGAGATCTGATTTGAATTTGTTTTTCTCAAATTCTTGTAAAAACATGATTAGGATTCTTTCATTCTGTCTCTGGGGAAAAAAAGGAACAGCTTAGAGACCAAGGTTTTATAAAAGAGTAATCAGTAACCAGGCTGTGTGTGCTTGGGTCAGTATCTAATTTTGTCCAGGCATTACATTGTCTATCATATCAGAATGTTCAGGGAGTATTTGCATAAAAATTGAATGGTAAGCTTGAAATGCATTTGGAAGCTTGGCTCTCAGTTGCATTTGGAAGCTTGGCTCTCATTTCCTCTGCATCCAATTTTCCTTAATGGTTTTAATTTTCAAAAGAATGTTTAGTAGAAAATATCCTTGCTAGATTTGTAAATACTGAAATGCAGTAGTTGGTTACAAGCTGCTCTTGTAATGAAAGCCTGTTTATAAATAGCAGTATATAAACCCATATATCTAAATTCTTCTAAAATGAGGTTGCAGCAGAAAAAGTTGAGCGCTGCAGATCTGTGTTTGGCTATTCCAGAACTGTGCCCCACATAGTATTGTCACATCAAAAAAATTACTGTAAAACTGTTCTCAAAACATAGAACTCCTCTGCTTTTTTTTTTAAATTAAATTCATGCCATATTGAAGAATATTTGCATATCGTTGTGTTCAAATAGATCACATATGTTTGATTCATCCTCACAACTTTTCCTCTTATGGAGACATACACTCTGAGTTATATTTCCTTCTCTACTACGCTCAGCCCATAGGTTTTTGATGCTGATAGTTTTCCTTCTCCTCCTGATAACCTACAAAATCACTGTCGTGCCCTGACTTGGGAACTATCTCTTTTTGAATATTCCAATAGTCATGAATGTGTAGGCTAACATAAAAGGAATTATAGGGTAGAAAGATTTCTTCTCAATAATTGTCTGTCCAGAACCTTGGGTACAAATGCCTGCATTACATGTTTTGCAGCTGCTTTTTGTTTTTCAGAATTGTGGCAATCTTAGCCAGCAGGAGTATACACTGGCATGTCAAGCTACCATTTATATTTGTGCTTGTAGAAGTAGCTGCAATAGTAGTCAGCACAGCTCCCCCAATAGGCTTGGCTAGAAACAGCAACCATCTGGCTCTTCCAGTCATTAACCTCCCTGCCTGCCTCCCTGCATCTCTCTCTCCCTCATGTAAAATATTAAATATCAGTGCTTGAATTCAAGTGTTTTCCTGTTCTTTTCTCTCCCTGCTTTTTGGCTTATGTCATAAAACTCTTAACTGTACAGGTAGGGGCCTACAGGAAAATTTCAAGAACTTAAATTTTATGAAGTACATATAGAAAATCCAGGTGCTAAATAAATCATAGAATCATAGAAGATATTGCAAGGGCCACCTATTCCAACCGCCTACCATGCTAGAATACACAACTAAAGCACTCCTGAAGTATGGCTATCCAACATCTGTTTAAAGACCTCCATAAAGGGTGAAGCAGTAAAAGCTAAACTGGCTCCATCTTCTGCATGAATCTTTTCGAGTATTTAAGCATAATTTTAAGCATAATTGTCAAGCCCTTTTAAAACAGATTCAGGGTTGTTGATGCAAGCCCCTCCTCCCTAAAATAAAGTCCCAAATCAAGATTTTCATAAAGTGTGTAATCTAACTTAGGTTTGGAGAATATGGGCAATGTGTTAATTTTATTGAGAAATGCATGGTTAAGTTAAAAGAAATAAATCAAATTATTAAACATTTAGTACAACCCAGTTTTTTTAATAGGTCCTTCCTGACTTCCAACTCCACACTTCATGAATTTCAGCTGTTCCTGACTGCTGTTTTCAAAACCTGGCAACCCTACTGTCACACAATGAAAAGGAGTATGAGGCAGGGGAAGGAAGAATCCAGTAGCGCCTTGAATAAATAACTTATTTATTTCAGCATGAACTTTTGTGGATATCAAATCATTTCTTCAGATATAGGGCCTTTCTGCACTAGACTGTTATTACAGTGCTATTATTCCACTTTACACATCCTGTGGAATTCTGGGGTTTGTAGTTTACTGAGGCCAAAGAGCTCTCTGGCTGAGAAATCTAAATGTCCCTCCCTAAGCTGCAAAACCCAGGATTCTATAGGATGTTGAAAGTGGAATGATACCACTGTAACAGTCTAGTGTGGAAAGGCCCACAGTGATGGACAACAGTATTACAACATATAAGTCTGTTTTAAAGGTGCCTCCCCTCTTTTTTTCTTTTTATATTAAAATGTGTGTGTTGCCTGCAATTTGGGAAAACACTTCGGGAATTTAATTTGGTTCCCACTTTTCCTTAATAAAATATGTTTTAAACAGCTGCTAGATGATGAATTTCTGTTGTTGATACCAACTCTCTAAACCAACCCAGCCACCCAAAAATACTCCAGAGTAATTGAACCAAGAAGTGCTCACTGAGTTGAAGATATTGGACATGTCTTCAAGGGCGTCTTTCTGTTTGTGCCATGTCTTGTGTGTGTGCATGCATATACTGGGCTTTCTTTGTTGTTTTTCATATCCTCAGTTCCTTTTTTGGGTGTCAGAATTTGAAATCCTCCACCCTTGACAGTTATTTGGAGAAAGTCGGGAGGCTTAGTTCCATGGTGCCCACAGAAGTCACTGTATCATCCTCAGACTGGAGCCAAAGAACAAAAGGAGTACAGGTGGTCTCCTCACCAGTGTAGACTTCTGCTTTCAGCTAACCTATGAAGTTGCTTTCTTTCATGCCACTGGTACACTGAATAAACTGCTTGGCTTTTTAAAAACAGTGTCTTAAAATTCCCTGTTACATATGTGCTACGAGCATACTCTAGATTTTGCCTGCTGCCTATTAGGTTTTCATGCCTGCTTTCCACATAGTGATATGTATAAGCTCTTGCTGATATATTTGGTAAATTCCACTTTTTGTTACCTATAAATCAGTAGTTTCCCCTCATGTTTAGTATCTTTCCACATAATTTGTGTTACATTTTTTTGGTGACCTACAGGTTCCTTTTATTTGCAGCTGTTCTGTGGTCCCTCTTAACATATTATTATTTAGTTTAAACATGAAGTGTGTTATTAACATGTCTAAGATTTCTCATGTTTTTTAAAGGTTGTGTTTGCTTTTCCTACAAATGCTTTTTGCAAAAGTTATATTTGTATTTCCAGTATAAATGCCTGCTAAAATCATTTTAGCATATTTACTTGATTGCAAAACCTTTCATCTTGCTTGGCTTCATTATTATTTACATATACTATTGTGTTATCCACTTTCCTGTTTTCCTAAGCTTGGTTTTATTTGTGTTAATTCTTAATCCACACTTTGTCATTTTTCCATTCTAATTTTATTCTAGGACTATTTGCATCATCTCAGAGTGTGCTGAACAAGTCAATTTTTGAAATCAACAATATGAAAATGGTGGTGTTTTTTCTGTTCCATTGTATTTGATCTACAGTGAGAATATTTGATTGTAATTTGATCATAAAACCCTCAGTTACAAAATAAATACGTTTTGTCCCTAGTTACTTTTGAGAGTTGGTTTATACTTTCAGAAGTTATATCTCCCCTCATTGCAGGTGTCAGTGTTTGGCTGGAGAGAAGAGGGTGGGAAAGAAAGGAAGAGGAGGTGGAATAAAGGAATTTCCACCACCGCCAAACAGCAAATCCTGCAATGTGTAACTTTGCTGCTGCTACTCCTGAAAACCTCCGCATAGCCAAGAGCTGTATGCCACTGCAGCAGTGGCAGCAGCAGAGGAGAAAGAAGTGGCAGCAGCCAACAAATATGCAGGTAGGCAGAGAAAATCTTGAGATATAGTCATTTTTTTTTTCATTTTCAGCAGATTAAAATCTGTGGTAACTTAAATAGCTTAGATACAAGCAATGGTTTTTTGAGATCTGCATCTAACCCTGTTTTTCCCATAAATCCTGTTATTTTTATAGCACAAATTACTGTAACACAGACTTTTTTTTAAAGAACATAACCAATGCCATTGCAGAGGAACTTACTGCATATGCCAAGGGATATAATCGTATCACAAAAAAATGGTTCAGACAAAATATTTCATATATGTGAGTCACTTTTGTCCATCTCTTTCCTTAATCATGTATAACTGCACTGATCATGAAATAAAAAGGCAAATACTTTGGTTATATACCAAATTGTTGTATATAAATTATTTTTCAGAGTTTTACTCTGTTATAAGTAGTTATAGTTACACTTCAGTGACACTGAATTAGTAAGTAAAACTTCTGTAAAAATGAAAATTGGTTATATGTATGTATTCTCTAAATAAGCTTGTGGTAAACAAAAATGTACCTGCTCCTTTCAAGGTTGCTTCCCTTTTGTGTTACAGTCTCCAACTTAGCATATGGGTAGCCAGCATGGAGACATATTTTTTTTACCAAGTAGTTGCAACAGGAGGGAAATGCTTTAATCTTTTCAGCATTTTGTTCAAAACCAGTATTTGTATTATGGGTTCAGTTGTTTGGTGCTGGACATAATGTGGACAGGTTATTTGCTTATTTGCTTATTTGACAAGTTAGGGACCAGGGCACTGTTGAAAACCAGAAATTGTCATGTTTCCATGACATATTTCCACAAAATGTGGAAACCAGTCTTTTAAAGCCTTTTTTATAAGTATGAACTGAGAGGAAAAAACAAAGCGTGGGCAAAGAAGCACCTGGAAGGTCATGGAAACATGACAAAATAGGTTGAAAAAACAGATCATGCCTTGAATGTGTGGGTTCTGGTTATAAACTTGAAAAAGGTTGAAAAAGCAGATTGTAGAAAAGCAGGGGATGCCTATATATTACGTTTCCGTATTGATTTCTATATTGTGTTTTTTTGTTAACCTTTTTTTCATGTTCCTCAATCCCTTTGCTCGGTTGTTGGTTTTCCTTTTCCTTTTCTATTTTCTTTTCTTTTCTCCATAAATTAAAGTGAGATGATTTTTCAGGACCCATTTGCATGGCTTTAAAATTTAGCTATTCTTTCTATTCAGGTTGCTCATGACAGAAATACAGATGAGTAAGAGAGAAAATATTAAACTCCTGTGAGAGCTCACTACTTGACCAGATGGTTGCCAATTTTACATCAGTGGTAGATTACTACATCAAAGTGTGTTTCAGAAATGTTTGATAATGTATTTGTATGCTATGCTTGAAAGGTCAACCTGTCATTCGCTGCCTTTGTGACTGATCAGAGCTCAGAATGGCAGGTTTCAAAGCACCATACAAGGCTAATTTGTTTCGACAGCCTTTTTAAAATACATGTAACAGAAGCTTCTAACTGAAGCTTTTAATTGGATCTTTGATATGGTATTGAGATTTTCCCATTACAGGAAAGTAAGGCAGCTTTCATTAAAAAAAAAAGTTCTGTTTGACCAGCATTTGTAGATGGATAGATATTGTAATTGTGTTATTAAAGAACATACAACACGGCTTTCCAAATGGTGTGCCGTGACACATTAGTGTGCTACCTGAAATGTGTAGGTGTGTTGCCTACAATCTTGGAAATATATGTTATTATTTATAAGTCATAAATTTTTAAAAATATATGAAAAGTTTTCATGAAATGTTGTGCCCCCATACATTTTGTTGTTACAGTTTATGTATGTGTCTGTATCTCTTATAAAGGGTTAGTTTATTCCCCGGTTTGTTAGTAAAACTGAATTACTGTGTTGCGAAATGATGCACGTCTAAAAAAGTATGTCACCAACATGAAAAGTTTGGAAAGCTTTGACATACAAGGTACTGGTATGAGTTACTCTGGTGCTGATTTTATGCATACTTTCAACTGGTAAGTTGTAATGTGCAGGTTTTATGTGCGTTATATGTTATATGCATCTAGACATTTTCATGTTTCCTTGAAGTATGTAGAACATACATATAGAAAGGGCTGGGTTACATATATCTTAATATACAGAGGATACCAAGATGCTTCAAGTAAACATGTATTTATTTCCAAGATGAAGTAATTTTGATTGATTTTATGCAACTGCTCTGTTACTAGGCAAACCCACAGATGACTAAAGGAATATATTTTCTTTATTCAACCTGGTTTGTGACTAGGTTTTTTTTTGACCATTTTTTTTTTAAATCTAAACTTCACCTATACCAGGTGGTGGAAAATAATGCAGAATTTGGTACTGTGCATAGAATGTTATGTTTATAGAGGTTTCATTAAAGTAATCACAGCCTCAGAACTGCAAAAGCTAATGAGCGAGCTGTTTAGGGCTCACAGCTTATTTGACCACAGACAAGGCACTGTTTCTATGTTCTCTCGACAAATAGCAAAAGCAGAATTGATTTGATGCAATGAGAAAGTATAGGCAAACTTAACTCACATACTTCATTCATACTGATAAATGCAACTATTTTGGCACAGCTGAATAATAGAATCTCTCTTCTTTCCCCACCCCATGTACCAGCTTTGAACTGACTTAGGTCCAAGGAGAAAGAACATGAGTTTCTTTAGCTGTTTAACTGAAAAGAAATATTTGTTTATTTTTCTATCTGTGTATGTGCAGTCACTGCGAGCAGGTTGAGCTTCCCTTATCCAAAACACTTGGGACCTGAAGTGTTCCAAATTTCAGATTTTTTTTTCAAATTTTGGAATACAGTGCTTTTCTTTTAGAATAGCCTCATGTCTCATTCATTCACTACTTGTGTTGTGTATGAGATGTAAGGCTGGAGAGATACTGAGGATCTGTGAAATGGTGGGAATCCAAGTATACAACTAGGTGTGAATGTATGCCTCCTGTCGTTTCACAGATCCTCAGTCTCTCTCTTCTGCCACCAGCTGACTTCTTCTGCCTTCAGGACAGTGGCTGCAGTGCTCCTCAGGTCTGAGAAATGAATAAGCAGGAGCAGCACAGCCACTGCCTCAAAGGCAGAAACGGGTAGTTGGCGGCAGAAAAAGAGAGACTCTGAGAGATGATAAAGCAGGAGTGCTGCAGTGGCCACATCAAAGGCGGAACCAAAAGTTTGGGGGTTTGGAGGTCTTTGGATTTCCGTACAAGGGAGACTCAACATGTAATAGGTATGGCAATATAGAGAAAGCAGAAAAAAATTATCCATATGATTCAGGAGGTGGACAGATGGAGTTTTTGTGAAAAATGAATAAACTTTTCCTTATAATACAAATGTGAAGTGAGCTAATGCAGATTCTGGTCCTCAGGTTGATCTTTGAGTCAGCAAGGACAGGCAAAGAATCAGCCTGAATGCTCACCTTACTGCATTAAAATTTCTCAAGAAGAGGCACTTTGGATAGAATTCATTTACAATATGTAGCATGAAAAGGGAAGAAAAGGACTGGGAGAGAATAATCTGGCAGCACCTTTAAGATTAATTGACTTATTTCACCATGAACATTTTGGATTTCAATCCACTTGTTCAGATGCAGTGGTGGATATTAAAGCCACAGGTATTTAAACACAGTTACACAGTTGAGAATTGAAGTAAGATTTAATAGGATGCAGAATGATGCAGACTGTGACCATTCAGAGTTGTATAAGATGATAGATGTTCATCAAATGATTAGTCTGATTGTCCAGAGATGTGAAAACAATCTATCTGAAAGTATATTCCCTTGAAGCAGGAAAATTTTCATAGGAGCATTCTTTTGTTATGTATCTAACATCTGATGTAACCCTGTATATTTAGGTAGCATGACAAGAAGTCATTCCCCTTGTACTCTACTCATGGACAGGAATTTGTGAACATATCCCAATGCAGTAATTTTTATTTCTAGTCTTCCTTTGATTGATTGATTTTTCTACAAGCAGATACTGTTCTGTGTTTTTATATTTGAGAAATGGGTGTGCATATCATTGAACACCAAATTCAGGATTGTCCATGCCATCATATTTCTGATTTTTATGTATGGTCGTGAAAGCTGGACAATACAGAAAGCTAATAAAACAGCTAACAAGAGGATCAACTAATTAGAAGTGTGCTGTATGTCTAGAATCCAGAGAGCTGTGCCCTGACCTAGAGCTGTGCCCCTGCATTGTCCACCATTGCCACTTCTTCTTCTTCTCCCTCCTGCACACAAGTGGTGGCTTTGGGCGGTGAGGTATCCATAAAGGTGGCAGCAGAGGGCCAGGGCTCTGCTGTCTCCTTCTTGTCCTGCACCTGCTCCATTGGGGCTGCCACTGCTCCTGTGGGGAACTGAGCATGCTCCTCAGAGCCATCGCTGCCACCTCGGCCTCGTGTGCCCCAACCAGTGGCATCAGTGGTATTGCCTGGGAAAAACAGCAGCAGGAAGAGAAGAACGAGAAGGTGGTGGAGCAGACCCTAAATACTGCTGCCACCTCAGCTCTCTTTCTGGCCTCCACGCTGGCCTGCCCTCACCTGCCTCCCACCTCCACTGCTACCCTACACCATTTTTAATAGGGCTTTTGCACATTGGCAGTCTTTCGCAGCTTGTAGTCCCTATTAAAAATAGAGTAGGGCGGCAGCAGAGGCAGCAGGAAATAATCTGTGAATAATCAAATTTGCGGAAGTTAAACCTGCAGATGTTGAGGGCTGACTATATGTTATGCTAAGAAGCTGTGTCTTCTGTGTGTCTGATAGTAACTACAGCAATATGGTAAATTTTGTAAATATGTTAAAATGTGGACAGGAAAATGTTGAAGTAAAATACATCAGTGTTGATGCAGAATATACTGAGAGCATTAGAAAGTTAATAGATTTAAATAAGGAGTTTACGGTGCAAAAAAGAGTGAGGTTAAGGAATAAAAATGGTGAGATAAGTAAATGATTATCTGGAAAACATTGTTCTTAGCAGTCTTTTAAGAGAGAACTCTGTAAGCTTGGTCTGTTCCTCAAAAGAGAGTTGTCATTCTTACTTATTTACTGGGGCACAGTTGTGACAGGTGGTGTTTCAGTCCATAGCAGAAATTTAAGAATCAAATGATGAGGAAAACTGGACAAGACTAATTTTGATAGATTAAGAAATGATTTGGTGTCATGAAATATTGGAAAAGGAAACTAATATCAATTGTAAGAGAGATTAACATAGGCAGGGACATGACATTTTAAGTAGATTTAGTATCTGAAGTCTGCCAGAGAGGTTAGGAAACTGAGTGTAGTATAGTTAGTGCATCTAGAGCAGGGGTGGGCAATTATTTTTTCCACGGGGCCACATGAGAAACTAAAAATATTGTGGAGGGCCGGGCCAAAAGGCTGAACTCAATTCTGCATAATATTAATTGTATTTCTTTATAAAAAGCAGTAAATAGCATTGTTTTGACAAGTTGTTTAGACCATGCATGAGGTAAAGTTAGGCCATTTCCACACGGGCATATTGCCCATGCTAGAGCGACCTCTCCTGGAGGTCTTCTTCACTGGGGGGTGCGCTAGAGCAGTTAAAAAAAGTGAGGTTCTAGACCTCAAACTGCTCTAGCACAGCCGCGGGGTGGCGCTGTGAGTTTTATAAAAACCACCTTTGCAAGTGGTTTTTATAAAACTCACCCACGCTGCCCCGTAGCAGCCCCCGGTGAAGAACTGCAGAGACGTGGTAGCGCGTCCCTGCAGATCTGCCCGGGGGTGGGCTTCTGGCTGGCGCGCTGTCCTGATTGGCGGAGCGCCACTGGAAGCCACCGACCACCATTTTGGGCGCCGCCGAACGCCACCAAGTGCCGCCGAAATTCGGCGGCGTTTGGAACGGCGGATCCGCGCTCTCCGCAGGGTCGGAGCAACCCGCTTGGGGGTAAGTTCTGCCCCTGCGTGCGCTGCCCCGTTTTGGCCCTCCCCGTGAGGAAAGGGCCTTAGAAAGTATGTTTATTTTGTAATTTCCAATTAGCCTTACACGGGCCGGTCAGAGCCAATCAAAGGGCCGTATGTGGCCCGGGGGCCGTACAATGCCCAGGTCTGATCTAGAGTAATGGGATTTCTTGTCTCTTTTAGATTTCTCTCCTCTATTCTGTTCTGCTCATTTCTCCATTTTAATAATATTTTCATGTTGCAAACCATTTGTGTGTTCATGCTTAGGCTTATTTTAAGTTGAGATCCACTTTAGCACACCGCATACTATGTAAAATTTGATCATCAGAGAACTATAAAATCTAGCCTTTCCTTTCAACATATTTGCAAGAATTAGTGCCATGACTAACAGGGATGCAGAAAGACACATCAAACATTGGGGCTTTATAACTGATGTGTGTTTCGAACTTCAGCACAAGAATCGGTATAATGTACAAAGTATGTTGCTGGAATTCCGCTGAGGGCGGAAGGAAGACTAGAGTTGTAAAATCACTTGTATGCTGAAATGGGCTATAGAAATGGAACTTATGTAAAGTCATTAGAGAAAATGGAGTTGAGGCGAATAAGCTCAAAGTTCCTTCCCTGAGCCTAGTTCTCTTTTTCTCTTCCCTAAATCAGCTGAGCGCAGTCTGTTACACTGATGGTACAGGGTGCCCTGTTTTGTCCTGCAGCTAGTCACAAGAGGGGCAAGTACGCAGTCAAGTCTTGCCCATTTTAGGTATTTGGAAAGCAAAAATACAACTCCTGTCTCCAAGGGCAAACAATCTTTTTAATTGGCAGGGATTCTCCTTTATCTTGCCCTCTCTTCTATTTAAACCCATCCCACTTCATCAGAACTGAGAATGAACAGTGGTTATTGAGTGAATTTGTGAAGATGCTGATAAAATCTATTTGAAATCACAATAATCTTTACTAAGCACCCTCTTCCTCCAATACATATACATACTGTGACCCACCACCACCACCACATAGCTTCGGGTAAATGCTAGTGACCGTCACTAGCTGAATTCTGTTACAGAATTGCAGTGTGTGTTATTTCCTTTTTGCTCACTACAAACCAAAAGTTCTGTCTGGAGAAATACAAGTGACTGATACTAGTGCATATAGGATTAATATAAACATTAGAATATGTTCTAAATGTTTGGAGAGCTCAGTAAAATGACCCGTATGGTTCATCTTATGTGAAAACAGGTTGTCTGAATTGCACTCAGTGCGGTCTACATTGCCTTAATAACATGAGGAATAGTACATTGAAATTCTGAATGAATTTCAGTTATGGGTACTTTGTAATTAATGCTCAGTTAAACAGAACAAATAAAAGTATTTTTCTACATGTAGGATTTGAGATTGGTTATATATTCAAAATGCATATAATATATAATCATGAAGACTGATATGCCATAAATGATGGCTTTGTATTTACGTAGCTTATGTAGCCAGTGTGGTGTAGTGATTTGTTTGTTGGACTAGGACTCTCAGCTCTATGGTTCAAATCCCTGCTTGACCATGGAGACCCACTTGGTGATCTTGGGCAAGTCACACCTTCTAAGCTTCATAGGAAGGCACTGGCAAACCCCTCTGAACAAATCTTGCAAAAAAACAACAACACCTGCGATAAGTTTGCCTTAAAGTCACCATATATTGGAAATGACTCGAAGGCACACAACAACTCCTCACTTTAAGTAAAAGCTGTTTCCTCTTTGAGTTTGACCGTTTGAGAACGTGATTCTTTTCTGCGCAGCTCTATCTCTATCCCCTGCATTAAAATAAGGCTTTACAAAAATTATCTTCACAGCTTTCCTTTGAGGTCCTGTGACAGGATGTTGGGTGAAGATTCCTAGTCAGCCATTAGTGAAGTGAAAATGTCAGTAAAAATGGCATATGAGTAGAAAAACATACCTGAGTGTATAGCAGTAGTCTGATTCAAGGATAACATTTCTGATAGCTGTTAGTGTAATGATTTAGAAAGAACAAGTTTAAACACACAGGAATTAAAGTTTCTTACAAGAGAAGAAGACTTCCTGAAACACCTGGAAAGGAAGTACAGAAAGATTGCTTTTCCTGAGGAAAGGGGCTTCACGTCAGGTAAATCTGTAATAAGTAGGAAGGAGAATCTGTGCTAAAAACAGCATTTCAAAACTTAGAAACATTCTGGAGCCAATGCAGAGGCAAAGACAAATTTGTCTGAATAACAAATAGAGAAAGAAATAGACTCAAAACATAGCCAGCTGGATGAGTAGACAAATTGACATGTGAACTCT
The DNA here is from genome assembly GCA_948472985.1 of Iguana delicatissima. Taxonomy (NCBI): domain Eukaryota; kingdom Metazoa; phylum Chordata; class Lepidosauria; order Squamata; family Iguanidae; genus Iguana; species Iguana delicatissima. The sequence goes on from CAOKZL010000765.1 coordinate 47,766, forward strand.
TGGAGTGGCAGCCTAACCTTAAAGAAACTCAAAGCGGGGGGGAATGAAACTCTCTAACTGTGAACGGAGGGTCAGGATGTTTTCTGCTTCTTGACTAGAGTGGAGATTTATATGGAAGAAAATAAAACTTCTATCTTAGTCAGGATGGGAACAGAAATCTAAAAAACTGGGAAATAGAAAAGCAGATGTCCCTATATGCATTTTCAAGGAACATGTTCCGATTAATGGACTGGTGAAAGATTTCAGTATTTTTCCCTGCGTATAGCCTTCATGAGTCCACCTTATTCATAGTGTCTAATAAAATCAGAAAAGTTGGTAATTTTTTTCTTGTTATTTGCTGCCAAATTGACTTCATCTAATGAATTAGAGATCTCCCAAGAGACCTAGTCATCAGTCACTTTGCTCAGATTTGGACGACTCAGGGCTATAGCTTACTTAATTGAATCAATTCAACTGTGTTGTGGTCTTCCTCTTTCCGTGCTGTCCTCTATTTTTCGTACTGAGTCACATCGCATGATATGATAGCCTCAGCTTAATTCTTTTGGTTTCTGGTAAGAGTTCAGGTCTGATTTGATTCCCCCAAAGTTGCAGGAATTGTGGCTTCTTGACCAGAATGGGCAAAAATAGTATCAAGAATGGATTCTTGTGCTCTTTAGCTTCATTGATGGTTGCAGTGGCTATAGAAAGCCAACCTGTTAAATGTTAAAGTGATTACAGTGTTTGCCTAATGCCACGGAGTCCTAGGCCCTTCCCACACTATGACTGTGCCCCCGCATGGGGACGCTGTCTTGGTCCTGCCCTCCTCCCATCACCAGCTGGCACAATCACAGGGTAAATCATTAATGGAGTTTCTCCATCAATGACCCCGATCACTCAATGCTCTCATTCTTCCTGGCCATGCAGAAGGGCCAGAAACACAATGGAGGTGTTTCCTGCTCCAGCACAGCATAGGAAAGAGCCTGGCTGCGCTGTGGAAGGAAGAGGCATGCACCTTTCCACAGCGGCCAGTCAGGTGTGGATGGGAGCATTCCCGTCATGCTCCCTTCCTGGTAAAGGCGCTGCTAGGATTGCGACTGGAGGATGACGAGATCGGGTAAGGTGCAGAAATGGCCATAGGTTCAAACCCCCACTTGCATATGCAAGTAAACAGCTACTTCTGCAACAGAGATTTTTTTCTCCTGCACCCTCTAAATATTAACTGGTGGGTCCTCAGCCCTCAAGGTTAGACTTGAGGCAAATGCAAAGGAAAGAAAGAATGATCTTCTGACAGTGCTCATTCTTCTGGTAAAAGACCTTGCTAGATACAAAACTTTGCTGTGAAATTATTTGGGTGGCCCTGTGCCAATCATTGTTTATCACTGTCAATGTATCTCACAGGTTTTTTGTGACTAAAAAAATTGGTAAAAGGAATCACATATACTGCTATGATAAAAAGTATAGAGGTGTAGGGCCTTCCTTGGGAAGGAAGTTATTTTTGTCTTCTTCCAGGTAACGGAAGCTTGCTTGACATTTTAGGATGTCATGCCTACATAGGAATGAGAATAATTTTTTTTTCTTTAGAGAAGGGGTGAACAACTACACACAGGACAGCTGCCATTTTACCTCTCAGTGCCTGTCTGGTGGCCCACACAAGAGTGTTTCAGACTGCCTGAAGTGACATGATGCCACTTCTGGATGCCATTTTATTTTCACCAATCTTACTTGTTTTCTCTTTTTTAGTTTGTTTGTTTGGGGTTTTTTGCTGCGTTAGGGGAAGCAAAATGCTGCATTTTTAGGCAGTTTTGGCTCGGTAGGATGAGAGAATTGCCTGAAAATCAACCCCCCTCCCATTTTTTTAAGAATAGAGGCTGCTGTGACACAGAGAGAGAATCTCACCTACAAGGTCCTAATCTGTTGCCTTATTGTGCTGTGGGGTTAACCAGTGTCTTGAAGGCTCTCTCAGAGGAGTGCTTGATCTCACAGGTTCTTCCAATTTAAGGAGTTAAATATGGTCCTATAGACTGGGGCCTTTCTGCACTACACTGTTATAGTGCTGTTATTCCACTTTCAACTTCTTGTGGAATTCTGGGGTGTGTAGTTTACTGAGGCCAAAGAACTCTGGCTGAGAATTCTAAATGCCCCTCCCTAAACTGCAAACTCCAAGATTCTGTAGGATGTTGAAAATGGAAAGATAGCACTGTAACAGTGTAGTGCAGAAAGTTCCTGTGTTTCTGCAGTTAGAAGTCCAGTCTACTTAAGCACAGAGAGGCTCTTCACCAGAAGATTGGCTGCCAGGTGACTCATTAGCCACATTGATTATGAACACACCAATGGTGTGGAATAGTTGCACTCTGCTGCAGTGGAACAATTGTGAAATTGTACACCTTCATGGTGTGTGCATGTACATATGGGTAGCTGCTTTGATGTTGTAGCCCAGTCCATTTTCCTAATAGGCAAGCCATTCTACTTGTCAGCTCAGGATAGTGTCTAATTTGTGTAATCATTAAATATCTTTTGAGTCTTTGTGTTATCAGTGTTTCCCTGTATTTTTGTTTTTTCCTTTTCCTGTTGTATAAGCTAAACTGTAAATTTCTGTTGAAAAGTGGCACAGAACATTCTATAATAAAGAAATAAAATAATGCAACTGGATTTGAACAGGGAGATTTTTCATGTAATGCAATTTGGGAAACACGTAGTCAGGCAAGAAAAAGAAAATGGACTTTTTCATTATGAAATGAATAAAGTAGGTCAGCCAGATTTCTGGACACAGTTAAATAACAACAAAATCCCATCAAATCGTCTTTAGGTTTTAAACACAGTAGAATTCTTTCACAGGAACTGTGGTCCTGAATGAAAGTAGGTCTCATATTTGCTGTGTTCACAATTTGGAGCGCTAAGCTCACTGTTTTCAGGACATTCCTTGGCTTCAAATGAAGGATAAAGCAGTGAAGCGCTTGAAAAATCCAGCAATATCTGCCTTGAATGCTTGTAAATTTTTAATTTGGCAGCTTTCTTCTGAATCACAAAGGGAAGGTCACGTTATTGGAAATAAGAACCTGCCATCAAAGTCACTTAGTTGAGCTTCTCTGTGTTGCTTATTTTGCTTTGTTCTTTGGAACACAGTAATTTGCAATTAGCACACAAAACTCTGGAAAGATGCCTGCAATTCCAAAGTGAGCTTTCCCTAGCATGTGTTCTGCTTCCTTCCCCCTCCCATCCTCCTCTCTGTCCCTCCTGTCTATCGTACCGCCCCTTCCATGCACCCTGTAGCCAGCAGCAAGACAGCTGTGTTTGATCATAAACCACTTACAACTCCAGGCTCCCTGGAAAGGGAAACTTTAGCGTGAGCAGCAGGATAGGTCTGCCTCCTGTTCAACGTTCCACCGCCTGGTAGGATCTGACCAAGAGCTTTTGCGTGCGTATGTGTTTGTGTGTGTCGACGAAGCTCCAGAAATATTTCCAAATGCAAAGAATTCCTTTAGGAAATGCTTTTTTCCAATCTAGCTGAGAGGGGGGGGGAGTGAAGGCATAAAACTGAAGCCCAGCTCTCACAGGCAGTTTTAGTAGCCAGAAGATCGTTACAGCCTGTCTGCGTTTTGTCTGGCTGTGCACTCTGCAGTATTTTAATGAGTATCTTACAGCAATGGATTTTTTGTGAATCGGCAACCAGGTTTTTTTCTTAACGCGCAAGAGTGTCTCTCTCTCTTTAGAAGACCCTGTGCACTGGTAATTTTTAGGCTGCCTAAATGTTGAGTGAAAATGGCTGTCTAGAGCAAAATGTGCAAGACAGGAAAAGCTCAGATAACGAGAAGGTGTTGAGTCTTCTGGAGCAAAGCTTGGAATCCTTAAAATCTATAGAAGGCAATCAAGCCCTGGAAAGTCTAATCATGAATTCTGGAGTTGCCATGAAATATGGAAATGATTCTGCAGAACTGAGCGAGGTAAGCAGGTTTAGTGACCTTGTTTTTCATGCTTCTTGAATTTTGTTTTTGAATTGCACTGTCTCCCTTTTGGAGTATCCACTCTGGAGGCAATGCAGTTAAAAATTAATGGATGTGTGTACCTTGTTCTGACTTGCAGTACTACCCAGGATGTGATCTGAGAGTGAGTCCTAAGGATTAAGTAGTAAAAGGCAAATGATAACAACTGTGCAGAGACTCCCCCCATACACACATCCTGCTGTAAGGAATCCCCCACCTTTCCAAGTGCAGTGTTTTCCACACAGCATTCCTTTCTGCAGTAGGTAAAATAGTGGAGAGAGATCCCAGCTGAAATCAACCATATGCTAGCTAATTTAGAATGGGGAATAAAAAATAAATATTAAAACAGCAGCTTCAGCAAGAAATCTCATGACACAGCAGATTATATTAAGGCACACTTGGGATGTTATTCTTCCTGGCAGAAGAAGTAAGTCCTGGAAGGTGGTGGTGGTGGGTTTTTAATAGCAGGAATTACATTATTTTTCTTTAGTAATTGCAAATTTATATCGTCTTCATTATTAGATTTGTGAATGCCTAACAGCATTTTGTGACTAACATCTCAGACATACTTACTTTGGAATAAGTCCAAAGAACTTGGTTGGATGTATTTCTGAGTAAACCTGCATAGAATGAGACCCCATATCATTGTAATTCTCTACTTTTGGTAACCTTTGGAAGGTCATGAGGCTTACCATTATCCCTAGGAAATAGCTTGGGATCATCGAATACCAGTTTTAAATATCCATATTAATATCTACTATTTATACCTGTCATCAAAGGGATAGTTTTGTATATGTGATCAGTAGTGTTTTTTTTTTAATAGTGTGTGCATATGAGACAATGCACAGAAAAAGAAAAGGAAGAAGGTTATAGAGTTACAATTTCAGGCTTTTGTTCAGAGCCAGCAAAGAACAGAAAAGAGATCTACTCAGGGCACAGAGCTGAAACGTAAAGCCTGCAGAGAATCATATTGGCATCCTTTCAAACTGGGAAAGAAGGGAAGAATAAGGTAGAATGGATGAGAAGACAACTGAGTCGCCATCCTGTTTCATGCACTTTCTCATTTAATACATTAATCTTAAGCCTTTATTTTATAATATAAAATTAATTAAAGCCTCTGATCTTGAAGTTCTTCAAACTTGTCCAATCAGCATAAAGACACCAGGCACTTTTTCAAACTGTGATAGCTTCCTTCAGGATTTGTGGCCAGAGCTCTCTTTTCCTGCTTCACACTGCTGTTAAGCTGAATTCAACTTATTGGTTGCTTGTTTTCTTTCTATCTGTCACAATCATTTAAAAACACATTCTGTACTGGATGAAAAACATGACACCTATTGTAAGCAAAACACAACTACAAGCATGTAAAAGCTGTGTCTTGGCATCAGTACAGCAGCTGTTGTGGATAACATTCAAGTGTGACCTTGATCATAAAGGAATGAATGGAATCGTAAACTCTTGCTCAGAAGTGGATGGGCCTAGGTTAGATTTGATGTTGTGTGCCTTCAAGTCGTTCCTGATTTATGGTGTTTCTAAGATGAACTTACCATGGAGTTTTCATGGCAAGATTTGATTGGAGAGGGTTCATCTTTGCCTTCATCAGAGGCTGAGAGTATGACTTGCCCAGGGTCACTCAGTGGGTTTCCATGCCTGAATCAGGATCTGAACCCTAGTCTCCAGAGTTGTAGTCCAGTGCTAAAATGACTACATCATGCTGGCTCCCCTTAGGTTATATAGTTCACACTAAATCCTAAACTCATTTGTATGTTACACTGAACTTATTTCTAAGGATCAGTTTTTACATGGTAAAAACATGTTTCTCCCCCCAGTTGATCCATTCCACACTGCTCTGGCCTTTCTTTGTAAGTAGCATGATTACCGTTGTGCAGTCCATCACCACCATCATCTTAATAGCCTTCCTTGATCATATTAACAGGGGTTTGTCGTAATCCAGATAAAGTAGGGTTTTTTTGCTGATTAAACAAAATATCCTAGCTCTCCTCCATTTAAACAAATAAATTCCTTAAAATATGTATGACTCACTGGTTACACTGATGAATTGACTTCTGCACATTCCACTGTCTCAAATGATACAGTGATTGTATGTCTCTAGAACAGGTATGACAGCTGCTTTGTCAGCTGTAGGGACAAGTCCCCAAAGCACTAGTTGTATTTTTAAAAGGTCTTAAAAGCTGCTTTGATGACTTTAGCAGTGCAATTCTTGAGCAATGGATGAGCTTAATTGATTTATTTGCTTTGTGTGTGTGTATGTTTGTGTGCATGTGCTTACTTATGTGGGCACATGTACACATACAAACTTAACCAAGAGTTTCCTGGATTTATTGGGATTAATTTTGAAAGCTGAAGGTTAAGAGTTATGTTATTAATTGACTTTATTTCAGAAAAATATTTAATATTTTCTCTGTTTTATGATGTTGTATGTAGTAATATCATCTATAATGTAAAAGTGACAATAGAATTCCTTTTTCATGAATCAGTCCATACAGTGGCCCCTCCACTTTCGCAAGGGTTTGGAGCGCAGAACCCTTGCAAAAGTGGGAAAACCATGAATAACTCCCCCCTGTTCTCCACCTCCCATTCTCTTCTGGGGCTCCTCCCTCCATTCCCTAGCCTTTGTCCCAGGCACCTTTTCTGCGAGTGGTGCTTGCTCTTCCATTTCCATTGCCTTTTGCCCCATCTTGAATTCTCTGCACCCAGGCAAATGGTGAGGGAATGGGGAGAAAGGCACACACATCCCTTACTGGTCTGTGCACTGTGCTCCACACTCCTGTTGCCTTGCCTTTTGCCCAAGTGTGGAGAGGGAAGGCATGGACACCTAGTCAAAGGGTAAGGGAATGGGAGAAAACAGGTAAAACTCTTGAATGTGGAGGGAGGTCTGTATATTTCAGTCATGAGCAAGCTAACTATTTTATGTAAGTGTGTGTGTGCATACTTGTAGTACTGAATTGAACCATAATTCTCCTTAGGACATTTTTGTTGCCTCTTGTAAATATTCTGTGCTGTTGTTTTCTCTTTTAACTTTTATACTAGGGATACTTCTCTGAGATTGTATATGAACCCATGATCTATCTGTTTCTGACATTTTTGAGTAATTAAATTAATGATAGACAATTCATAGTTACAGTGCTGAGTCATTTGATTCTAAATTACAGTGACTTACCAGTGGCAGTATAATACTTGGGTTAAGTATTTCTTATCCCCACCACCCCACTCAAGTATCTTTTGTGTGGTTTGTTAAAAGATGTGAGGTGCTTTGTCTCAGTGACACTTATGGTTTGCTGTCCTTCTCTTGCCTTTCAACTCATTTATTCTCTGTGTGTCATTTTCTCTCTTTATTTCTCCCTCTCCAGCATCTGTTTTTGCTTTTTGCTTTTGATTACATACTTGGCCACCGGGAGACACTAGTGGCATGGCCATTAAAGGAAACTAAAGGGATTAGTTGTGGTTTGGACTTTTACTGGTGTTGTGCAATCCTGCTGTGTGTCTGAGTGTAATAATTTCAGGTTATATACAAGGAGTGTGATTCACATACAAGAGAAAACCTTGTATGTGCTACTTTAATCCTATGATGAATCATGCCTAGAATATACCTACTTTTGACTCTCAGTGTGGATGAATAAAAACACCAGTAGGTTAAGCAGGCTTCAGTCAACAAGTATCTTGCTCTAAGTTGTGGTGTGTGTGTGTGTACACACCAATGAAGGGGATCTAATAGAAAATATACAAAAGAAAATGACAAATGCTGTGAGGTTAAAATGGGCTCTTTGTTCATTAAATTTTCACTTTTGTAGTGAGCTTGATTAGCATAAAAACATATTAATAGAGGAACTTTTCTGGACATCACTTTTGAGATGGTGAGCAGCTGCCTTATTTTACTGGTGAAGATCATTTCCCCCAAGAGGGAAGGAAACATGTTGGAAGAAAAGATGCTGTCTTCCTACACAGTTGTTTTATATATAAAGATATAGAGATATGGTTTAACTTCTTATGCTTTTTTCCCTGCCCAGTAGATAACCAAACTTCTTTGTTTTCTGATCTTTGTTCTTGACATGCAGTTAGGAACGGACAGATTTGTTATTATCCCATGGTTGAGAAATGACAAGGTACTCTCAAAGTTGGCCAGGCTGCAGTCTGAACATGTTTCAACCTTAGCACTGTATCAGTTGCACCTAAGATTGTCAGCTGGAAAAAAAAAATTGCCCTGGGTTGGTCTTACTGCGTCAATTTGCTATTCAGGAAATAGGGATACAAGTCATTTAGGGGTAGGCAGTCTAGTGCCCTTTAGGTGTATTGGCTTGGTTATTGATCAGAATCGCAGAATTGTAGCCCAAACCATTAGGAAAGCATCAGATTGTCCTGATTGGCAGCTGCTGTCTGTGGTCTCATTGCCTGTTCATTCTAAGTGGAAAAACAAAAGATCCAAATTTAGGATAGGACATGATGAAAACTTGTGTTAGACATGGTGTATTATTTTGTGATGAGGTCTTAGAGTTTGCTGTTGTAAACTACTCAAGGCAGGGAACTGTTTTTGATTAGATATGTATTAAGTCATATGACATGCATGAAGTACTACCACTTTGCCAAATGTCACAAGAATTGTTTATAATAAGATTCTAAAAGTCTAGTCATACATTCCACTGTACAAACTGCATTTCAAGTGATGCAGCTTGCAAAATGGAAATGTATTTCTTGTGGGCTTTACTTTTTGTGCATATAGATGGGAGTTTGGACACAAAGTTTACTTCTGTCAAATAGTGATTCTCTTAAATCCAGTTTTGATCAGTATTTTGAGAAACAATCCTTTTGGCACATGAAACTTCTCTTTATCCAGGTAGTGAATGCACAAAGTGATATGGTAGATGTCTTCTTAATACATACTGACCTCTTTGACTTCCCCCTGACCTTTGTATATGGATTGCATATGGAGAACATAAAAATAAAGGAACAACATGAAAAGTACTTTTGTAGAGTTCTAGGTAATAAACGATACTTCTAAGTTTCCAAAACATGTATAATTTTTCCCCACTTTTTTTTTAAAATGAAAATCCCCTACCCCCACACATTTATTCATGGTTGTCTGGACTGCTGTACTGCAGTCAGTCTTTCTAGAGGGACTAAATATAGGATAAGAACATCTGTACATTGTTCTTGTAAGGAGACAAGCATTGACAAACCCTCGTGCTCAGCTGTCCATGGTGATAATGAGAAATAATGTATGACAACTTCTTCCTGAGCACAATGCGGTTAACTTCTGACTGGGTCTGGGCCAAACTCACATTTGTCCTTTAGTGGAGTAGAATGTTCAGCTGATTGTACTGAATCAGATTGTTCTTGGCTTGAAATGGAGCTGAAAATTAACGCAGAGGGTGAGTGAATGTAGCAGAAGGTACTACCTTCAGCTAAAGAAAGGCAAACTTTCGATATAAGATATATTACGTACAGCTCTCTTTAGGTAAATGTCCTTAAAAATCAGTGTTCTTTCAGATGTAGTAATTTTTTTCTTAAACTTGATAAAGGTGTATGCTACTCTCCTTATATTATTACAAATTATATTATTATTATTTTAGTAAATAATTTTCACAACAATATTCAAATGTGTTTGAAGATAACATTTAAACCAAATTTACTAAAACAATTATTTAGAGCCTGTAGTGGACATTCACTGTCATCCCAAAAGATACCAGATGATGATAAAAATAGAGCTTTCAAAGTTTTAGTTGTGGTATACATTAACTCTGTGAACTAGTGATACCAGTTTCCACCATGATCACTAGATGTGTGGGAATGGTAAGAGAAAACTTTATGTAATAATGCCCAAAGTCATTATTTGAACAAAAAAGTATAGTCAGGAGAGATAACATATGGAAGGTTTTACTTAAGAAACATGCTTTATGCTTGAGATAATAAAACTATATTTCTGAACCTTTTCCAAGACATGATTCTGCTTGTTGCCAGTGGTATGGCATACAGGTAAAGATCTGTAGTGCATTAGCTGAAAACAGGTTTGGTATGAATTTCAGGTTGGAACCAAACCATCACAGGTGTACTATGCTGTCCTTTCTTTTGTGCTGTTGAGCTTGTTTGTCCTGTTTTTTATAGTCAGGAATAAAGTGTGTCAGGCCATTGCACTAAATTATAGTTTGACCTCATTACACTTAATGTTGAAGCATCTCATGATAGTATCCATTCTGCATCTCTTTGATTGTGTTGCAAAGTACGTAACAGCTGAGTACACAGAAATTTGTCCATCTAATAACTCTGTGTTCTCAGAATTTGTATGGAAGTTAGAAAGATGTCCAGATTAAAGTGGGATTCTGCCTGAATGGACCTAATCCAAATCTAAAACTTCCGGTGATTCTCTAGCAGGTTTGAGGGCACAGAAAGCATGCCTCCAACAATGCATGTGTTTCTTCTCAGATTCTTGATATAAGGAGAAAAACATCCAGGCAAGGAAGGAAAGGGCAAAGTGAAAGGCAGGTACAATTTTGTGATTGGCAGCTTTAGTTTTTAATAACAGTGAATAGTTTCACCGGGATTCTCCATTATCCAGCGCCTTTAATGGACTGAAGACTGCTGCTTTTTGCTGGTATTTCTCTCCCAAGAGAAGAGATCTAGGAGGGTATAGTGTTGGGTGCTTGCTTGGAAAATGCTGGATGTTCATATCTTTCTGCTTCTGCCACTGTCTATTGTACATCAGGGTAAGCAAAGTGCAGTTGTGGGGCTGCAGTTCCCAGCAGCTTTAGCTAATATAGCCAGTGCTGGGAGTCAGAGTCCACCAATGTCTGGAAGGCTGAATTTTGCAAGCCCACCGTCCATACCTGTCCTGTTATATTTCTTGAGATGTTTTTGTCTGTTGTTGTTGTGATATTTATTTATATCCTTCTTTTCTCCCAAAATTCGGACTCAGAGCAGCTTCTACAGTTGAGTAGAATTGTTCCTTAAAACAATGAGAAGTCTGGTCAGTTGCTTATTTCTAAGGTGTAATGAATTTTCTGTGAACTGAAGCTGAGGTTTGTAAAGTACATTCCTCAAAATTTTTATAAAGGATGATACTGAAGCATTTTCATTTCTAGAAGATTTTTACATTTCTTTAAAACTGGGTGTGTTAAAACTGCACTTTGGGCTATGATGATTCTTGTAAATATGCTGCCTCGGGGGGGCGGGAGGGAACCGTATCTGATCAATTTTATAGTTGTCTTTTAATAGACTTAGATTGTTTTCCAATTTCATTGTCCTATCTTTATTTTGGCTGTGGTGGAAATATCAATTATCTGTAAGTATACAATCAGTAACCTATACAATAGTGTTCCCTGGCTCATCCGTGGCTAAGAGATTAGTAATGAGTATTATTGCCTAACATGTATAATTCTTTGATAGTAATGTTGGCCATTACAAGTTTTTTAGGGCCATTCATTTTTTTAAGCGGTTTGTGCGTGTGTGTGCGCGCATATGTGTGCGCACTCATGGATTCATCAGTGGGGCTGATTCATGTAGTTTGTAATTTAATGTTTCTGATTAGAAATTCAAGTGTTTTTTCCAGAACATATATTATAAGATGGGACATACACATATGAACAAGTGTTACACATCCTCATGCTATCTGGAGACTTCAGGATTTCAGTTTCTTAAACCTATTCCTCACAGATATAACCATAGTTTAACCCTTTCATGTCACATAGAGCCTTTCTGCACTACACTGTTACAGTGCTGGGATTCCACGTTCAACATCCCTTGGAATCCGGGGGTTCATAGTTTAGGGAGGGGCATTTAGAATTCTCAGTCAGAGAGCTCTTTGGCCTCAGTAAACTACAAATCCCAGAATTCCGCAGGATATTGAAAGTGGAATAATAGCACTATAACAGTGTAGTGCGGAAAGGCCAATAGTTTCCAGTGCTGGAAATTAAACAACTGAATGAAAGCTGGTATGTAACACTGAGCACATTTGCACATTGCAGTAAGCCAGGGTTTGTTACTTACACCATGAGTTACACAGGCACACTGTGGCTTATCTTTTCCCATTTGTTCCTCTCCCACCTATTTCGTGGACACTGGGAAAAAAAGCCAAGGACAACCCAAAGCTTGGATGTCACAGCGATTATTTACAGAAGTTAGAATTTGTAAGGATCAGTTTGAATCATGAGTTAAGTTTGTTCTTTGTAGTTAGGAGCATAGGTTCAGACATCTTAGCAAGTTGGATATCAGTGAAGCAATACCCCAAGGCTTGTGATGTGTGAATGTGACTGTCATTAAAACATTCATGTATGAAAACGTTTTGAAGTTTTAATTGAAGTAAACAATTCATAATGCTTAAGAAATTGATTTATATATTTATATATTAATTAAAATATTTATATCATATCCTTTATCTGAAGATACCAGGTCAGTGTACAATAAAATTAATCTAATCTAATCTAACTAATTAACAAATTTATTTTTAAAGAGCTGTTTTCAAAAAGCTATTTTAGAGAGCTATTCAAACAACAGATTGAAAAACAGTTGAAAGAGTTAAAATTAGTTTAAAATTAATTGAAACTACATGCATGAGAGAGTTTTCATAAAATCAGTTTGGCCTCGAAAGTTTCATAAACCATCCTGTTTTTACTTGGCATCTAAAAAGCAGCAGTGTTGGCACCAATTGGGCTACCAAGAGGAGGGAGTTCCATAACTGGGATGCCACAACAGCCTCTCCCATGTCCTTGCACAGCATGTTCTGACTGATGCGACGCAGAGGAGGCACCCTCCAACAAATCTTTAATCACAGGCTGGTGCATATATGGAGAGGTGCTCCTTCAAGTAGTGAGGTCCCAGCTGTTCAAAGCTTTAAATGTCATTACCAGCACCTTGAATTCAGACTGGAAATATATTGGCAGCCAGGGCAGTTCCTTTAAAACCAGTCTTATATGGGTTTTGTATACAGTTTCTGTCATTTTTTTTGCTGCTGCATTTTGCACCAGCTAAAGTTTCCAAGTCACCTTCAAAGGCAGTTCTACGTAGACTGCTTTGAAATAGTTTAATTAGGAATTACCAGTTCACGTATTACTGTAGCTAAGTCTAGGAAAGGGTGTAGCTTATGAGCTATTCTGAGCAAGCCCCAAACACTCTGAGCCCACCTCGGTCTCCATTGCCAGAGATGATCTAAGAGTACTCCTAAGTTAAGCTACACACTTGTTCCTTCAAGGGAAGTATAGCTGCATCCAGGGTGGGTAGCTTATCCAGTTCCCAGACCTGAGAGCCTTGTCTTACTGTGATTCACCTTTAATTTATTGGCTCTCATCCAGCTTATAGCATCCAAGCACTGTTCCTATAACAGCCCTCATCAAGCCCATTATAGCACTCAGGCACCACACACCCCAACCAACAACAACGAAGAGTTGGGTGTAATTAGCATATTAAGGGCACCTACCTCAAATTCTAAATAAATGCAGTACTTTTATAACTAGCTATAATTTGGAGTTGTATTGTCAGTGGCAACAACTGCTGCCCAATTTTGCTTTGTGTGATAAAATTCTTCCTTGTTTTGATATCCTGTCTAAGAATTTCTCTGTTTTTGTGTGGACGTGTCCTAATAATATTGTTTTAGTTATTCCATTTTTTTTTCAAATTATCTCAGATATGATGCAACCAATGACATCTGAAAAGGGAAAAGCAACTAAAAGGTTGTCTGAGTTGGAGAAAAATGAATAGACATTGGGGATTTTATGATAGAACCTGGAAGGCAAAATTAAGATTTTTTTTAGGGATAGGCCAACCAAATCCTCAGATCTTTGACTCCTTGACAAGGATTTGAGATTTGCAGATATGAATCCCTGCACCAAAATAGGCAAACCAAATCTTTTGAATCCACCAACCAAAAAATAGTTCTTTTAAAAAACATTGGCGCCTATGGGGCCTGCCACAGACCAGATTGGCCAGCAAGCCCCTGGGCACACAAAAATCGTGGCGTAAAGCTGCGTGCATGCACCAGAGGCTGCCTGTGCCTGCTCCTGCTGCCTGTGCTTGCTCGTGCTACCTCTGCCCACTGGGGCTGCCTGTGCCTGCTTGTGCTGCCTGTCCCCGTGGCTGCCTCCCTCTGCAAGGTAATAACCTCTATTCTTTTGACTTGAGACTGCAGCGCAGGGATTGGGAATTATTGAGACTGGACTAGAGACTTGACTTGAAAGTCCCTTGCAGGACTTGAGACTGGACTTGAGGACAGAGCAGGGGTATCAAACTCAATTTCATCTTGGGCCGCATCAGCATTATGGTTACCCTCAAAGGGTCAGTTGTATCTGTAAGACTATATAAATGTATCTACTCTTTTATTGAATTAAATAATTGCCTCTGCATTCAATTATTACTGGTTTTTAAATTGCCTTCCCTCTGCATCAACTTTTCTTTTCTTGAACATTTTGGGGCTATTTGATTGTAGTTTATGGTCCCTATACCTCTGTAAAGATTTGGTCAGTATATCCAAAGTGTGTCACTTTCTGCTCCCCCCTGTAGCTTTTTCTGCCCCCCTGCCCCTCTCTGTAGCTGGTGAGCCAGATCCCCACATTGTGGGCCCCTGGCTGCTGTTATTCTAAAGAGGGGCCCAGCAGCCAGCACTCACAATCTACTTCTACTTCCGACTGCTCCTCTGTTGAATTCTTGCGAGGCACATGGCGCATTGCCATGGCAGTCCACAGCAGCTCTCTGATGGTGAGGCTTGGACAGAGGAGCAGTCAGAAATAGAAGTAGATTGCAAATGCTGGCTGCTGGGCCCCTCTTCAGAATACCAGCAGCCAGGGCCTGCAGTGTGGTGATTGGGCTCACCAGGCAGGGAGAGTGCTGCAGCTGCAGGAGAGATGCAAGGGCCACATGAAATGGCTTGGTGGGCTGGATTCGGGCCATGGGCCTTCTGTTTAACACACGTGGGATAGAGAATTGAGACTGGACTAGAGACTTGACTTGAAAGTCCCTTGCAGGACTTGAGACTTGACTTGAAGGTAGAGAATTGAGACTGAACTAGAGGGGGTTTTTGTTTTTGTTTTGTTTTTTTGTTTTTTTAAGTGCTTTGTTGCAGGAGTTGAGACTTGACTTGTGACTGCAGGGTGCAGACTTGAGACTGGACTAGAGGCTGTTTTTTGTTTTTTTTTAAGTGCCTTCCTTGTTGCAGGACTTGAGACTTGACTTGAGACTGCAGGGTGCAGAATTGAGACTGGTATTGAGGTGTAACTTGAAATCTTCTTGTGCCTGTCACACAACCTGCAACAAGCATCAGCCTAGGAGATAGGATCATCTTGAGCATCCTCCAACATCTGGAGCTACTTCCAAATTACATGTAATGAGAATTATGCCTGCTGCACTCTGTGTTCTGCAAATATATCCAGAGGGAAAGGCTCACATACTACTTCAGCCATGTGGGAACACATCAGAACCCAACATTCAGCCCAGTTTCAAGAATTAAAAGGTAGAAGTACACCATCTTCCTTTGGAGAACCAAGCCCTTTCGAATCACCCCCAGTGAAACGCAGGACAGCATCTTCTTTCCAACTGACTGTAAAAGCATTCATACACTCAAAGTTTCAAGCCTGAAGACAGAAGAGCTAAAGCCATCACAAGGTCGATTGCCGAAATGATCTGCAAAGATAACCAGGCATTGTCCATAGTGGAAGATAAAGGCTTCAGAAAGTTGATAAGCCACCTTGAGCCACGGTACAGCATCCCAAGCAGGAAATACTTTGCCCAAAAGGTGATCCCAGAGATGTATGAAGAGGAAAAAAGAAAAGAGGAGAATCTTTTAGAGAACACTGGCCTTGTTGCAATGACAACTGACATGTGGACCTCAACAAGTTGTTACAATTACCTCAGTTTGACAGTTCACTTCATAGATGACAACTTTGAGTACCATCACTTGTGCTTAGAATGCATTCCCCCTTTGCAGAGGTTTCCCATACAGCATCTGCAATAAAAGCTTTCATCACCACCACTACGAAAGAATGGAATCTCTTGCACAAAGTTGTGTGTGTCATGAGAGACAATGGGCCGAATATGGTTGCAGCTTTGGAACACAGTACCTTTGACCATTTGCCCTGCCTTGCTCACACCTTTCAATTAGTTGTCAAAGATGGCTTACTGAACAAGACTGAAATTAAGGCGATCATGTCCACCTGCCGGAGTATTGTGGGACATTTGAAGCATTGCTCTGAAGCCACGAAAATATTACAAGTTTCTCACACCAAGCTAGGTGTGAAACCCTGTTGGTTGATACAAGATGAACCGACTAGATGGAATTCTCAGCATCACATGCTCAGTCGTCTCATGGAACAAAAGCAAGCTGTTTTACTATCTACTTCAGAGTCGAATTTCCAGGTAGATCTGACTGCTCGACAATGGACCACTATAGAAGAAATGATACGATTCCTAGATGTGTTTGATAGAATGACATTTGTGGCCAGTTCCAGTGAAGTGACCATCTCAGAAATAATTCCTTTAGTGAATAGCACCACTTTTACTCTCTAAAACTTCAAATCAACATTAGGGTCTGTCCAGGGTTTCCGGAATGACTTGCTGACATCTCTCAAGAGGTGCTATCAGTCTGCGGAGGCAGAAGAGCTGTATGCTCTTGGAACTCTCCTGGATGCCCGCTTCAAAGCCAGTGTCTTTTTAAACAAAGAACACCTTGATCAAGTGAAATCAACACTGGCCATGGAAATTTCTGATCTTCGTTTGCAAGCAGATGTCGCTGAGCTGCAGTCATCACAGGAAAGGCAAAGAGACACCACTCCAGTGTTCTCAAGTGAACCAGAAGGAGTTCATAGGATGTGGAATCACTATGATCAATTGATGACCTCATCTAGCAGCAGTGAGGGCAGTTGCACTTTGTCTCCTGAAGATGAAATCAATGCCTACTTGTCAGAACCACTGCTTCCGCCATCTGCGGACATCTTCAAATACTGGAAGGACAACCGAAAATATTCCAATTTGAGGAAACTGTCCAAAAAGTTCCTAATCACAGCACCATCAACAGTAATGTCAGAAAGACTCTTCAGCATATCAGGTGTCATAGCTGATAAAAAAACACAGTAGGCTAGACCCAGAGCAAGTTAGAATGCTGGTATTTTTGTACAAAAATTTTCATTAATGATTTCAACTATGTTTTTTGTTTGTTTGTTTGCATTTCCCTGAAAAAAGTTCAGGCAGGAACACTTACAAGTTTAAAAGTAACATGTTTTTGATTGTTTTTAATTTTGTGGAAAGAATCAAGACTCAGGAGTTATGTACTTCATGTAGTAGATGAACATGTCAATTCCATTTGTGTCTTCTTATTCTTTCCCTTGCTTTTTAAACCCTTTTTTTAAAAAAAGATTAGAAAGATTCGAGATTCGTGAGATTTGTGGTTTCCCAGAACCTTCCAGAGATTCAGATCCGGATTCAGATTTGAAAAATTCTGGATTCGTCCCATCCCTAATTTCCCCCCCCCCAAGAAATCCTGATTATTCATTGCTGTTTAAAATCCAGTTTATTTTCATTTGCTTTTGAAAATGAGAACATTTTAGATGTACTGTAAAGATTAAAGTAAGTATCTTTTTAAGAGGGTAAGTGAGACATTCTTGACACTTCTGCTTACTTTCCCATTAGATATAAACTGAGTGGCTGGGGGCCAGACTAAATGCTGCATGGCAGATGTGCGTAACAGCCTCCTGATAACGTTTTTTGAAACAGAAATGAGAAACATCTGTAGGAGACTGTGCATTTGATCAGAGGAGTAATGGCGAGGAGGGAATTGTAAACCAATTCTTGGAGGACCATTCTTGTGCTTAGTTGCCTCCCAACTACTTTTTAAAGTGCAAAAGGAAATACATGCACAGATTTGTTTTCCTTGTGGCAAGTAAAAAAGCTTCTTGTGGAATTATTCTGAGTAGAAGGGCACACACACTGAAAGGGTTAAGCATCAACTTTTCTCCATTATTATACTGCTATTTCTTACTTGGAAGGAACTTTAAAGGTCAGGTTGTCCACCATCCTGCTGATGCAGCAAAGACACTTTGACTGCATCCCTGCTATATGGCCTATTCTGCCTCTACTTGAAAAGCTCTGGTGGTAAAAGAAGAGTCCTTGACTTTCTGAATCAGTGTTTTTATTGTTAAACCAGTGTGTTGTAGTGGTTTGATGTTGGACTGTGACTCTGGAGACCAGGATTCCCTGCTCAGTCATTGAAACATACTGGGTGATCTTGGGCAAGTCATACTCTCTCAGCCTCAGAGGAAGACATTGGCAAACTCCCTCTTAACCAATCTTGCCAATAAAACCCTGTGATACATTCCCCATAGGGTCACTATAAGTCGAAAGCAACTTGAAAGTGCACAGTGTTGAACAGATTGTATCTCAGGAAGTTCATTCTAATGTTTAGTCAAAATGCTCTCTTGTAATCTGACGCCTAAAGTCACATTAGCATTTTTAGCTGCTACATTATATTACTAACACATGTTTATCTTGTGGTCTTTTGAAACTACTCTGTGCTTTTCAAAAGTACTGTTGTTAAGCCTTGTTATCAACCATCTGATGTTTGGCTGTCTCATTGCCTCAGTAGCAAAGTTTACATTTATTTCTATAGAAATTAATTCCGTTTGGATCAATTGCTCTATTCTGTCACCATCATCTTGAATGCTGTTTCTGTCATCTAAAAATTAGTTGTCCTTCTCAGTTTTGGATCATCTGCAAATTTGCTGAGCGTTCTCTCAGTTCCTTTGTGCAGGTAATTTATAAAGATACTGTGGTTTCTTGGGCTTAAGGGAAAAAAACTCTCTGTGGTGACTGTTAGTTTTTTCCATACAGGTTGATGAGACATTGATAAAATCTCACCCAGCATTGTCTAATTCACATTTTACCAGGTTGTGGAAAAGATGATCATGGACCTTGCTACAAATCTGCTTATACTATGTCAACAACATTCTCCTGATCTAGCAGGCTAGAAACTTTATAGCGGTTAAGGTTATTCTGTCACAACTTGTTACCAGCAAACCTGTGATGGTTCTTTGAAACCCAAGAATTTGAGGCTTCCGCAAGTCCAGTTTAGAGGCCTTCAAGTCTTCCTTCATGTTCTGCAAAGAGCAAGGCAGCTTTCTTTGTTCCAGTAATCCAAAAACATTGTCCATGGGAAGATCAGGAAATACATTTCCAAAGTCACAGAATTATTTCCTTGCTGATGTGTGTGATTTTCTTTGAGTTTCTACCTCTAGCACCTGCTTTTCTTTAGAAACCTCCCTTTCCTGTTGTCCTTCATTTTTCTTGTCTGTTCTTTCACAAGGTGTTTAGGGTATACATAGGTCTACATCCCAAACACACACTCATTTTATCCTCTTAGCTACCCTGCAAAGGAGGTAAGACAAAGATAGTATTGAGCAAGATCACTAGTCAACCTTTCACCCTATTAATACATAGCTTCACTGACTGTTTCTTACTTATTGCTTATTATTACTTACTCATTGACATTAAGTAATTGATTTGGAAGACTGTCATGTATATTTGCCACATAATGTTTAGTTTGGTATTGTTATGAGTATATTTGCTGCCAATGAAAAATCTAGATTAGAATGTGTAGGGTTTTTAAACATATATTTGCATTTTTTCCTTATTTGCTTGTTGGGGAAGATCGTACAGAGATAAAAAAAGGCAAATTCACAAATACTAAGTTGCCTATAGTGTGTTCAGTTCTATACTAACATATCTATTATGATCAATAAATATATGATGTTTTTCAGCATGAGAGATGTATGATATTCAGGTATATAAAACAGTCATTTTGAAGAATGTTTACTTTCTGGATTTGTGTGAGCTGCTTATCAGGCATACAGAATGTTTCAGGCTTGCATGTCATTAAACTGAAGCACTATAAAAAGATTACTCAAATGCCCAGACATTGTCAGTGCAGATAATGCTGTTCCCCAGACCTCCTAATGAAAAAATGGCAAAGATTATGTAACTTATCTGTCTGCTTTTAAAATATTTCCAGCTAATAGCAAGGCACATGTAAGAAATCCTCCATGGACTGGAGATTTAATAAGGCTGAACATGTGTTGTGTGAGAATAACATTCCAAACAGTAGATTCCCAAAGTAAATTTACCCCTGTATCTATGAGGCCAAAAATTAATTACATTAAAGTTATTTGCAGCTGTATCAAAAGATCTCCTAACCTTAATTGACAATCCAAGGTTAAAGTTAAATGGTTAATCTGTATAGTACTAAGACACAAAGCAGTGTTTGTGTTATACTGGCAAGATATATTGAGACATAATGTCAATTTCAAAAGTGTTCAAATGTTCATATTATTCTTTGAAATTCTGTAGGTTCATTGCCAGCTTCCATAATAGCTGTTGACTTTGCCTTAACACTTTACAGAAATTATTAAAATTGCTTGATCAGATTATATTTTCTTTAACATTAGTTGGCTAACGTTTGCCTTATGCTTCTTGAATAATTACAAAGCAAATATCTAAAATACACTAACATAAGTGAACATTGATTCTAGTCTTCCTGGATTTTAAAGATAAGCATTCAGGACTAAGTATAGGCAGTAGTTGGGTACCTGTCTGTCCCATTTTCTTCCCCTCAAATTTGGTAGTGTGCATCTGTACTTTTTTTGTAAAGGAAGTGGTTGAATGATCAGTCTGAGTTTTAATTAAATACTGTTTTGTGCCTAAACAGCTCTGGGATGGGAATAACCTTCTGAGAGCATGATTCGTTATTTTTAGATCACATTTTTTTTACTGGCGTTGGAAATCAGGTGTATGTGTTTGTTTCTCTGTATGAAAGACTCTGGTGGGTTGCAAGTGGCTACTGGGCCACATAATTCCTATCCTGGCTTTAGACAAATTTGAATGGGAAAAAGTTATTACCTAAGCTTGTGACAACGCTATGTAAAATTGAGCTAAAAGAATGAGAAACAAAATAACCTTTTCATCTTTTTAAGTTGCTGGAAGTGTGCACAAAATGAAGTTACTACTAAATAATAACTATTTATTTAAGTGTGTTCAGCAAGTGGACTTTCTGAATTGTCAGTGTTAGGATACAATTAAATTATAGGTAGTAAAGATACATTGAGAAAAGAGGTGGAGGTGTTTACTGAAAAACTGTTTGGGCGTTTTAAAAATGACTTTTGTGAAAAGACATTAAAAGACTGTTTCACTGTGATTATATCCAACCTCCAGTTGAGAAGAATAAAAATAAGAAAAATGATGTGGTTTGTAAGTAAAATTTGTTCTTATCGATGGCACTGTGGTTAAGTTACCACCTAAACATACTATATTCCATTTCCCCTACCTTAATGAAAACCCCCTGAAGCTGCCCCACATGTCCATTCCATCCTTCACAAAGAGCAAAAAGCCTAGGAAAAACATCTGGCTGCACCCTAAGGCCAGACACAAAATTATTGTAGCAGTGGTGAGACTCCCAGAAGACCCTGGTGGATCATAGCGCTAATGTCATCATTTTGCTTCTGGCTATAAGGATATAGTCAAGCCACTTCTTCATCTCTGCCAGCTTGCCATAAATGGTCATGAAGGGCAGCTTCAGGAGCTTATCAGTAAGCTGGGGAGGTGGAGAATACCAACCTCTGTGTTGCCTGAAAAGGACATCCACATGCATAAGGGAAAGTTATGCATGTGTATGGCCCTAGCAGAATTCTGGCTATGGTACATGCGTGTGTTTGTTTGTGAGAATGAAATCTTTCCCTTATTCTTCTTGCTTGACACCTCTCCCCCGCCCCCGTCTACAGTGGGAACTCTGGGAACCCATTTGAGCAGACTTGGAGATGAGTGCAAGGTGAAAAACGGGAAAAATTCTTCTTCACAAGTAGAAGTCCTCTTGTGCAACATTGAGTGCCTTCCATTCTGATGCTCACTTCGATGCTTCACACATGTTCTTTATTCTTGCTCCCTAAACTCCTCCCTCCATGCATGACTGAAAATGTCAGCCAAAAACTGATGTCAGCCAAAAACTGATCTGTGAACCAATGCCCCTCCATGACTGCTAGAATGAAAAACATTTTAGTAGCCCTGACAATTGATTATACAGTGTTGGTGGGAGAAACCTCATTAATTCTAGTTCATATATAAATAACCCAGTTTCTGTTTTGTATATATACAAAATTATATACATAATTAATATTTCTTAAATATTGAATTTAGTTGGATAATATGAGCTTAGGCTTTGTATTTTTGGACTTTTGTTGTTTTTCATGATCTAAATGAAAATATTTGTTGGTAAGACCTTTATTGCAGAAATGAGCCATTTGGCTCTTGCATTAAGTTCTTTTTTATATATTTCTCAGAGCTTGGAATTAACTCACCAGTTAACTCATACAGTTTTAATTCAGTTTATTCTTTCCATAGTGATTTCCCATAACTTCCTATATTCCCCAGTTAACAATGCAGTTAAAAACATGCCTTGTTGAATGAGATCATTTGAATTTAGGAGGGAATATGCCTTTTTTCCCTGTCATGTTTAGGCAAATGAGAAGGCCTTTTGCCTAAGGGGGAGAAATACGGAGAGAATGCATCACTTGGCAGAGTAATCTGTGTTGTTTCTTTAGGAAGACAGTGAGACAGGGGGACAGAAAGAGCTTTCTGGAGCCTGAGTCAGATAGCTGGACTTGTGAAGCAGAACAACTAAGTTAGGAAAAAAGAAAATGAAGAATGGAGGAAAGTGAATCTTAGCATGGAATAGTGTGGTGTGTAATTTATCAGCTTAGCAGAAGACCAAAGTCGAAGGCCTTTCAAAATGTCCCCCAGCCCCATGGGTCTGTATGGAAGGAGTTTAGAATCTTTCCAAGAGTATATGTGCATTTTGACTCTCTTCAGTAACTTCTCCATTGGAGTGCTTATATTCTGGACTGATTCCTATTGTGTATTATTGTATAAAATATAGCAGAGCTTTCCAGAGTTTTCATGTTGATGACACACTTTTTAGACATGCATCATTTAGTGACACAGTAATTCAGTAAGTGGAGTAGCCCCTCCACCCGAACCTGCCCCCTCCCACTGCTGCCACCCTTACTGGGGTCTTCCTCGGCCAGAGCAACAGTGGCAGCGGCGGGAGAAGCTGCCTCTCCACCAGGACCTGGCACACCCCCCTCGCTGGGGTTTTCCTTGGCCCGGGACAGCAGGAGAGGTAACCTCCCCACCTGGGCCTGGCCTTCCTCAGCCTGGGGCAGTGACAGCAGAGGCAGCCTCCCCACCCATTGCATTTGTGTGACACACCTACACACTGCAGCTGACATGCTAATATGTCACAACACGCAGTTTGGAAAGCTCTGATATACAGTTATTGCATAATATTATTTAGCATAATCTGCTGTGAACCCTTCTGTAATTTTTTAGCGTTCACACAATGCTAGGCTGTTGGATAATTAAATGAAAAGTTTTCCTCAAATCCATCCCCTATTAATTTCTCTTGGTCTCTCTCTCTTAATTCCCCCTTCTGATTCTGCTTTTTACCCACCCTCCCATCCACTTTCCTCCTCCTTCTTCTTCCCCACTTTCTTTTTATTATATAATTAAGGTAAGATATGCACAGAAAAGAGTTTGCTTCTTAGGTTCTTGATTATTAAAACTGGAGATGCCATGGATTGTATTTAGGAACTGTGGCTTCAGTATGCAAAACCTGTGCTTTACTGCTGATTCTTGAAAGTTGCACTTCTTGACTGGAAGTGAGGAATCACAAAGGATGCAGTAGTTGAGTTATGCAGAAAGATATTCTGCCCATGCTCAGATATTCTCAAAAATTTCAGATTAAGAATTCTCTGGTCTTGATTCGCTGACTGTTTTTTGTAACTCTTACCTTAGACTTGCCCTGGATTAGTGTCCTTTAATTGAAACAAATCACACATGATGAACCTTTAACCAATAATACATTTGAAGAATGAGTCAAGCGAATGTGTTGTGGGGGTGGAATGAAAAGTGAGAAGCTGATGAATGATCAGTTAAATTAAAGGAGTTCTAAGATGAGATCCCATATTTTGGGACAGCTTTTCCCAAACTGATACTTTCCAGATGTGCTGGATTCCCAGCATTCTTGGCCAACGACATATTATGGGCTTTGTAGTCTTTATGGAGAAAATTCCAAGTTGGGGGCAGGCTACTTTAAAAGGACAAAAAGAACCTATTTGAAGGAGCCATTAACAAAATCTCCTTAAAGTCAGCAGTGACAACATCCGTACTCTGTAAAACCCGTGATCTGACCCAGCATCAACATCTTAATCATAAAGTTAATTAACAATAATATTAAATGATTTCGGGTATTTCATTCTCTAGTAATGAATTTCAAGAAGAGCATCAGCAAACTGGAGCGTGTCCAGAGGAGGGCGACCAAAATGGTGAAGGGTCTGGAAGCCATGTCCTATGAGGAGTGGCTTAGGGAGCTTTGTATGTTTAATCTGCAGAAGAGAAGAGATGTCCTGTTGAGGAGGGAGCGGGCTTGTTTTCCGCTGCTCCAGAGGCCAGGACAAGGAGCAATGGATTCAAGCTACAGGAAAGGAAATTCCACCTGAACCTCAGGAAGAACTTTCTGACAGTCAGACCTGTCCGGCAGTGGAATATGCTGCCTCAGTGTGGTGGAGTCTCCTTCTTTGGAGGTTTTTACGCAGAGGCTGGATGGTCATCTGTTGAGAGTGCTTTGATGTGTGTTCCTGCATGGCAGGGAGTTAGACTGGATGGCCTGTATGGTCTCTTCCAACTCTATGGTTTTATGAAACAGACACTTACTAGCAATTTGTTTTCCCAAATATTTGTGTAGTGATACCCTAGAAAACATATTAATAAATAGAAGTGAAATTCCAGTTGATAAGGGCCCATGTAATGGTATTCATGACTGTGTTATTCTAAAATTGCATATCTAGATGAAACCTGGAGTGGCACTGTAATATTTCTAGCTTGATCGTCATAGATGTTCTTTCTAAATCTCCAGTGATACCTGTAGCATGAGACAGTGAGACAGAGCTGAAGAAAAGATCTGAAGAAGTAAGAGAGAAGAAAGTAATGTTCAAAAGAATTTAACAGTTGTCACAATTTTCTACCTGGTGCATTCTTGTTGTCAAATGGTGTATTTCACTGTAGGTTAATTAGTATAGATGGGTCAATAGATTCTTTACATTGTTTTTCTTGTGTACCTTCAAGTCATTTCTGGCTTATGATGACCCTAAGGCAAACCTGTCTTGGCCCTTTGCCTAAGGGCTGAGAGAATGTGGCTTGACAAAGGTCACCCAGTAGGTTTTCATGGTCATCTCCTATGTAGCATTTTACCTTTCAGTTCTTTCAGATGTGGTCTCTTGATCATATATGTTTGTTTAAGAGCTATGAAAGCCCATGCAATTGAATTTCAATACCTATTACTTTTGGAAGTCAAAGAAATACGCTAATCGCCTTTCACGGATGAGCTGTTCTCTTAATCCTCAGAAATTGCTCTGAATTCTTGTATTATTGGTGGGTTTCATAGTAAATCCATTTTCATGTGTAAAATAGATGGTATGGAAAGCTAATAACTGATTCTAATCAGGTATGGATAAGTTGCTACATTCAGAATGTCATACAGCAATATTCTTGGGTTAATAAGTCTTCAGTTTTCATCAGAGAGCTTGGCTTCAGCTTTATAGCCTCCTTTACTATTAGTATCCTCATTTACTATTAGTATCCTTGCACAGATGGCACATGCATAAAAACACTGTGATTCATTATGAACAAAAAAGTGGTATAATTCCTAGATACGTGGTTTGAAAGCTAATTGAGGATGGTTGAGTAAACCACAGAAAAGATTAATGTGAAATACCAGTGGTGCCCATTCAGAAGATAGAAAACCTGAATTTGCTATTGAGTCTTAACTTTAATTCTCATGGTAGATTTCAATGCTTCCCCCTTCCCAACCCCAGGAGAGAACTTCTTCTGGAATGCCAAGGATTTTTAAAGATGTTATCAGTTCATATGAGTGTGATGTTACTAGAACTTACCTTGTAACCAAATATCTGCTTTTCAAAAGTCAAAATTTGTCTGTTTGTGAGTTTGTCTGTTTGTCTTCATCAGGCAGGTGAAGACCTTATATGATTGGATGTGTGAGGCAAAAAGACCTCATATGATTGTCTGCCTGTTAAGATTTTATGGAATCCTGGGGTTGACAGTTCAGGGAAGGGCTTTTAGAATTCTCAGCTGAGAACTCTTGGACCTCAGGTTGGTTGCTATGGAGATGAGGCCTACCATGCCAGAAAACATTTGGGAGGCATATGTGAGAAAAATTAAGTGACATACACAACATAGTTACAAGATCTTCTCGCCTCACACAGTAGCTTGGATGGGTTCCATATGTGAGGAATCTTAAAGGTGAAATTCAAAACAAAAAATGCTTTCAGAAAAACATAAAGCCATTGCACAAATCCAACACAAAGCAAAGAAAAAAATCAAAAGCCAGTACATCAACATTACCAGAGAACGCAGATTGAATTGGGGACTATGGGGAAAAGTTACAAGTACTGGAATAGGCCGGTTGCTATGGAGATGGTGCCTGGCATCCAGGAGGAGGACAGCGTATTCCCTCGGGAACTCAAATTGTATATTTAAATAACTCTGAATACAGATTACATTGGGAAATATGGGGAAAGATTACAGCCACTGGAGAAGACAGTTGGGTGAGTTCTTAAGAGAAAAATAAAATCCCGGGCAATGCCAGGTAAATACACTAGTTTACTATAACAGTGAAAATTCAAGAGTGGAAAGCTCCTGTAGATATATATATATATTGCTAGTGATCAGTCACTATATAATAAGTTCTAATACAAACTGTGCTAGAGTCCTACTTTGATATAAGGTATAACGTTTAATATTAAAGAGTTGTTTATATTATAAGTCCATCATATTGAATAAACATAGTTGAAGAGTAGTTTCCTTAAAAGAATCTGGGTGTAGTGCTGAGATCCTGTTCAGTGTCACTTGGGTATAAATCTGTGCCAACACACTTACGCATTGTGACATTCCATTGGATATTTTGGTGGTCATGCCAGTGGCTGATCAGTAACATGGACAGGCAAAGCTGTGGTCATGTGTTTGCCTGGTCTTTAAGCTGGTACATTGCTCTGTGGGTAAATTGGGAACTGCTTCACTGGATGGAGATACTGGGTACTTCCTCATGCAAGTATATAAAAAGAATAACAGCTGGTGTAATCCAAGATTTTGAAAGCACAAGATGCTAGTGTATTGTAGTGGTTTCATTGTTGGACTTGGACTCTGGGAGATCATGGTTCAAATCCCTAGTTAGTTCTGGAAACCTGTTGGGTGACTCTGAGCAAGTCACACTTTCTCAGCCTCAAAGGAAGGCAATGACAAATCTCTTCCGAAAAAATCATGCTAAGAAAACCCTATGATTAGGATCATCATAAATTGGAGTTAACTTAAAGGCTCATAGCAACAAAACACATGGATAGGATTCTAGTTAGTATATTTAAACATGTTACGCATTTTTAAAAGTTTGGGATATATTTATTTTCTAAAGAAAGAAAGAACACAGTTAAATTCTGTCTTGTTTTGTTTACATCTTGTTTTCTTCCACAGAACCAAAGACGCGTACATAGATTTCTTAGGCCAGATCCTCTGCAGAAACTGACCAGATTTTTAGACCATATTGCATCCACAGTGTATGTGTCATTCATCTTCAGACCCTGCTCTGTGAATTTAGAATTAGAATGGTTTCAGTTTCATTCCACAACCTTATTGTATGCTTTTTTTTTTTTTTTTGGCCATTTTGGTTGGGCTACTCCTAACCTGTGGATCAGGAATATTTGTAACATGGAGAAAATAATAATTTTGGTTATTATTGAGCTTATGTTATATTATGATTTAATTTACATTAATGTGTACAATGTTTTAGAATTTCTATTTTATTTATTCTGTAAATGCATACTGTCCAGACATTTTTAAAATGGAGAACTAAGGTGTCCCTACAGTGACTTCTCAGATTCCGTCCCTCTTGCAAAGAGATTTATACCTCCAAGTTGCATAGTTTTTTTAGAGTAAAGATGTACAGAAGAGATATTCTTAATAGATTACCATTAACTGTTGGCACCTGCAGAGTGGTAAATTGGATTGTATAATTCATTTTTCCCCAGTATTGGGTATTTCTTCTTTCACGTGCTCATTCCAAGTTGAATTCATGGTAGAATACTAAGAAAGCAGAGTGCCTATATGAGACGAAAAACACTGAATCTCCAGGTTACACTTTGAATTGTTTTATTGCTAGTGCAGTTTTATAATACAAAAATACTGTTGAAGAGCATGAAGGTCCATAAAATTCAAGCCTTTAACAAAACTGCATTACATTGACTGTCAGGCAATTTATGAGATAATCTAAAAATGCTTTTTTTTCTTAGCTAGGCTACACATATTCAGTTATTGTCTTAGACTTATTCAGCTGCAGAAAATGGAAAGAAACTGGATATCATACAATTCAGGAAAATCTGTTAAAAACTCCCTATCAAGACTGAGTTTATTTCAAGGCCTAATTACATTTAAAATGAAACATGTAGGTATTAATCAAATTCTACAATACCTTGAGAGCCTGAAATATATTGTGAACAGTCTTTCTGAAACCAGCTTGAAATTTGTTTTTTTTTATGATATTTGTACATATCAAAGGATATAAAGAAGCTAAATTTCTGAAACTTTTCTGAGCCAAGGTGTGACTCTTCTTTTTAAGGAAATTTCTGTTTTCTCTCATACAACAGGCAACAAATTAAATGTGCAGCAACATGGGCATTTCTGAGGAAAACTTAATTCTGTTTTAATATGTCAGAATTAATTAATTCCCAGGATACCTTTTGTTCTGCCTTTCTGTACTGTAACCTTTGAGTGGTGTTCCTCAGAATCAACCTGGGAACCAAACTAACTGATGAAAGTGGGCAATTCCTCTTGATAAAGTGCTCAAATGGGAGGTCATTAGCAATCTCCTGGATCCCTGAATACATCTCATAATTTGAATGTATTAATTAGTTTATATTCCTTGTTTGAATCACCAAACCATTTATCTGTTGGGGCTCCTTTCCTTTTTCATTCTTCCATTGGCATTTTTTGTGATTTGCTGCATATTTGACTTGGCTTATTTTCATGGTAGGTATTTATAAATATGTGTCCTTGCTTCCTTTATGTTTGCACTTTGATTGGCAACAGTTTCTTCACTAAGTGGTCGCAAATTTGTTCATTCTTAGGTTGTGAGGTTAAAAAAATGATGAATGTTGCCCAAGTTTTCAGTGGCATTCTTGTGGCCTGAAACCCCCTGTCAGCCCCAACTTGAATACTAGAATCCTAGAGCTGAAAGGGGCCCCAAAAGCCATCTAATTGAGCTGTGCAGTAGTATAGAATGCCACTGTTAAAGCAGCCCTGACAGTTAGCTACCCACCCTCTTCAGCGAAGGAGAGTCCACCAGCTTCCATGGAAACCATTCTGCTGTTGAACAGTTCTTACCATCAGGAAATTACTCCTGATGTTTACTTGGAATTGCCTATCTTATAATTTTAATCCAGGTCCTGTCATCTGGAACACCAGAAAAACAACCTTCTACATGACAGTCTTTTCAGTATTTGAAGATAACAGTTTCTAAAATAAATAATTTTTAAAAGATCATTTTTAAGAAATCCATGGTAGCTATTTGACATCACCGCCTTCTTTTCTTTGTTCTCACAGACGAACTGTTCTGGAACCTTTCTTGGTGTTATCAGCCTGACCAGTTGATAGATGTTGAGGTATTTCCCCCCCCTTTTTGAATACAAAGACAACATTTGTCCACCTCCAGTTGCATAGACTAGTTGAATAATTAGAACCTTAGTTTTGATTTAATGTGATTATTGCTTCGGCCATTCTACTGTTGTTGGGACTGAGAACAGGATTTAGGCTGGTGTCTTTTTATTTAATGGGAAATAGTAAAGTTACAAATAATATATAGTATACTTGAAATCAGTAACAAGTAATTGGTAGACTCTAAACAAGTATCTGACAAAAATAAGAAGCATAAAACACTTATAATATATCAGCCAGTTGGGCTCCTGTTATTCTCATTGTTCCTGAGATGATCAGCCCATCAGAGCTAGACTTGAGAGAGGTTTAACTGTCCTTAATGCTGCCCTACCTCGAGCACTGGGTTCCCGGATTGCTTTTGTATTCACTGGACCCTTTTGTTTGTTTTAAGCATATCTCTTTTTCTGAATGAATCACAGGAGGGTATATTTAGGTTGCAACATCCTTGTTTTGAAATAGCTCAGATTGACAGTGCGTATGTTTGACTACCAGCTGCTTTGTATGGTTTATAAACCTTGTAAAATATTGTAGGTCTGTGGTGTTAGTACAGTAATCTGAAAAGGCCTCTGTAGAATAGTCATGTAAATATTTCTGAGTAATTAAATGCCATTTAATGTATGCATGAATCATATACTCAGTATGTTACTAGAATTCTTTAATTGGCTGTTCTTAATCTTTTAAACCTATCATTTATTCAGAGAAAACACTGTAGCAATTTAAGACATTGTTTCAGTAGCAGGTTACTTTACCGCCACCCAGAAACAGAAGGATGATGATTGAATTTCTTCAGCAATTTTCCATGTGATTTCCTAATCTTTTGTTGTTATTTTTTGCATTATATTGTATGAGTCTTACGGAAAGGAAGGAAGTTAAAGCTCTTTAGTGGGGTTGTTGAATCTTTCTGTCAAGCAGTGTAGCATTACAGTATGGTCCAAGTGACTTGTTCATCCCTTCAGATGTTTAAAGACATTTTTGTCAGCCAACTGTATAGATTTTTTCAGAACACAGAGGACAATTTTTCTTCTTCTTTCTTCCTTTACTCTGCATATGTAAATACATACACCTTTTTCACAAGATAGACAAGATTACTTCCAGCTGTTGCCATTTAAAAAAATCTTTATAGCACTGTCTTCCAGCCTTTGTTACTCTTCTTGGAGCTGAATTTCGCTTGGTTGCACCATGACTGAAATGGATAACCACACAGTTAGCACTGGAATCCTAAAACATTGCGTCTTGTTTCATTGATGTGCTGGCCCATATTTTCTGACATAGTGAAAAAGTGCTGATGTCACATTTTATTTAGGTTATCCAAACCAGATTAAAGGCTAAATCCAGCTATTAGTCCTAACTGGGATAGACCCACAGAATCACAAAAATAACTTCTATTGATTCAGTGGATCGATTCTAGATGGGACTAATTGAATGTGCGTATAGCACAAATCTAGTCTGAATATATTGTTGGGATACGTGTAGATAAAGACATTGTATGAAATTTAATGCTGGTCCCAACTAGAGTAGATACATTGAAATAGATGGGATGTACTTTCTTGATGACTAATAAGTCTCATTCATTTCATTGGGCCTTTACTAGTGGAGATTATTGTTAGATTTTGTTCTTTTTCCTTGATATCCAGATGGAGGACAGAGAATGGTTTTTAAAAAGGACCATAAAGGGCTAGGAAAATAAATTACTGAGAGGAACCTCCAGAGTCTTAAAATAGTCACCAAAAGTTACTCATTAGTCCACCCATGAGCAATATATTAGGGTCACCACTGCACTAATCTCTTCCATATTTGTTAAGAGAGGTCTTTATACTCCTTCTTCAGCCTATGCAGTAGAGCAATAGTAACATCTGAGGTAACCTTGTTTCTCCTCTTACCTCTCTTGACATTTACAATAATTGTTCTGCACTAGAGCACAGGGAAACATGTAATTGGATAGAAAAGGTTTTTGACAGACCTTTCATGGAGGTATCTGACAGTTTCTATAACTTCTGTATCTGTAAATAATATCTCTACTTTTAGGATAATATGCTTATGCAGCTGTACGTATGTTAGACTGTGACTTTTTTACTAGAAAATCATTTTTCTGGTGAAACAGCAATGTAAAATGTGTAATTTCTACTAGTGGCACAAGTCCTTCTATCTTATTCTTGTCTCTCTTACATGTTTCCCTTCAATGATTTAATGTTACTAAGGGGGAGCTGAAATAGACTCCTATTATATCTGGAAAAATTAACCCATATCCTTATAATATATTAGATGAAGTTTTAATAAATTGTACCAGACATTTCTTCTGAACTGCCAGTTGCCTTTTCTTTTTCAGTTAATATCTGTTCTGACATTTTAGACTGTATTAGAGAAAACAATTGACCTGGATAAGCTGAAAGCTTTTTGGCCAGAGAGCAAACCACTGACATTTCACCAGTACTAAATTGTTTGTGATATTTGGCATAACTTTGGTTTTCATATTGCTGCATTACATGTATGTGGTGCTTCTCAGGATAAAAGTGATTATTTCAGATTAGCAAATTCAGTAAGTAATACATCAGTTATGTATGCACACTCCCAAGATAGCTAATTGTTACAAATATGCTTGAATTTAATACACATATCAGTCCAGATATCCTCCTGGGAGCGAGAGACAGTTTTCTCTAGGCAGATTGTTTTGGCTCAAAGAGATACAAAGCAGGAAAGGTTGCTAAACAAAACATGTTTCCTTTGCAGTGCCCATATTTCAAGGGATACCTTTAAAGCTGACTGTGTATTTATAGTATAGTCTAATCTAGACTTCCTTCCTTTTTCCTAATATTTCTTCCCTTTTAATTTTTAAATATACTGAGATTCTTGAACAGACGAAAATTGTACTCATGCAATGGATCTTTTTAATAACCAGGCACATTTCCATTAGCTGAGGCTAAAAATAGTTTAGTAGTATTGCCTTGCTACATTTTAGGTGTCAAAAGGATTGCTTTGCTAGCACTAAACTAAATGGAACCTCAGACTCTATCAATCATGAACTGCATATTGCTGTTTGACATGTAGGATTTTCCTTCATATTGACTTAACTCCTGTTCACCCATCTGCTATTCTGAGCTGCTAAAATAAATGGTCTAGTAAAACAGGATGATCCCCTGCTGTTATATCCTGGATGCACTTGTAGGGTCTTTACAATTGACTTTTTTAGCTGTTATAATAGAAATAGTGTCCAGAACTTCTGCAGGGGTTATTCAGTGTTGAGTGCCATACTGCTTTTTTAAACATATAGACAGAAGGTACTCCTGGATATCACTCAAATCTTGAAATACAGCAGATAATCATAATCTACATAAAATTAGAGTCAGCAGTCTTATTATCTGCTCATATATTAACATTTCCTTGCTTTGTCTATTTCAGAATAAGAGTTTGCTCAGATAGTTTGGAGAAACAGGGGTTTGCTCATTAGAAATAATGGAGTGATTTGGAAAAGATGATCCTGTTGTTCTTATTGTTTCATTGACGACTTCTTACAACATTCCAGCTTCCTTGGTGTATGGTGTATCAGCATATACTTTTCTTTTTGCCAAAGACTCTGGTATGTGATCCATATGCATTTTGTGAAAATGTAAGTTGTCATTATGAATCCTTTGTAAAACTTCTCTCTTTTTTCTTTTCAAATGCTTACTAAATAAGTTGTTCTAAATAACTTCTGAGAGTACCTATATAGAACTTTCTGCCGTTTAATCATATAATTTAAATCTGTCACAGTTGTCATCAAAGATATAATGTAGTCTGAAGAAATCCCTATCCTGTTAAGGTTTGTATATTTAATATATTCTATAAATCCTTTTTACAAGTGTTGTCAAAAAGCTGAGAGATACCAAAAACATGGAATTAACTTATTATAACATTTGTGTAAATCTCATTGTAATATTTTAGAAATACTAGATTGTTAAATAGCTCAATTCATATCTTGTAAAATCAACTAGTTGGTTGAAATATAGACCATGTAAAGCAGAGTTTTCCAAACTGTGTATCATAACACATTAGGTGTGTAGGTGTGTTGCGCAAATGTAACAGGTACAGAGGCTGCCTCTCCCATCACTATGGTGGGCCAGGCTCAGATGGAGGGGCAGCCTCTTCCACCGCTGCCCCCCAAGGCTGAGGAAGACCCTGGCAAGGGTGGCAGTGGTGGGCCAGGCTCAGGTGGGGGGGCTGCTGCTGTTTACTGAATTACTGTGTCACGAAATGATGCATGTCTAAAAAGTGTGTCACCAACATGAAAAGTTTGGAAAGCTCTGATGTAAAGATACAGTAATACTAATGGCTATACTTCTAGGATGTTGTAGATTTTTACTTTGCTGTGATCTCCAACAACCCGCTTCTCCCAGTGATGCTTTGTCCATACGTTGTAGAAAAATATCTTTTTCTGTGTAGAAGATATTGATGTGCCTTAGGGCTGGGTGCAAAAACTTATGTTTTCCCTACATCAGAAGTAGGAATCATGTGGCCTTCCAGCTGCTGCTGAACTGTTCTCACGAACCTTCACCTTAAGCTATGCTAGCTAGGGCTGTAAGGAGTTGCAGTCCAATAATACCTTGAGGATTGTATAATTCTTACCCCTGCCTTCTGTGTTTAGTTACAAAATTTAGCCTGTTTAAAAAACTTGCTTGTGATTGCAGTAAATTTTAACTGTTTTCATTTTATGATGTAGAGGTGTATAGGGAAATAAAGGGGAAAATAAAGAGGAAAATTGTCTAATATTCTACAGTCCTCCGTGAGTCAATTTTTAATAACAAATACTCTGTACTCTCAATTGATCTTGGATCTGAAAACATGGAAGAGTGATCTTATACATTTGAATTCTAGTCTGAGTGATCTGTGGAAGTACATATTAAGGCTTGTTGTTTATATTATGAAGAAATATTGCAAATTGTCAAAAGTGAAAACAAATCCTACCAAGAAAATCCTATGATGGCATCACTATAAGTCAGAGTTTACTTGTTTACTTGAAGGCACCTAAAAATAAAAATTTCGTAGATTTAGGATTAATAATAATAATAAAATTTATTTCTATCCCGCCTCTCCCCATGGATCGACTTGGGCGCTATAGAAGAAAAGGTCCTTTGGGTAACCGCAGCCAACCTAGTTCTGACTGGCTGCAGTAAATTTTTCCCAGAGGACCTTAGTGTGCGGGGCGGATTATATGGGCGAAGGCGGTCCTGCAGGTAGGCTGGCCCCAAGCTATAAAGGGCTTTAAAGGTAATAACCAACACCTTGTATTGTGCGCAGAAACTAATAGGCAGCCAAGGTAAAGACTTCAGAATTGGTGTTATCTGATCAGTTTTAGGTCTACCAGTGACCAACCTGGCTGCCATATTCTGAACTAATTGAAGTTTCCAAACTAAGCACATGGGTAGCCCTGTGTAGAGCGCATTGCAGAAGTCAAGCCATGAAGTTACCAGCGCATGCACCACTGTTTTTAGGTGTTCCAGCTCCAGGAAGGGGCGCAGCTGGTGTATCAGCCGATTAATACTTACTGGCCTATTTTTAGTTACTCTTTTCAAGCATAGACTGGAAGATCTTTCAGTATTTAGCAGGATCCTTTCTACAGACAATATACAACTCTTGCTCTTGTATTCTGTGAAATGTGGATGTTGACATCTCCAATCAGTATTTCGTGTAGAGAAAGGTTTGGTTCTAACAAGGGACAAACAATCCCCAAACATCTCTGAATCATTCTCTATCAAGAAGCCCCCTTGCCAGTTGGAATCTAGAAGATGGAGGCTCTTTAGCTATACTCAAGAATAGGATGGCCATTTAAGATTTAAAGGCTTAAATCAAGAAATTCATTAGTTTTTCTTTACACTCTTTTTAATACACACACATACACACACACTTATAGTGTATCTGTGTGCGTGGTGTGTGTGTGTGTGTGTGTGCGGTGTTAAAGAAAAAGAGAAATCTTTGGATTCTGTGAATAAGTGGAACTGTTTTCATGTTCTGCCAGACACTCCTTCTCTAAGCTGACAGGCTATGAAAAAGAGATTTATTAACTATCTTATAAATGTGCTTAGGTTTCAGCAATAGTTTGCATCACATAAACTAACATTATTCTGAGTTTAGCAACAGTTTCGGTTTGACTTCCTTCTGGGATTTTTTTTTCTAGGCAGCGTAATTTTTTAAGGAATTCATTGACCTTCCAACATTTCCCTCCATTTATGGATATTATATATTTAATTTGTAAAAATGTTTTAATTTTTGCCTTTCTGAAATACTAAACTTTTTTTCAAAAATTATGGGCTCGTAGTAAACTGTGCATATGTATGCTGTTTAAAACACCTACTTGAAATGTTCATCCTAATCATTTTTTCGGATAACTTGAAAAACAATTATTTGACCTGTGAAATGAAGCTATTAAATTAGTAATAATCTCTTGAAAACCAATTACCTCACAGTCACCTAAGAGACTTTACTGTTTCTGTATGCCTTCCGTTAACGATAAAAACTCACACAGCAGTACTGAAAAATCAAAATGAGCCGTGTTTCCTGAGTTATGACTATAAGCTAAATCTAATTGTTAGTCCCTCCTAGCATAGGACCATTTTATAATCTGGACCTATGTAAATGTTCACTTTACAAGTCTCATTCAGTAGGTTTACTTCATTTGGGACTGAGAACTGTATTTAGACACTATTCTACATGTGCTAAATATTCTGAAATTATTGACAGATTGTGAAAAGAAGCAAAAACCTAGCTTCTCTTCTTCTGAACAGTGATTGGCAGTAAAGACAATTTATTGATCTATCCAGGGTTTTCAAAAGATTTTCGAGATCTTTGATATTTTTGAGTTAAATTCTCTCTAAGACAGCTGAAATTACAGTAACGTCCTCACATAGGCCGTACTTCGGGAATGAAAGGGTTGAGATTGATCCACTTTCCATGATGAGGAGGATGAGCTGTGAACATGTAAATACAAAGCAATATTTTGTCACCATTTAAGCAAACTATGATTTATATTATTAATCGTCATAATGAAGTTGTTCACCCATTCTAGATCTTATAATCAAGTCCTGTGAAAATCAAATACTCAACAGTTATAATATTGCCTCACATTCTTAAATACGGTACAGTGTGTGTTCATAAAGTTCATATACCTTCTATTAAGAAGCAGCTTGTCCATATGCACTCATGATTTTACTGTTCCTTGATATTTTTTTTCTGTAGAAGTCTACAAGGGAGATAACAGCTTAAATTAAGTTCCACTGAGATATACCCACTGGTTCTGTCTATTATTTGGATTCAGCCATCTCCAAAACTTCATAGCAAAAACCACATGGAACAACTAAACAGCGATCACATTGTCTGATGGGATGAAGCATATTATTCAAATAGTGCAGCCTTTTCAAAAGACACTAAACAATAATTCAGCCTTCCCAACCTATTGCCTTTGAAACGTATGGAACTACAACTCTCATTATAGCCAGTCAACATAGGACATCAGACTGGGAGAGGCTGCAATAATCTGTTGCTCACTTAATAAATATATGACAGTGTTGCTCTGTTAAAATTATAGAACTGGATTTACTGAGAACTGCTATTGATTCAACTTTTCCCCTCCTGGAACACACTCATTTTTTATAAAAAAAAGTTCAGATCTATTTAGTCCCTGCAGCCCCTGAGTTATTCCAATTGCTTTCTTCAGCTTGCTGTATCAGAAAATGGGAAATTAATTTTCTTCCTGTTTTTCCTTCCTTTTCCTTCCTTTTCTTCCATGTGTGGTAATGCAGTTAAGTAGTTGCTGAAATGGCTAGCCACCCAGTGGAATAACTTTTAACTTCAAGTTAGCTTTGCAATCGAATGTTATATGCATAAACTTGAAGTAATCACTTTCTTTGAGACTAACTTGCATCACAGGATTGTTTTGAGGATAAAATCGGTATGGCAGGAATGGCAATATAATAGTGTCCTAAATGAAGTTGTTGTTGTTGTTACCTTCAAGTAGTTTCCAGCTTAATGGCAACCCTAAGATGAACCTGTCATGGGTTTTCTGGTGCTTAGAGTATGTGACACATCCAAGTGGGTTTCCAAGGCTGAGGGAGAATTGAACCCTGGTTTCCAGGCTTGTGGTCCAGTGCTCAAACCATTATACCATGATGACTCATTAAAAAAAAAGTTTAGTAGCATGTCATAAATGAGCTTACATTTGGGGAGAATTCAGAGCTTTGATAATGCAGATTAAAAGCCCATGAATTTAGAATCACAATATTGTGAAAACCATTAGGTCAACCAATAATCAAATAAAAGGGCAAGGAAAAGCCAAATAAGATCAAATTCAGTGTATCCCATTTGGATTCCAAGATCTTTTTGAAGCTTCCATATAGATTTGCCTATAATGTCTAGTACAACTGCAATTTCAGCATTTTTTTTGCCCCTTCTCCCCAGGCTGTTGGGTCTTGAAGAGGTCTTTTTTCAGCTAAGTTGACTTATGGCTCATTTCCTGGCTAAAAAGAGAGCTCATCTAAACTTAAAATATCCCTTCCACCATAGCAAAGTTACCTCATATGCCTCATAGAAGGTGTGTGGGGATGTTTTAAGCATAAAATGAAACATGGAACATAATTTTGCAGGCACGCAGCTGTCCGTAGTCCAATTGCAGCTGCCTACCTCTGTGTTAGAGGAAGGAGGGAGAGAGGCAGATATATAGCAAGTTTGGTTGCAAATGCACAGGCTTAGTTACCTGTGAGAATTAATATTAAGCTAAAGATTGATGTTCAAATACTGCCTTTTAATGTACAGATAGCATATTGAAAATGTTTGTGCAACCCCTTTTTTGCTAATGTTACGTAGGAATGGAAAGGCTTGTATATATGTTGCCTTATCTCTTTGTACTTTTATTTCTGCAGTGAGTGTTTTTGTATCTTTCAAATACTTTTTCTTTCAAGTCTTTCAAATCCAAACTTAGATTTTAATAATTTTTCTTCTTATATCGCAATTTTAAGAAGCCCGGCTACAATATTGTACTTTAATTTCATTTCTCTCTTCCCCTCCCCTTGCATTTTGCCTACATAGTTGAGTAAAAATGATTGGAATGTTTCCTGTCTGTTTTTCCACTCCTGCTGTTTCATCAGTCCTCACAGCAAAGTCATGAAACAGAGTTCAGTCAGAGAAAGTGATGGATAATCTTTTTAGATTTGTACTGTAGAAGAAAGCAGCTCATACTAAGCCTAAGTGTCTGTCACCTAGCTGATGCTTATTGGCAATTATTTATCTTACACAGGGCAATAAACCAGATTATAGTAATGAACTAGACCTGTAGTTTCTGTGTTTTTACACTAAAAAAAGCATATTATCTTAAATCCAGCATAAATCCAGAAGCATATTAACTACATAGGTTTTCCAAAAAAGATTTAAAGAAAAGTGGTGGATATTT
Organism: Iguana delicatissima; assembly: GCA_948472985.1. Lineage (NCBI taxonomy): Eukaryota > Metazoa > Chordata > Lepidosauria > Squamata > Iguanidae > Iguana > Iguana delicatissima. The sequence goes on from CAOKZL010000765.1 coordinate 86,940, forward strand.
CATTTGCTCAGTAGGGATTATGGATGTCTGGTACCTTTACTTTGATAAATGTACTCTTGGAGCCTTACTTTATGAGTAGCTATTCATACTACTTTGTAATATTCTGTACTCCTATGTACACTTTTCTAGGATCATAGCTAAATAAATGGTACGTGGCGATAGTCATTTAGACCCTTTTTTGTTATTTGATAATGTATGTTCAGTGAGTGTAATCTATATAAACTATGTAAGTCTCTTTATATTCCAGTATATTGATGTTTTTTGTGTCCTTGCAGTAGGGGTTTTCTCACCTTGTGCATAAGGTTTTGATATTGTGAAGAAACATTCCTCAAATTAAGCACTGTGTAAGTTAAACCCATGGTATTTTACTGTTGTTGTGGTTCAGAAGGAATGCTGTACTTACATAATATCCATTGTTATTCAAACAGGTAGAGCACACTATATTAAAATCAATGTCAAAGGGCACATTGATTTTAATGATGCTGGATCATTCCCAAGGCAGCTTGTCTGAAATAGCTGATGGTTTCACAGGGTAAATTGCAATTATGTTTAGCACAGCTTTGTGGTATTTAAGTAAAGGTGACTGCATTCACCCACAGTATTTTACACTACAGTGCTCACTCTAAAAATTTATTCTGTACAGATGTTCCCTTCAAAGGCATGAAAGTTGTGTGCAAGTATAATTACAGCAATGCCTTTTAAAATTTGAACTGACTTCATTACAACTACTGTGATGTGGTTAAAACATCTGCCATTCAGAAACTCTGTTTAATCCATTGAGCCGGTTCTTGCCTGGTGAACATTCTTGAGGTTTCAAAATTAATGGAACAAGTAACTATTCTTTTTTCTGTGCAATATGTGATACGTTAACATTGTGTCTGGTGAGACAATGGGGAGGATTAGGCACCCCACCCTATTTAAGCTGTTTGGTTTGAATTTTTTTCACGTGAGCTATCTCAGAGTAATACTGCTGTTGTGTTCTAAAATTCTTCACAGGGAGACTTCTAGCTCTGGAGAGCTGGCCATTGAGTGTGTCAGCCCCCTCCCCCTAGATTGGAGGAAGGTGAGCTCCACCGAATGGAGGGCTTTCTTGAAGGTCAGCTGAGTTATACTGCCCTGCTGGTGGTGGTCCATCCCAATTTGGAAGCAGTTGAGGATGCACAGGAGAATCCCCTTGTATTCATTATAGCCTCAGATGAACCCAGAATCTTTGTCACACTTAGGTGATGATGTAGTGGGCTCACCATGGATACACTGGAATGTGTGTTTGCTTTGCTTGTTTAGTTATTTTGGAAGTGGATAGCATAGTGTCATTTCTGTTAAGAGGAGAATGATTAGTCTTAATTCCTCCACCTTTGAGACACTTTTTATTCTTTGATTTCTTTAAAAATCATTTCCTGTTATCTAATAATTATCCTATTTGTCTAATAATTACACAGTTCTGAGAAATAGTAAGAGTAGATAAGGTACATATTGCCTCAAGGGAAACTAGTCCTTTTGGTGGCCTCTTCAGTCCCTTTCAGTGCTTTGATTTCATTTACTATACTTCCTAATATGAGCCAGCAAGGTACAGTGGTTTGAGTGATAGGTGTACCTTAGGATCACCATAAGTCAGAAGCAGTTTGAAGGCGCACAGTGAAATCACAGCTTCCCAATATATGACAGAAACAATGTTTAGATTCTCTTTTTCAGGTATCCTTGTACCAAAAGAACCTTATTACATGCTTTAGTTTGAGGAGCAGATGAATCATCCCATTCTAGGCATGAAGCAGCATCTAATGCATCTAATAAACGAAGACTCTTTTAAAGAGCAAAAGCACATGCTGGCACTCTAGATTAATTGTATTTGAGAAGACAGTTTAATGTTAATGCTCATAAGAAAAAGTCAAAGTCACTACAGTAGGAAGCTTGGTATCTTGTCTACATACTGACTTGATGTTTTCAACTGGCAGATTTCTTTCCTGGCTAGTCATCTGTTCTACCCAAAATATGTAGGCATACGTATATTAGGAGATCCTGTTCTTGTGTTTCACTTTTTTTTCTCCTGCACATAAACTTTCCTTTTTAATTCTGATAAAAATATTAATAGTATCATTCATTTTAATATAAGTAAAGCTTAGAGCCATCTGTTCCTCTGGTGACAGGTGATATATTAACCTAGTGAATTAACTTCCCTGTTTTTCATTACTGTGCTTAGGCTAGAGGGTTGAGTAGGATTCTCAGTTTTTTGTAAATTGTCAGAGGAAATTAATTGTATTTTGGGAAAGAAATATATTCAGTAGTATACTTCAGTTTATTTTCTTAAATATTTTAGGGTGTCTTAAGAAACTGGCTATATTGGAAGAGAGGATTCGTCTGTAGTTTTTCATTGGTAGAATCTTAAAAAAATAGAAAGCTCTATTGAAGTTCCTGAGAGCTTTTGCTCTGCTTATAATTAAGCATATGGATAATTTTTCGATAATTTGACCTCTTCCCTTTCCCACTCTTTTGCCACTGTAGCTATCTCCCCTCTAGTTGTTGCTGTATTAGTTCCTTTGCCTAACTTCTGCCACTGTCTCAGCCTGATTTATTCAATCCCACTAATTTCAGCAGGAAGTACATCTAGGTTTAAAAACAAAACAAATCAAAGCACAGGATTGTCTTTTAAGACTGCAATCTAAAGATGTTACTCATCCACAAGTAAGAAAACCACTGCACAGATGAAGAATAAGACAAAGGCTAGCATTTTAAAAAGTAAACATTTTCAACTGCTGAGAATACATGTGCTAGTCATGCTCTATCAGTGCATAATGTCATATACAGAATACCTCCCCCTTCTCTTCTGTACCTGCAGAGAAGTTCATATGTTCTACACAATGATAAGTCCATGAAATTTGTACAAGTCTTTCGTTTTTGCTGTAGTAGTCAGGAATATTTGCATGATGATTTCATTGGAAAAGCAAATACTATGCAGTGTGTTTTGTATCCCCAGTCAGTTATGATTTTATTGTTGTTGGTGAAGAATGTAATTTACTTCATGGCTCTGCAGAGCTCTCCAATAGTGTTTCTGCTTCAGTTATCTTTTTAAGTATTCTGAGGACTTTCTTTACCCTTTTTTTTTTCAGTCTGGCTTGCACTCAAGATGCTATTCCGTTGTATAGGATCACATGCCTTTCCTACAAGATGCTTGTTCATTAGAGGAAAAATCCTTAAACGGTATGAAAAAACACACACGTTCTCAGCGCAACAAAATTATGAGGAATTACAATTGTAGGCTGTGTGTGCATGATTATTTGGGATTAGGAGATGAACTGATTAGCAGCCAGGGAATACAATTAAATTTCAAGAAAGTGAGGATTAGCTCCCTAAAAGCTGCCTCTGGCCCTGATTGAAGAATTGGTCTGCCTGTATGTCTCTTTCTTCTCTTGAAGGAGACAGTAGCAGTACCTGAATGAGGACAGAAATATGGCATTAGAATAAAAATTGCTTGTAGTTTGGGCAATGTTAGCAGACCAGGATTGATTGCTTGTCTTTTTTGCTTTTTTCTTGTCCATTTTTTCTTCTGTTCTCCTGTTGAGTATCATGTCCTACAGAGCAGTCTGTCTCAATTTTTTGCTCACATAGGAATAAAGAATCTGCCTTATGCTGAGTCAGATTGTTATTCCATCTTCTACAGTATTATCAACTCTGGCTGGCCGCTGGGGCAAATAAATAAATAAATAAATAAATAAATAAAGTCCTGATTTCACATATCTGCTGTTGATTCTGTGCTGGAAGGGACTTCTGAGGGAAACAGTCAAGCAAGCATTTGTTTGCCTTGATAAAAAGCAAGTTTACTGTCATTGGGAAATTGATCTAAAATTATGTTGCCAGTATTGAAATACTTTGCAAACAATTCTGTGCAGTGACCAAATTTAGAATACTGACTACTGGTCCGATCACTGTATCACAAAATCTTATATAAGTATAGAAAAGTGCAACCAAAATTATCAAGGGCTGAACAGCACCTCTGTGAGCAAATGTTACAATGTTTAGGGTGTTTTTGTTAAGAACAAGGTATTTGGCAAGAGCCCTGGCCGTATTGAGGCCCCTATAGGTGGTTTTTTGTTTTGTTTTTTCAGATTTTGAGAAAATGGTTTGTTTGGACCTAAATCAGGTGACAAAAGGCCAAAAATGAGGCAAAATGGTTAATCATATTTGGAGACTTCTGTGAGTGCTATTGGCTAGTCTGAGTGAAAAAAGTATGCCACAAGTTTTTTTGGAAGGAGTGTGTAGGGACGAAAAGGAGAGGGTCTCTTTTGGAGGCCTGTGGGGAAGATATGTGGCCTCCCGTTCTTTGGAAGTCACTCACCTCTGGTTTACAGAGAAGGTGAATAAGTTGATTTATGATAGATGTATAGTTTAGAGCAGGAGTGGGACTTGTGCAGCCCTCCAGATAATGTTGTACAGCAGCTCCCAGCATTCGCCACCATTAGCTCTACTGGCTAGGGCTAATAGCAATTACAGTTCATCTAAATCTGGGGAGCTGTATTCCATCACTGGGTTATTGAAGGTGGGTAGATAAATGTTTCTTCTTCTACTTTCATAATACTGTAGTCTGGAGTAATCCAACAGGCAGCTGTGTGGGCAAAGATTTTTAAAAAGAAATACTAGTTGATACTGAGAGCCAGTGCAATGTAGTGGTTTGAGTGTTGGACTATGGGTCTGGAGACGTTCAAGTCCCCACTCAGCCATGGAAACCCACTGGATGACCTTGGGGAAGTCATACTCTCAGCCTCAGAGAAGGTCAGTGGCAAACCCCACTGAACAAATCTTGCCAAGAAAACTCTGTCTTGGGGTCACTATAAGTAAGATATGACTTGAAAGTACACAACAATAGCAGCTGATGCTAGTCAAGCTATGGAATATGTTACCACAACATATGATATCCAGCAGCTTAGGTGACTTTAAATTGTGATTAGATAGATTAATGGAAAATAAAGGCTACTAGTTATGATGACTATAAATTCACTTCCTGAACCAGAGACTGTATGCCTTTGAATATGGCTGCCAGGAAACAACATCAGGAGATTCCTGTGGCATTCATTTCCTGTTTGTGGGGTTCCAATCGAGTTTGGTTATCCATTCATTACAAAGAAACATATATTGGCTCTTTTGTACAAGTAGTTGCTGTGGTGTCAAATTTTTAAAACGTTAATTAGACATATAGCAAATCTGTTCTAGTAAATGATACATTTTGGCAAATCTGCTGTTTGTAAAAATGTAGTAGAATCTGTTCAAAAAACACACAGGGAAACTAAAATAAACCTAGAAATATTTAGGAGGCCAAATCCTTTGTAGTACCCATCTTTAAAGATAGCAAGGCAGAAAATTAGTCAATTAAGGGATAGGAAACTACAGAGGTATTTTGTCCAGAGCAGTAGTACTCAAAGTGGTGGTTGCTGGACTAGTGCCAGTCCTCAGGCCATTGTCTGCCAATCCCTAGTGAGTTGCCAGGAAAGAAAAAAACACATTAATAGTCAGTGTATAAATATGATGCCCATCTCTGGCCCAGTAGGAAAAAAATAATTACCAGTTTCCCACTTCAGATACTCTCTGAAGCCTGGTTCTAGAGTAGACTATCCCAATCCAAAGGAATAGAGTATTTAAAAATTAGGAAAATGCAGGAACAAGGAAGAGTATGTGTCAGCCTTTATAATACCTAGTTTGGAATTTTGCCAACTTTTGACTTTAAATGTCTTCCCCCTTCATCTTTCTGTCTCTTTGTTATGTGAAATAGTAATTATATGCAGGTGGAGGTACATGTTAATAGTAGAGCTATGTTTATATGTCAGTTACATTGTGTTTCTTCCACACTGCTACTAGTTTTACAACTCCCAGACTTTTACCTGAAGGAATATTTATTGAGAATTCACAGAGCTTCTCCAGGCATGTGCAAGAGTTGGAACAGATAAAAAGGCATCCTGAGTAAACATGTGTGCCACCTTCTCAACTTCTGTTGGACCCTTAGATGAAGATTTCCCTTTGACTGGTCACTTAAACTCAAACAGCTTACCATGTGCACTACTGATGGCTGTTTTTTTCCAGAGCAATAGGACAGATTCTGATGATGGATAAATGTTTACCTCTCTCTCTCTCTCTCTGTCTCTCTCTCTCATGCATGCGTGCGCGCACACGCACACACACACAAACATGCAATGTGTTGGCCTTTGTCAGTTCCTGTTTCTTTTGTTTCCCTCATGTACATGAACTGTGCTTTCATGTTGGAAGCTGGGTGGAGTAGTGCTGAATTTCCTTAAGGAAGTGGCCAGATAAATCCAGTTCTTTACTGTGAATGCTTTGAGTTTCTCTTGCTCTCTGTATAACTATAAAAGCAAAACATTGCTTGGTTTCCACTTTACTGGTATAATGTTAAGAAAACAAGAAAGCTGGCAAAGGACTAAGAGGAAAATTACAAGTTGTAGCACAGCACAAGAATGTTAATAAATGCTTTAAATTGGAAGCAAACACTTCTTCATGGTTGTCTTCTGAAAAGCAAAATGCTGTCAAACACATGGGTAATTTTGTCTTAAACATGGCTGGACTTTCTTCATTAAGAGGCACTCTAGACCAGCCATTGATTGAAACAAAATAAATGAGCCATGAAGACATCTAGGATTTGATTCAGATCTTTCTTGTTTGAAGAATATTGCTTACAAGGAGACAGGTAAGTAGGATGCTGTTTTCTTTTCTCTCCTGTTTAATTCCAAAACTTGGTTTAAAATTGTTTTTGGAGACAACTTGTGAACGTGGTATCAAGTTGTGAAAATATGTGTGACAATTTATAATTGGCTTATGTACTAAAGAAAGTTTGAAAAGGGCCAATCCTCATAAAAGAGGGTTTTCTTCAAACTATACATAGATTTCAAAGCACTGACCTTTTGCTTTTCCTGTTTCTTTTCCGTCTCACATTTTTCCATCTTTTCTCTGTAGTTTCATTAACCTAGAAAAAAGGAGGAAGTGATGTGATAGCATTATATAAAATTATGCACAGGATAGAGAAAATAAATGGGGAGAATTTTTGAGGGTTTCCAGAGAATCTGAATGATGAAAGATTTAAGACAGGTGAAAAGAGGAGTGCTTGTGTATATAAGACCTAGTTAAAACGTAGCGTGGTAAAGTTTTAAAATTCTACTACCGTATAAAAGCCATGAAGTCAATTTAATTTAGGTTAGACTAATAAGGCTATCAGTAGCTACCATTTCTATACAGTTATAACATTATCTATACTAGTATCAGGACAGTGTGCGTCTGAATAAGAGTTGCTGCATGACTTAAGAAAAGGTGCTAATGAGCTACTGTGCTGGACTTAGATGAGTTTTCAGTCTGGCCTTTTGAGTTCTCTGGAGTTCTCATTAAATGAACTACAGACTTCAGTGTGGTTTAGAATCAAAATCTACCCTGCCTCAAACACTGAAGTCACTATTGGCTCAAAGTAGTCTAGTCTTCACATGCTATAGCCAGACTCTCCTTAAGTACACATTTATTTTTACTAGAAAAGTCAATGGCTGCCATTCTCATCCACGCTGAGAATTAAAGTGCTGCATTTGGAACCATGTATGTGAAAGGGCATACAAAATCTCCTTGCCTCTTGACATGCTGGATAGCCTCCTTTTCACAGGGACTCCATGGGGAAACAATGTGGCTTTGTGTCTGCTGCCACGTACTACTGTATCCTATACTTGTGGAGTCTCTGACATGCATAGTGGTGCCCTCTCTCCCTTTATGTTGCCCACCATAATCACTGTTACTTTACTAGTGATTCTGTTTAGGGAGATTGGCAATATGCAAGGTAATAAATTGTTTCCTCACAGTAATGACTATAGTTGGCCCTCCACTTTTGTAAGTTCAGCATTGTAGATTTGCTTATTTGTGACTTATTTATTTTATTTAAATTCTTACTGTACCTGCCTCACCAAAGGAAAAAAACATGGTGTCTCTAGGAATCTCTAGGTCCTCCAGTGTGATTCTATGCATCAGTTTCTGCCATAGTTGCACTGGAGGATCTAGAGGTTCCCAAAGAGAACACTTACGTATGCATTGCTGCATCCTCCAGAATGACTCTGTGGCTCACTTCTGGTGGAAGCTGACCATAGAATTGCACTGGAGGACCTAGAGATCCCTAGAAAAGTGTTCTCAGTTTTGTTTGTTTTTAAAAAATAGCATTTGCTATTTTTATTCATAATTTTTTCTCTTTCATGAGGTCTTGTGCTCTTAACCCTTGTGGAAATGGAGGGCTGACGGTACAAGTCTGAACACAATTACTGTTTCAGAATTTTTAAATGAGCCATGAGAGAGCAAGTTTTTTTACTTCTAATATAGGTTTAAGGCCACTGAGAAAACAAGACTAGTAAAATGAAGTCTGACTTTCATTTTCGGCTTCCCTGATCACAGATGCTTTATGTAGCTGTGGGTATATTTGTATCTGAATAGCTTAATGCAGTTACGTCTCTATACATAAGTGAATGAAGTCGCTTGGAGCCATTGTTCAATTTGGCTATGATTCCAAGTATACTTATTTGGAAGTTTTTTCCATCAGAGAAAGAATAAGTCCCTCTGCTGAGTTGGGTTCTCATTCAGAGTCCCCTGGGATGCTGTGCTTTTGTTTTTATTGTAGTTGGGAAGATATATGTTTAGTTGCCTAGTAAAAATGTTTGCAAAGTTCTGTGGTCTTATAGCATTAATATTTCTTCTTAAACAAATATTGCTTACTTAAAGGAATTCAGTCTTCTTTGTACTTTCAGATGTTTATGGTTAGAGTTACAGTGTATATCATTAATGACCAGCAGATAAAATGCTTGAGATTAGATGAAGATGAAATTTCAAATCCTTTTTCAAGTTCACTTCTCTCAGGATGACAGTCCCAATGTATCCCACTGCATAGAATTATGGTGGGGCTGAACAAAGACTCTATGTGAAATGTTCTATAAAATTAGTTGGAGGGAAGGGATCTAATTTCATTCAGTTTGTATTCATGTTCAGAGCAATATCTAGATTACTTCATAGCTAGTATCATTGCCAGCCAATGACATAGGCAGCCAGGAAAGGTCAGCTCACACATCAGCTTTTTTATAGGAAGCATAAGCAGCACCATATGGATCTCTATATGGTTCTAAAGCTAAAACAGCATATAAAAATGTAAAAGCCTAATAAGAAAAAAATGTAATGGTTTCTATGGGGTCAGTAGTGGCACTTCATGAAGACAAAAACAAAATGCCCTTTTGGATTACCATACTCTTTGCCACAAATAGAATTGTCACTTAGACCATTTGCTAATAATGTCTTTATTTGTCTCTCAGCTGTAAACTGAACTTTCAACCAGCATAGTATGTTGAAATGATATATGTGTTCTGCTTTCAGTGTAGACTAGTTCACCCCAAGCTGTATCCTAGAAATATATATACTTACTGAATGTAAATGAAAAATGTAACACTCATTTAAGGATGTGCTATTAATGCTGAGGGCCACTTTGCGTTAGAATTTTTTAAAAAATGGGACTTCCATCACTGGTGGACAAAATCTTCTCTGTAAATATTTAAAGGCATTGATATGCCTGGGGGGAAAAAGCACATAATGAAGAACCGTGACCAACTACAGCTTCGTGGAGTACTGTGTATTTTGGACTCTTGAATGCCTTTCAATGTTACAAGTCAAGAAAAGAAATAAGTACATGTGCTGTGGTGCAGGCACAGAAGGAAAAAACAAACAAACAAATCCTCATGCGAGATACCCTAAGTATACCATATAACAAAAGCTTCAGTGCTAAGGTGGCTTCTTTCTGCTGTCTGCCTTGTTTGGAAAACAAGTTGAAATCTGTAGGTTCAGATCAGACTTAAGACTGATCCTTGCCCCATAAAGTCTACTGAGGAGATTCCTGTCATTATGGCTGGTCTTAAGCTGACAGGCCGTTGTGGTTAAGGAGGCTGCCAGTGACCAAGTGCTCCCATTCTGTTACCCTCAAGCCCAGTAGTTCTTGGATAGTGTATTGGGTAACCCTTCTTCAATAGGTTAGAAACAAGTGACACTGACAAGAGACTTCTTGACACCCCTTAGAGGGAAGCTGGCTGGAATAGCATGGATCAGTATTAAATCTGAACTGACAGAGACTGAAAACTGGGGTGTGCTTGTCCAAAAAATCCACCATTATTGCTCAGACTTGCTTCCTTGTCAAGATCCCTCCTTTTACTTTGCTGAAGGCAGTATCTAAAACTGCTTCACCATAGAGCATAGGATTTGCCAGAAGGCCCATGTTCCATAGAATTTTTTCCCCTCTATCTTTTAATCAGGATTTCCCCATAGGGTCAGTTTAGTATGAGTATATGGATCAAATTGCAACTAATATGATGATATTTGCCACATGGTTCTAACTGCAAAGATTTTATAGCAGATCAAGTACCTAATTTCAACCATTTAGATAAAAGTGCCAAAAAAGAGGATTCCAAAACTGACCATGGTGTCTGTGTTCTGTGTAAAGAAGTCCAAAATTTAGAGCAGGGTAGCAAATATGCCTGATGATATGTGGCAAGGTCTGAAAAACCAAACCCACCTTCTTTAACTGGAAGTTGCATTGGAAGTTTTCATCAACATTCTGAGAGGAAAAGAGCCCCCCGTCCCAGTTTCCTAAACGATGTATTAAATTTTTGAAAATATTTGCAAGATATAAACAATAACAAATAATGTAAACAAGTCTAGGTATAATGTTCGTCTTCATTGTATCAGTCTTATCCCACAAATGCAATTGTAAACCCACTTTACTGTACATTAACTATAGGTAAATGAAACAGTTTTCTGTCCAAAGTGTATTTCTTCTATTGGTTGAGTGAGTGAAAATAAAGCATACAACTAGAGTGAGGTGGTGTGTGTATGTGTTTTTGGGTGAAGGTACACTTGAGGGGCTTGATATTTCAGGAATCCAATCTTTGGTTGCTGATTCTCCCACAGAATGCTTCTTCTTTCCTTTTGCTACATTCTAGTGCAACTGTCATAGAGTGTACTTGCTTTTCACTTCTAAATTCCTCTCTAGATTAGTCATTTCCTAGGAAGCAGTATATTTGCGTAGCATATTGATATTCTAGCAGTTGGAACATGAGAACTTATGAATCTGAAAAAGTGGTATTTGGCTGAAAAACATGCTGTATTCAGCCTTCTGGGTAGTACATGCGTACTGCTGTTATGTTATCTTGATTTATTCCTCATAATACAGGACTTTTTTCAGATTGGGCGACATCACTTTCCAGAAAGAGTTAGTTATGGAAATTGGCTTCAAAAATACAGAGTTTGCACCATGCCATAACAATTGGCCTATGAGTATCTTCTGTCCACTGATTGGGAAATCTTCAAGAAATTGAGTATTGCACCTTTAAGCCTAAGGCAACATCAAAGCACAGAGAAGAAAGCTACAGCTAATCCTTGCTTCAAAGCACATATACATAAAGTGTCAACTAGCACAGAAAGATACATATACATGACTTTGAAACATTCCCCTGGGAAATTTCTGAATTAATGCTTAGAATGTATAATTGCTAAAATAGTATTTGTGACTATTGCAGTTCTACCCAGGATTATATTGAAGCACCATTAGTTTGAGGGTCTGTAAACATTACCTGGATTGTAGATAAAAATTGGCTGTGTGCATATTCCTTTTGTATCCTCAGTGGTTAAAACAGGTAGTGAGATACACTGAACATTATGAAATATGGTTATGTGGGTGTATACAGTCAGTTTTAGCTATAATCCAGGCAGCATTTACAGGCTCTTGAACTAGTGGTGCATAGATACCAGCCTAGACTGGACTTCAATAATAGCATACATTAAGTACAGCAAATAATCTAAACATAACTTTAGAAATCTTTAGTGGTCATCATTTAAAATGTGTGAGAAAATACTTCAAGGCGCATGATGTTTTTTTACTACACATTGTTCCTTGAACTATTTTGAATGTTTAGTAATTGACCACGTTGAAAGTGTCTTTTGCTGGCCTCTTCCTAGGAAGGGATGAAGTGGACAAACATGTACAGAAACTGTTCAGTGCTGTTCTGTATTGAGTTCAGTAAGAGATTGCTTCATGGACTTTTTCTCTCTAGAGGTTCTTTTTAATGCTTCTTTTAAAATGTTTGTTGCAACCCAAGTTTTAAATTATTTATGAAATGTTCTTTGAATGTTTTTAAGCTGATTTGTTTTGGCTTGAATAATGAATTACTGCTTCAGAATACATTTAATATCACATATTTTTAATATAGCATGTGGATTTCTCAACTTGGCTGAATATAGGAGCTGGAGTTTAGCACAGACAACTTTTAACAAACTATTGGACTACGTTAATGATATCAGGCAGGAATCATTTTCATAATTTCTAGTGTGGGTTGTGGGAGACAGACAACATGCAGAAACTGTGTACACGCCCTGGCTGATAAGGCTGAACCAGGACTGTTGTGTCATGAAGACAGGTGGCTTGGCTGTTCCAAGAAAAATAAGTAGGTCAGCTGGCATAGTTACTGTGCTTTGCTGTGTGAAATTGACTGTCTCCCTAACACCATGGGCACTATTTCCGTTTGTATCCTAGACACAGGGCAGGTTTTAAGTCAAATTCCTCTTGTTTTTGCGAATGCCTACCCCAAATAAAGAAATCGCCTTCCAAGATATTTGATAATAAAATAAGAATGCATTTACTCTCTTCTGTATAAGGAGATAATTCTGTTGCTTTATAGATCTAAACGTAATGGGCTGATCTTGCTGATCAACATAGTTCAGGTGCCACAAACAGCTTACATTGCTATAGCTATTAGTGGAATCAAATGCCTGAGAAATTGAATGGAGCCATCCAGTTCAGCTATAGGACTAAACAACTTAAGCACTTGTATTCACATATGGTATACAAGATACACCATAGAGGAATGCTTGGATAGTTTATGTTTTGACATTGTGGAAAGTATATGTGTCAAATACTAGTTAATAACCTAAATTTGATGAAGCTATTTATATGAAGAAAATGTAACTTTAGAAGCTATGTCTAAAATCTTTTTCTAAAATTTAAGTTAGGCTACTTTGCTTTCAGGATGCCTTTTATTAAAAATAAGAAATTATTTACAGGGTTAGAGTCAGCCATTATGAATAAATGAGCCATTAACTTTGTTCAAGCACTTAGCTCTTTCTCCTGCCTCCTTTTGTCTTGTCTTGTTTTCAGGTCCTAGAAACTAAGGCCAAATATCCCCCTCGTTTATGGGTAGGTTGTGCCTCTTCAAACAGCAATGTTAAGACCAAGAGTGCACGAACACTGACTATAACCCAATGCTGTCATATGGAGTCCAAAATCATCCAAATGTGCAATTGCTCTATGCAATCCAGAAGTCGACAGATATAAATGAAATAGTCTCTTGCCCCAGCAGGCCACTTGCAGTTAAAGTGTTAGCCTGATATTACCTACTTACAGAAAATGAGCTTTTGAAAGTCCAGAACTCCTAAATAAACATCCAGCCAGAATCTCACAGGGCAGTACTACTTGGGAGTTTCTCAGGATGAGTCAAAAAAGAACTTTTGTACTGTAGCCCAGAGCTATTCTATATTAAAACCAGGAGATGAGAGGACTTCCGGGTTGCATGGGGCGGACCGAGGGGTTATGTAGGCGAAGTCTCGCCGAAAACACAATCGCCCGACGTGGAAAAAGCCAGAGAAAGAGAAAACGGAGCCGGCCAAGAGACCCTCCCCGGTAAGAGGGTCCTGCAGGGTTCTAGGGGCTCCAAAATTCTGCTGAGGAAAGGCAAAGCGAGAGGTTTTTGATCGCTGCGCTGGGAGAACGGACAGAAAGAGCCGAGGAGATACCATAGCGTCGGGTAGCCTCCTTGAAGGCACAGGGAACGCCTACCTTTTTAAAAGAAATAGACTTTAAAGTATAAAGAAATTAAAGATTAAAGGCTTTCTTTGACGAGGGGGGAGGTCTTGACAGTGGCAAACGATCTCTACACCGGAGAGAATGGAAAGTAAGTAAAAGTTCTGGAGAGACGGATAGAGACGGGGAAGCGAGAGCGGATTTGGCAGATAGAGATCTTTTCCCTTTCAGGAGAAACTGTGCAAAGGTAAAAGAACTGTAGTGGAACAGATGGATTAAGCTTTAAAGATTTCAGTTTTCTTTTCCCTTCTAATAATCAGCAAAGAGTCTACATTGTTTATAAGAGAGGACTTTTGAGTTAGAGATAAAAGAAGGAGAGAGACGGAAAAGAAGGATAAAAGAGGAGAGAGAGACGAAAGATCAGAGAGAGTGTGGTTAAAAAACGAAGGAAGGACGGTCGATAGAAGAAGGAGCGAAGGACAGTAAGAGATCGAAGAGGAAGAGAGAGGACGAATGGTAGAGAGAAGACAGTGGACTGACGGCAGAAGGGAAGAAGAGGATCGAGAGAGAGAGGTCGAAAGACAAAAGACTGAGACAGACAAAGACAGAGCTAGAGGGACGATGGTGAATTGGAGGAAGGAGTAGAAGACGGCGAAAGAGAGTAGAGGAGGTCAAGACGACGAGGGACAAAGGAAGAGGGACTGAGAAAGTAGAAGTCGAAGGACATTACTAGAGAGCGGAGAAAAGGAGTGGAGAAATAAACTGTGCAACCCTGACAGAAGAGAGAAGGGTGAGAAGCGTACCAGCAGACTTTAGAGACAAAAAAAAAAGGAAAAGAAAAAACGATAACAATATAAAATTTAGTAACAGAATTGAATTTGAATATATATGTTTGCTATAACTAAATATTAGAGAAAGCTAAAAGTTAACTAACTATTTAAATAATCTGTTAAACAAAGAACTTAGGAGAAGGGGTGGAAATTCAAGGAAAGTCAGTAATAGTGATTAATTGTTAACAGCTGGAGAAGAAAAGGGGGTGGAGAAATAAAGGGAGTTCTAAAGTTAGAGATATAAACTGACCTTGAGTGTTCTCAGGAAACAAACATAATACATAGAACTCCTAATAGTGGGGGAGAGCTCCACTTAGTGGATAAGGAGGAGTTTACAGTAGAATTTAAACTTGAAAAACAGAGTCAAAGTTGTGGTGTGAGACTGAGATAGAGGTGGAAGGGGACATAATTTAGATTTGTAAGATAAGATAGAAATAGGGGCTTTGTTTTTGTTTTCGTTTTGTTTTTTTGTCTTTAAAAAAGGGCTGTTGATTATTTAAAGCTAATTTAACTTGTAAAGTATTGGTGAAGGCTTAAAACCTTGTTTGATGTCAGCAAATTTGGTGTAATTAATAATAATTAGATATTGTTATAATTTGTAACCTGTATTGGGAATTAATTTGATTTATAGTTAAATTTATAGTCAATTCAGTTAAATATACATATACTTATATTTAAAATGACTACAAGGAGAAACAGCTATGCAATCTCAAATTGTTTTGGAGAGAAGACCTTCATTAGAGCAACCCCAACAAATACCAGATATTGGTATTAAAATATTGGCTAATTTAAGAAACTTTAAACTTGAAATAAGACAATAACTTAAAGAGACAAGAAGTGAGATCAGAAAACGGATATCAAAAAGGAAATGGAGGCCTTCAACAAAAGAATAGAAAAAATGCATAGAGAGATTAAAACAGTTCAAAATAAAATGAAGGAGATGTAGAAAAAAGATTGACTGTTTCTCAGATGGAACAAAAAGACATGAGAGACACTCAAAAAAGGCAAGAGACAGAGTCGGATATACATGAAATGAGATACCGAGATAGATGCGTAAAATTTGGAGTTGAGGAACAAGTTGGGGAGAACATCTACGCTAGATTGATACCAACTTTAGCACATATTTGGACCTCCCAGAAGAAGATCTTGATAGAGAAATTGATAAGATTTTTCGTATAAATTTGAGACTAGCAAAGGAAAAAAACGGGCCAAGGGACATAATTATTAGTTTCACAAGAACTAGAATGAGAGATAAAATACTATTAAGAAGTTATGAGGGAACGTTGAGGATTGAAAGAGAAAGAAGCAAAATTTTTTAAAGATGTCCCGTTCCAGATGTTGAAAAGATAGATTATAAACGCCTGACAAACTTTCTACAAAGATATAATATCAGATACAGGTGGGATAGACGAGAGGGTATTTATTACACAGTTAACTGAAGAAGATATACATGCTGGTCTCCATCCCAAGTAGAAGAAATCATTGACAAGATGAAAGATATATTTGATAACAAAAAAAAGAGTCAGTGAAGCAAATACGAGATATAGAGACAGAAACGGAAAGAGATACGGAAGAAAGAGGAGAACAAGAAAAGGAAGAAGGAAGATTAGAAGAAGAGGAAGAAGCAGAGGAGAATAAAGATGAGGAATATGGAGAAGAAGAGGAGATTGAAGATTAATATATAAGATGGAATTAAATTGTATATCATGGAACATTAAAGACTAAATTCAAATTATAAAGCTAGACAAGTCTTTCATTATTTAGAGAAATTTAAAGCTGATGTGATTTGTCTTCAAGAGACAAAGATTAGGGACAGTGACACGAGATATTTAAAGAACCCTAAGCTAGAAAAGTTATATATCGGCTTACGAAAAAAGAAAAAAAGAGAGGGGTGGTGATATATATTAACTCTAAATATTCATCAGAAGAGGTATTTGTAGATAAAAATGGACACTATGTAGGTGTAAGAGTACAATTGTTAAATCTCACATTGTTGATAATAGGGATTTATGCACCCCTAGAGAATAAAGCAAAATTTTATGATAAGATAGAAGAAGAAATACAAAAATACATAAATAAAAATGGTCGAGATCAGATTTTGATCTACTGGGGATATGAATGGAGTGCTGTCCCTAGAAGAAGACAGATCAGTTATCAAAAAACGGAAAGTGAAAAGTGGGAAATTACCCAATACATTCTTTAGAATGATGGAAGATTTGACTCTATAGATATATGGAGACACAAAAAAGGAGAAGAAAAAGGGTTTACATTCTACTCAGACTCCCATCAAACGATGTCACAAATTGACCTGTGTCTGATATCAAAAACATTACATAACATAATAAAAAGAAATTGAGATCCTCCCAGGATTTTCTCCAATGACAATCCAATACAAGTTAAAATATCTATGAAGAGAGAAAGTAAATATTGGAATTTGGAGAATAAACGAGGCATTATTGAGAAAGGAAGAATACGTTAAGAAGATTAAGCAAGAGCTAAAGAATTTCTTTAAGGAAAATGATAAAGACGGTATCTCTGTGGAAACAGTTTGCAGATGCGGGGAAAGCTGTAATGAGAGGGATGTTAATAAAGTGGTCAACAGAGTGGAAGAGGAAGAGAGAAGAAAAGATGACAAAATTGGTAACAGAAATTAAACGGAGAGAGGAAAATTTAGACGGAATCCAATGAATAAAAAGAAGGAGAGACATAAAGAGACTTCAGGAAGAGATACGGAGGAAAAGACGATCCACATGGAAAAGAAATTAAGGACACTTCGCATAAAACATTTTGAAAGTGCAGACAAACCGGGAAGATGGATGGCGAATAGATTAAGGAAAAGGAAGGAGAGAAATTTGATATTAAGAGTAAAGAAAGAAGATAAAATATTTACAGACCAAAAGAAAATAATGGAAACTTTTGGCAATATTACAAGACACTGTACGATAATGAAACTAACAAAGGGATCAAAGCGAGAGAATTGAGCAACATTTTAGATCAGAATATCATGATATTAACGGAAGAACAACAGTGGAGATTTAATGCAAATATTACAATGATGGAGGTGGTGGAAGCATTAAAAAAGATGAAGATCGACAAAGGACCAGGGCACCAGATGGGTTTTCAGCGTTGTATTACAAAGAATGTCAGGAGAAACTCCCTCACCATTGTTGAAAATGTTTAATGAAATAATAAATAAAGGGAAGCCGGATTCGTGGAACGAGGCGAATATAACACTGATACTAAAAAAGTAAGGCAAAGATCGAAGAGAGTCTCAAAAAAATTATAGACCCGTATCGTTATTGAATATAGATTATAAGATTTTTACAAGAATATTAGCAGAAAGATTAAAGAATATAGCACAAGAAATCATACATCCTGATCAGAGTGGTTTTCTTCAGAAAGAGAAATATTAGAGATAATACTGTTGGACAGTTCTAAATGTATTGGAATATTACGAAAAGCACAATGAACCAAAAGGATTATTGATCTTTGTAGACGCAGAAAAAGCGTTCTGAGATATAAAAAATCATGAATTTATGTTTAAATTGTTAGACCAAATGAGGTGTGGAGAAAAATTTGTATCATGGATTAGAGAGGTATATAAGACAGAGCAAATTTAATTGTGAACGGTGAAAAATCAAAACCTATAGAGATCAAGAAAGGAACGCGACAAGGATGTCCACTTTCCCCTCTCCTCTTCATAGAACCATGGAAACACTGCTGAGGAAGATAAGAGAAGAAGAGGCCATAAGAAGGGTTAAAATAAGGCGACAAGAGTACAAGATGAAGGCCTACGCTGACGATCTGGTGCTGTTTTTAGAAGAACCGAAAACAAGTATTGAGAAGGTGATTGAAATATGTAAAGAATATGGAGATTTAGCTGGCTTTAAAATAAACAAGGAAAAGACAAAGTTTTTGACCAAAAATATGCGCAAAGAAGAAATAGAAGAAGTGGTTCAAAAAACAGGATTTAAAGAAGAGAAAGAAAATTAAAGATCGCAATAATTTTTAACAAAACAAAACAATGGGACTATTTGAAATAGTAATTACGGAGTTAAATGGAAAGAAATTAAGAGAGATTTACAGAATTGGTCGAGGCAGAATCTATCATTATTAGGACGTATGGCAGCTATTAAGATGATGATCCTGCCAACTAATTATCTATTTCAAAATTCACCAACAATCACTAACAATAAATGTTTTCAAGAATGGAAAAAGGACATTACAGAATTTATTTGGAATAAGAAAAAACCAAGAGTAAAATGGAAAACATTAATAGATAGAAGAGAAAGAGGAGGAAGTGGACTTCCAGGTCTGAAATTATACTATCAGGCCGAATGGAATGTTATGGGTGAAAGATTGGATCACACTTAAAGATGACAGGATGCTGAACCTTGAAGGTCTGGACCTTAGGTTCGGATGGCACGCTTACATTTGGTATAACAAAGCAAGAATTGACAAGGATTTCTCCAAATTCATTATATAAGAATATTGTTGTTCTAGATCCCCTGGAAAAACATGAAAAAGAAAATATATTGTCGAATACCACTATGGGTCTCCCCCCACGAAGCTCTATATAGTAATCGGAAAAGTCCCTCGAAAGGTGAATTACATATAGAGATATGATAATGGATATTGAAAAGAAACACAGAGAATTAAGACAAGAGAGGAATTAAACGATGAAGGCTGGAATTGCCAGTGGTTCCTCTATTTTCAACTTAAGGAAAGATATAAAATTGATCAAAAATTAGAAGGAATAGAGGTAACAACTTTAATGAATGAATTCGAGAGATAATATTTGAAAAAGGAAGAACATTTAACATCCCATATTTATAACTTTATGTTAACAAGAGAATTGGAATCTGAAATTATAAAAGATTCAATGATTTTATGGCACGTACATTGGTTGGGAAATTAAATTGGAACAGTGGACTCAAAAGCTGGGAAGACACACAAAAATTTACTTTGGCACAAAATTTAAAGGAGAACTATATGAAAATGTTATACAGATGGTACCTAGATCCAGAAAAATTAAGTAAAGATATATAAACAGAGGGAGAAGAAGTGTTGGAAATGTGGCAGAAAACGGATCCTTTTATCATATGTGGTGGAAATGTGAGGAGGCGAAGGGCTTTTGGGAAAAGATACACAAGGCAATTAAAGAAATATTGAAAATAGAAATTCCGTTAACACCAGAAATATGTCTATTGAAGTAGTACTTACACCAATTAACAAAAGAACAAAGGGAAATACAAGAATAGTATACTCTCTATCATAACAGCAGCTAGAGTCACATTCACAAAATATTGAAAAAGAGAAACAACCCCTCTGAATTGGAAGAATGGTTGAGTAAATTGCAGGAATACACAACATTAGATAGCTTATCGAGAGCCATGAAAGGGGAAAAAAGAGGAGATAAAAAAGACTGAAATGATGGAAATTAAAAGTATATATAGAGGAGAACTGGGAAAAAGATCTTTAATAGGTAAGGAACAGACTAAAGTATGGTATAAGCTGGAAGAGATAAGAAAGCTATAACTGCACATAAAGGATAGTTAACGGTGAAAAATAAATGTAGAGGAGAAGAGATAAGAGGTAATTAAGTACCAAGTTAAAGAAGTAGGAAGGGAAAGGGTTAATGAAATGAACAAATAACTTTCCTAAGTATATGCTAGATTTTAATGATGTAAAAACGTAAACAGTGATGAAATGAGGAAATGACTATATTGTATCTTGTTTTAGAAAAAAGAAGAAAAAATGATACAGCTGTAGTTGCAAAGCAATCTCTCGTCTTTTGACCACTGTAATAAAGCTTCTTTTCCCATTTGTGTATTGTCGGGGAAGAATGCTTGTCCCACATGGCAACAGTCACGCCAACAGCAGTTATAGCAGCAGCAGCAGCAGCTTAACAAATGTCAGTACTGATTATGGTGACATTTTGAGGCTTTTGGCACAGATTTATTAGACAGAGGCTTTTAGTTTTGAAGCTAAAATTAAAATTGAGGTGAACTGACTTCAGAAAAATTGTATTGAACATGCTTTTCTCTGTTTTCAGATGAAGGATTAAGAATCATTCAGCAACACATGGTACCTCATGAGTGTTGATTTCCCTGCCTTCCTCTGATAGCTTTAATCCTTGGGAAGGAATACATTAAGATCAGTGTTCAAGTGCATTTATCACTAACTAGGTTAAAGATCAAAAAGGGAACCCTGTTTAGCATCAACCATGTTTAATAGCAATGCTGATATAATCAACAGTTTAGCTAAGTGTAGTGAGGGAGATTTTGTACTCAAGAGGGAAGTGGTGGTGGACAGAGGCAGATATCCCCTAGTTAAGAAACTGATGGTGCTCTAGGTGCTCTGTCCAGTAGTATAGAAAATATGTGGATTAAAAGCACAATAGTTTGGATATGTGCTTCTGTATGTAACTTTATAGCTTGCGAACACGAATATGCTAACAAAGAAACATTTTTTCTAAGTTTATTACAAATAAAGATGGCCATATTGTCAGAACCATTTTGTTTCTGTGTCTTAGTTTCCCATTTATTAAAACAGAGGAAAACCTCCACCTTCTGTAGGAATTGCCTACACATTTTGTCTTAGGTGGCAAGCTCTTTGGAAAAAAGATTTAGTCTTTTGGTGTCTGTTTTCTCCAGCTCATACATAGTGAGACCTTCTATAACATATAATACTGCCAAGTACTTATTAAAATACCATTTCCTAAAGAGGACCATGTTTTAAAAAATATTTGAATCCACTTACGGGAAGAAGCTAGCACACTTACTTCATCCTATATTGGTATATTTTATTTATGTAATGTATCCTTCCTACTTGCACATTCCCAGCAACTGACTGATTAACACTGAGGGCATGTTCATGCTTGCAAGTAAATCTTGTTAATCTTTGTGAGACTTAATTCTGAATAAATATACATAGGATCAGGCTTTCCAGATTATTTGATAATACAGTAAATAATAAAAGTAAATGTGATTTGATGTGCGAAGAAAATGTGTGTGTTCAATGTAAAGTCGAAGACTTTCACAGCTGGAATCCATAGGTTGTTGTGGGTTTTCCGGGCTTTGAGGCCGTGTTCTGTTAGTATTTTCTCCTGATGTTTCGCCTGCATCTGTAGCTGGCATCTTCAGAGGATCTGAAGATGCCAGCCACAGGTGCAGGTGAAACGTCAGCAGAAAATACTAATAGAACATGGCCTCAAAGCCCGGAAAACCCACAGCAACCTACCAAAATGTGTGTAGGTTTGTGTGTGTGGTAGGGAGGGAATACCCATGTATCATACTATGAGTTGAGAGCTGGGACATTGGAATAAAATTGTCATAAATAATTGTGTAATAAAGGAATCCCTGCAAAATAGATTTCCCACCCACCCAAGTAAATTTAATTCCTGAACTGACTACCAGATTTTTTTCCCCTTTCAGCAAAATATATGTTGAAGCATGAGCATTTATCATAGTGAAGCTCCCTGACTACCTGTAGTGATAATTCCTGCACTGCCTTTCTAGAAATTTAAAATGCCAAAGGGATGTTGTACAACCTCCCGTGAAGGTCATTGAAATTGTGGAAAGATGCAGAATAATCTTTAGTTCTGGGTCATCCCGAAAGCTCTTGTTGATATGTGATTAGTCTTGATGCTGTAAGTACAATCAAACACGCATCCTGCTGATTGAGAGTAGCAAGAGCCATTCATGATGAGCTGGAAGGTGAAAGGAAAGCTGAAATGGAGTTGCACTTAGTTGATTAAAAGGCAGTGCAGAAGCAGAATCTTTGAAGGGGAGCAGACACCTGGTGTTCCTTTGCTGCTTGTACAAATGTAAGGATTGTTAAAAGTAGACTCCTGTGTTCACTCCTGGGAGGAGTAAGTTAACTAAGGTAAGAGTATTATCCTTACCACCTAACTTAGGAGATGTGCTATGATTATTTGTCTGATGTTTTAAAAGCAGGATGGCTTATACAGGAAAAAATTAAATGCTTTATAGTTTGGGCATTGTCAAAGAAACAACTGGAATAAAGATAATGGGTTCATGGCATGAGCCTAGTTTATTTTTCCAGCCAACATGGCGTAGATTGAACAAAAGGGAAGAGAGTGATCACTGAAAGAGTTCACGTGGCTACGAATCTCTGTAAAGGAAATAGGAAAGCAGGAATTCTCAGCAGTAATTTACAAGTCTGCTATATTTTCTAACATCGGCTATGAACTGCAAAAGAAGCAGAATCAAATGTGAACAGCAGGCTGGTTTGAATTACTGCTCAGAATAGAAGTGATCAGAATACAAAATTATGAAAAACACTTTTCTTTTGTTAGACTTACCGTATCTTAAACGTGTCGGGTATGTTGGAATAAAACTGGCAGGATTTAGATTAACACAGTAAATTGGGGATCTGTTGGAATCTTATCAGTTACTAGAAATTTGCTGCTGTGTTCTGCCCATTCACTCTGCTGAGTCAGTTTAGGAATGGCTAAACAAAACATGGAGCTATAATTTGTTCAACATGTTGTCCAAATACAAGTACATATCCTCCTTTAATTTATTTCTTCCCCAGCAAACTACAGGAGAAATCTAAGGTTTGTTTTGCGTTTCATTCCCTGCTTTGCTGGCAGAAGAGCCTTGTTCCTGTGTTTAAGCTGACAGGCAAGGAAACCATGGAACAAATCACTGAAGTTCGTCTGGCTGTTCCCACTGCAAGTCCATGTCAGCATGTTGCTCTTCACTGATATGTTAGGGTTCCCATAATTCCATGGGAATTCCATTTATTACACCATTCAAACTTGGCCTGTATCTGTACTGTCCACTGTAAAATACGTATGTCAGCAAGCTATACATGACTTAGCTGTCTTTTAGTAGTAGTACACTATGTGCCTTCAAGTTACCTCTGACTTATAGTGACCGTGTTGCAGGGTTTTTTCTGACAATATTTGTTTGCAGGGGGGGTGCCTCTGCCTTCCTCTGAGACTGAGAATGTGCCCAAAGTCACCTTGGGTTTCCATGGTCTTAAAGGGGATTCGAACCCTCATCTTCAAAGTCGTAGTCCAACACTCAAATCACTACACCACACTGGCTCTCCTTGGGTATCTTTCAAAGGTTGTTTACTGTTACCTGTCACTGTTTGCTTGTGGAGTTGGAGGTTCTGAAAGAAACTTTGTACTAGGAAATGGAGAAATTCTGGTTATGCCTGCTGGCTCATTCTCAGAATACACAGTCATTAGGAGAGTGAGCTATGAAGACAGTTTCATACTTTTCATCTGTTCTCTGGTTTATATTTTGGCAAGGATCTCTAACAGGCTGTGAAGGGAGGCATTTTTCTAAGTTCCAGGCAAACATAATTGTGCTAACAAATGCCAGGCTACTGAAATTGCAGTTTTCTAAAAGACATGCAGAAAAAATTGTTTTGGGAGATGTTATCCTCTAAAATTAGCTTTGTATTTGTTGTACTCTCTGGTCAGACATTAGCTTATTACTTTCTTATTTTAAAGAATTGATTAATTAAAAAATAAATGGATTCTTCTCATATACCTGAGTCTGTGGCTTTAAATCTATATAAAATAATCTCATTTGAAGGATTCAAGAAATGTAATTAGTCAAATCATTTTGGCTGCTCAATTGGAAAGAATAAATAACTGGAATTCCTGTAATATATCTGTCTGAAATGTTAATGTTCATCATAATAAACAGGTAAATTATACCATTTACATGCAATAGTAGATAGGCTTGATTCCAAGCCTTAGAATTTGCAAGACACTTTGATGTCATAAACATCTAACTTGACCCATTCTTTTTCATTGTATCCCCTCTGCATGAAGGAACTCCAGTGAAGTTAGCTTGTCTGAAGAGAGCCATGTATACTCCTTTTCAGATAGTTTGGTTGCATGTGAACTCAATTAGGAGATTACTAGATGATTGGAAAATAGTCGTCTTAAAATATACAATTTGAGCATCAATAGGAAAATTGTTCTTCTTAATGAGAAGCATCCTAATTGTGTTCTCACATGTGTTCAGAGAGAGAGGTAGAGGAATAAAGACTATTACAGTCCATTCAGCAATCATGAATTTGATGTAGGAAGGAAGATAGATTTTTAAAAAACAACACAAAAAAGTAGGCCAGGACAGAAAGGCTTTGCATTTATCTTGCACCATTATTTAAAGTGTATGTAATGCATCATTGCTGGTTACTGAGTGCATCTGATATGGTTCCATCTCCAAAGCTAAACAGGTCTGGGCCTGGCTAATAAATAAATGTCTGATCCATTGGCAATTCCCTGTATTTTCCTATGAGCTTGTTGAATGTAAAAGTAACGAATAGCATCATTGTCATGGTGAAAGGGCTTTGATTTTAGATCTGTTGTGATTCCTTCCCCCAAAATTTTATAGCACAGGATACCATTGGCCCTTCAAGTGGCAAACTAATATGTAGCCTGGGAATCTGTTCCACTAGGCCTTATTTCTGGATGGTCCATGTGTAGAACTGGGCTGTGCTTTTCAACCCTGGAAACTGTTTTACTAGAATCTACTCGTATGTAGATAAGCATAGACTTGAATTGTGCTTTGGAGAAATGTCAGAATTGGTAAAAATTACAAAGGTGTTCACTTAGTTTAAAAAGCACTTCATAATTAAAAGAACCCAAGGAAAAGGAATGAAGGGAGGTGGAAGAATGATTATGACACTGGGAAGAGAGGAGCTTATTGTGTACTATATATCATGCTTATATGCTTATATTGTCCTACATTTACAAAACTTTATATATACATTGGTGATAATATTGACTCAGCATTTAATCTGTTAAATGCTGGGTCAATATTATTGCTAGTGAACATGTTAAGTTTTGTAGATATAGTATATGCTAAGCCTCAGCCAGTAAAAAGCAAATGGCCCAGTTGCCTAACTGGTAAAAGTCTGGGTGACTGGGAGTCATAAGAACTTGTGCAGTCCTCAGATTGCTGCTTCCTTCTCACTCTTGGTCAAACAGGAAAGATGGCCTATAGCACAGCAATTCAAAAAATAAGGTCACTACTTGCCAATATGACATGGTGGTTTGAGTGCTGGTCTAGTAGAACTCTGGGAAACCAGGGCTCAGATCCCTGTCTAATCAGGGAAACCTACTGGGTGACCTTGGGCGAGTCAAGCTCTCTCAACCTCAGAGGAAAACATGGCAAACCCCCTCTGAACAAATCTTGCCCATGAAACCCTATGATAGGTTCATCTTAGGGTTGCCATAAATTAGAAATGACTTACAGACACACAACAATGACAAAAACCTGATAGTAATGTGATTTAGCTTGATAAGACAATCACTGAGCTAGATTGCCCCTTAGTTTTTGAGCCAACATCTCAGAGAGCTTCCCAGTTTGCAAAATGCAGTGACCTAGGGAAACTGTAGTATTCTCTGCAGATTAGGCGTCAGTGTTTGCCTACTGCCATTTATAGGGATAGTCACAGAGTTAGATATACATGTCATTCTCCTTTGTAAGGGCAGGATCACATTCGCCAGTGATTCCCAGCTTGGGTTATGTGTACCCCCAGGCGTATGAACGAGGACATTTAGGGGTATGTGAAAAAAAATTGAATAACAGCAGGAAAAATGTAAAGTAGAAGCCGTTCTCAGAGGACATCACAATTCGATGGAGTTTTTGATTGCCCATGGTGTTGACATTCCTGTCCTGGAACCTTAAGGGATGGGAGGTTAAATTATAGATACAAAGGGAAGAGCAACAATTCCAGCTGCAGTTGGCCCACAAACTTAAAAAGAAAAAAAAAGAGTCTTTCTCACGCACATATGCACATGCCTTCACACATACATATGCACAAGCCTTCTATTTGAGTTGCTGCAACCCTAGCCCCACTCATGCTAGATGGCTTCTTGAGCCTTACATGCACACGTTCTTATCTTCCTCTTCCTTCTGTCCTTGTCCACAAGGACAGAGCACGCCCAGTGGAGATACCCAATTACACCTGAAATCCATCTGAGGAAGGGATGTGCAGCACCAGTCACTCTTACCTTTGCTTTCAGCCAGCAGCAGACTGGATCCTGATACTGCAGAGAGTGTCTAGGTGGATAATGGGACATGGTGGGATGGAGATGCTGGCTCAGGGAGGCTGGCCTGACACTCTGCCTTCTGTGGGTGTGGGGGACATCTCCTCAGAGTTCATAGAAGCTTTCTGGTTGGGCTTTTTTGCCCTCAAAGAAAGGACATGACTGGGGAGTGTACAGTTTATGAAAACAGACTGCAAAGGGGTATGGAAATGAGAAAAAGTTGGGAATCACCAAGATATGCCAAGGAAGATTTTCTTTTTGTTTTCCTTAAGGAGACACAGATTAAACCTTTTGAAGCTCAGTCTCTCAGCTAAGGGCTTCTAGAGGCCGTCTTTTGTCTCGTTGTACTTCCTCAGTCATCTCCAACTGATCAGATTCTGCATGTCAACCAAGGCTAGGAATAAAATAACATTAAAATGATTATTGCTCTGTAATATCCAAACATTGCATACCCTCCATCCTTGTAACAAATATGGATGTGTAAGTGTGCATAGGAATGACTCAGAAGAAATAAAGTATCGGGGGGGGGGTGTTTCAAAGAAGAACAAGAAAGGAGTGTTGAAGGAGTGTTTTTGTTTGTTTGCTTGCTTGTTTGTTTTGCTTTTTAAAGCAATTGCATAACATCTAGGATTCATATATACTGTGCCTGAGCAGAGAAAAAAATGGAAGTATTGAATAAAATAATTTTTCTGTTTTTAATTCTTCAGTATTATGCAGTTTGTGGAATTTCTTGGAGTAGGCCTAAGACTTAGGGGATCATATTCCTTACTTGAGGTTGGTTTTGTAGCTTCATTCTTTTGTTATATTCTTGACTATCCCACCTTCGATTTTATAAAATCAAATCTTGACTGCATTGATAAATAGTTATACAGATGCATATAGGCACACATATAACCATACACAATCTTTTACTGTACCCTTATTTCTTGAATTCCCTAGAAATTCCCCAAAGTTCCACTTAATTCTTTAAAATTGATAAGGAAACAGTATGGTTGGTTTGCTTGCCCTCAACCATCCACATCATCGCCAGTCCCCAAAAAAGAGATTGATTAATTGTAGAATTGGTTTGTCTCTGCAGAGCTATAGGGATTTACATATCCACAGAGGTCTTCTGCCTTGACAAGATTATTCAGTTTCAAAGCCTTTAACAAGGCACTGAGAGACTGGCTGAAAACCTTCACCGACAGCTGCGTGACAAAATGTTTCCCTGGGTGCATTTTTCATTGCAGTTTACACAAATAGACTAGTACTAACACAGTTCTTCTAGGTCATTGTCACCAGCACAGTAGAAAATGTCCACAGATTTCTCTCATTCACCATTTACAGTTTTTCCCCTTCAAGTCAGAAAAGGGTCCAGGATATAAAATATCATTAAAAATACAAGGTCTTACATTTATTTTGTTTTTGTTTTATTTATTTATTTGTGCCTCAGCTAATGAACAAAGTAGGGGTAAAAGCTTTCCAATAAAAACTAATCCAGAATTAAGTGTCTCTGCAGTTTTATTTTTTCCCTTGAAAACCAGCACTCTGGGTATAAAATATCCAAAAAATCTGCTAGGTCTTGCCAGTGGACTGATTTTCAATCCCAGATAGCTTTTTACTGTTGTTGTGTGCCTTCAAGTCATTTCTGACCTATGGCAACCCTAAGGCCTGGCAGCTGAGGCTGTGTGACACACAAGGTTCACCTACTGGGTTTCCATGGCCAAGCAGGAAATCAAACCCTGGTCTTCAGGGTTGTAGTGCACCACTCAAATCACTACATCCCACTGACTCTAGGAATGAAAAATGTGCTGTGTTATTCCTCTCCTCTACAAAACAATAACAATTAAAAAAACAGAAACAAAAACAAAACCATGATCCAAAGATGCCAACTTCAGTCTCATGCTGTTGATACTGCATTCAGATTTGTTTGGAGACATTTTTTACCCTGAAATATGCTAGAATTTGACCTTGTTTAAGTTTTCTTGTTTTTTCCCCTCTCGTATTGTTGAAATTGCTCTCGTTGTACATTTCTTCTAGTCAAGATTAACAATCTGTATTTCCCTACCTTAGAATTTTTTGACTTAGTAAATTTGTTCATGTGAAATAGATTGGAGAAAATAATTTTTTTAACCCTGTGATTTCTTGAAGTCAGGAGGGCTTGTAACATCCTTCCTAGGCTTGTTACTGAAACTAAGATTTGTTATGTTTACTGCTTTTACAAATGCAAAAGAATGCAGAGTGCAAAAGAATGACCTTCAGTGTTTAGAGTTCCTGCCTGCAGGGTATGAACTGTTCTACTGATTGCTAAAATTATTAATAAGTTGCAGCATATTGTGTAGAAACAGTATTCCCTTTCTGTGATTTAAAGTTGCATCAATCATAGAAGTTCTAGTAAGGTTGTGTAGTTCTGGTGTATTGTGTGGTCTGCTATGTTCTGGTATTATTAGTCTACTCAAGAGTGTCCCTCTCTCTGTTCCCTTCCTCAAACTTGTCAGTTTTTGCACCTCTGGAGATAAGCATGAGCATAAATCTGCTGTGACTATTTTCAAGCACATCTTTCACACTCAGTACCATTCTCTTTCTCTTCCACAGCTTGGAAAGACACTCATTTGGATTACAGGTCCCAGAATCTCCTAGCCAGCATTGCCAATAGACCAGTTGTCTGAGGATTTGGATAGTTGTATTCCAAAAAATAAGTTTCTACATTCTTCTGTCTTCCTTCCCCACAGAGTGTTGGAAGATTGTTGTTGGATCACCTTGGCAAAAAGGCTTTGCTTTTGGTTCCTCAATCCTGTTTCCAATAAAAATGAGCTTCATGTCCAAAACGCAATAATTGTGAAGGCACCCTACTCCTAAACAAGGAGATACCACGAACTAGCACTGTCAGTAGCCATTGATAAACCTACTCTGAATGAATTTATGTCGTCTTTAAAAGAAAACAAAACAAACTCTCAGTCATTGCTCCTTTCAAATCCACAACCTTTATTCGTATTGTTACCCCAAAATGTGGGTGACTTGGGGGTCCACCCACAATGCTAGTACCTCCATTCAAAGGTGGGAAATTATTTATTAGTAGGAGATCTGTGAGAGGGGAGCAACCCTACTGATAGCTTTCCACCAGTGTTTACAGAGTTTTTGTGGGAAAGAATCAGCCAGAGATTCAAGTTGAACTGAAATGTGTTTTATTAAGGGAATTAACAATCACACGCAAGACACAAGCACTCATGTAGTCACACAAGGCTAGCTGAAGGAGAAAGGGAAGAAAGTTGTTGATAGTAAAGTTTCAAGGGCAATGAGAGTGATAATTGCCAATCCAGAGAGCAGTGAAGAAACAGCAATATGGCTTAGACTCACTTCTAAGCACAGTACAGAATGAGCTAATGGCCTTAGCATTAGTGTGGACAATGTGGACGTTCACAGGTCAGTGGGAAGAAGAGTTGAAACAATCAGCGGTTTGGTGGGAACTTCCAATGGCTCTTGTCTGAGAGCAGAGTTGTTACAGCCTATTATCTTTGGAGTTACTTGGTGATTGCGTGATTATGGCCTGGCTATGCCTGGAGGGATCTTTGACTTACTTTGCAACGCACATGTTCAACCAGCAGTTTTCTTTTGTCCGACTTGGCCATACAGTCACATCAGGGTACATTTTATATCAATGCCAATTAATATATCTTTCCAATTAAATGGTATTTCGCCAATTAAACAATATTAAAGGGTGGGGGTATATGGCCTGCCAACACTGTCAGTTGTTACTAGACTTCCATAATCTCTGGCTGGATTTGATGGGAGCCTTTTTTTTAATATAATTTTTATTATATACATAAAATTAAAATCCACCTTATACATTCCATAAATTCGATAAAGCTTTCCATATGTACAATTTTACAAACATAATTTTTCTTGGTAACGTATAGTCATTGTATTTACAGCTATATTTAACCATATGATAAAATCATTGTCATGATCGCTATTTCTACATTACCATGACTTCCTTGCCCCTGTCGAGGGTCGTTTTGCCTGCTATTTATTCCTTCCATAAACTCCCCAAATTCCATTCTAGTATATTGTTATTGCATTTCTATTTCCTCGAAAACAAATAAATAACCAGTTTGGCTTTACTATTTTTCCGGTCTCTTATTTGTATATTTGTATAATATAGCACGTATATAATACCTGTCCTAGTAATGTATTTTCATATCAGACCTTCGTTATATGATATTTCGCTTAACACGTAACCAGTACCCTTTTTGTGTCATATAGTTTGTAACTACATTCCAATCTTGCTCCACCAGGTTCAGCTGTTTCCCCTTCAACCTAAAAGAAAAAAAATCCAATTGTTTATAATCAGCCACTTTTTGGAACCATAGTTGTATATCTGGAATTTCAGTTGATTTCCACAATCTTGCACACTGTCCTCACTGCTGTGACTAGATACAATAAGATTCTCTTATTTTTGGCTTGAAAATTTCTTTCAAACTTATTAATCATGTTTAAAAGAAAAAACTCAGATTCCATGGGGAATGATACATTGTAAATTTCTTTTATAATATCATATATTTTTATCCAAAATGTTCTTGTACAGGGACACGTCCACCAGATATGATAGAATGTACCAGTATTTTCTTTTCACTTCCAACATTTATTCTCACCAGTATGATACATTTTATTTATCTTCTCGGGTGTTAGGTACATTATATACATCATTTTTAAATAATTTTCCTTTATATCCTGCAAACTGGTAAATTCCATTGTGTTTTTCCACTACGTTTCCCAGGCATCTAAGGAAATATTGTGCTGGAAGTTCCGTGCCCACTTTATCATAACTTCCTTGATGCTTTCGTCCTCCAATTTACGGGTATTTAAGTATTTATTAAAAAAAGGAGACTTTTTGTTTAGTTTTGAGAAATATTGTCTCAACTTCATTATATGCTTTTTGGCAGATAAATCCTTCTAATTTAAGGGCCATCTTGAATCTTTCTTTAAGTTGTAAATACGGGAACCTTTTTAAGATTATGTCTTCTCTTTCGAATTCTTCTCGTGTCTTCAATCTAACTTTTTCTGGATTTTCAATCTTTATTAAATCTTTGTATCTGAGCCAGTCTTGCTTTTTATCTGCCCATTGCCCATAAAAAGCCTCTTGAGGCGATATCCAGAGCGGTATTTTAGAATACAAGTCTTTTTTAACTGTTCTCCAGACTCTAATCAGTGATTTTCTTATGTAGTGGTTTGTGAAATCTCTATCCATCTTGTCCTTCTCGTACCACAAATATGCATGAAAGCCATATCGCATATTGGCACCTTCTAATGTTAGAAGTCTGGTATCTTTTAATGTTATCCATTCTTGGAGCCAATCCAAGACATTAGAGTAATAATATAGTCTAAGGTCAGGTAATCCACACCTCCTTTCTCTGGTCGTTCTGAAAGCAATTTCCATCTGATTTTCGGCTTTTTTCCTGCCCATATGAATTTTGAAATTTCCTTATTCCAAATTTTAAACAGTTTGCCGTTTGTCATGACTGGTAAATTTTGAAATAAGAAGTTAAATTTGGGTAAGATATTCATTTTGGTGGTAGCGATTCTTCCAAGAAGTGATAGGTTCAATTTAGTCCATCTTTGTAAATCTGAGATAATTTATTTCCATACTTTATTATAGTTATTGTCAAATAGGTCCTTATTACGTTCCGTAACCCACAGTCCTAAATATTTGATTTTCTTCTGTATAGCGCATCCAGTCAAATTAGTCATTTTCTCTTTTTCTTGCATCATCATGTTCTTCACCATAATATAAGATTTATTTTTATTTATTCTTAAGCCAGCCATATCACCAAAATTTTTAATTTCCTTCATGAGCTCTGTAATTCCCGATATAGGATCTTCCACGAAAAAAACAAGATCATTTGCGAAAGCGCGAAGCTTATACTCTTGTTCTTTTATCCAGATTCCTTTTATGTTGACATTTTCTCGTATAGCTATATTTAATGTTTCTAATATTGCGATAAAAAGTAGAGGAGATATTGGACACCCCTGTCTTGTTCCTTTTCTAATTTGTATCTTTTCTGTCAATTCCCCATTCACAATTAGCTTAGCACTTTGTTCCTTGTAAATGGCTTGTATCCGTTGAACAAAAGTACCTCCACAGTTCATTCTTTTCAGCGTATGTATCATATAAGACCATTTAATTTTATCGAAGGCCTTTTCGGCGTCTAAAAATAGTATGGCCAGTTGTTTATCATTTCTTTTTTTGTAATATTCTATAACATTAAGCAAAATTCTTGTATTTGATCTAAGATGACGATTAGGTAGAACACCATTTTGATTTGAATGGATTACCTCATTTAATACCTTTTTGAATCTTGAAGCTAATATCGCTGTGAAGATCTTGTAATCCGTATTAAGCAACGATATTGGTCTATAGTTTTCAGGTAAAGTAGAATCTTTCCCCTCTTTAGGAATCAATACTATGTTTGCGATTTTCCAAGTATTGGGAATACCCATTGTCTTGATCTCGTTTAGTGTTTTTGTTAGCGGAGATATGATTTCAGCTTTGAAGATTTTGTAGAACAGAGCTGAGTACCCATCAGGGCCAGGAGCTTTTTGAATTTTTAATTTACTAATCGCTTCTTTGACCTCGGTCATTATGATATCCTGGTTCAAAAGTGACTTTTGTTCTTATGTTATCTTTAAAGTTGTGTGTCCGCCCAGGTAACTTTTTGCTTTCTCAGGCTCTACCTCATCCATCTTGTCTCTGTCATACAGCTGGGCAAAATATTGTTGAAAGATTATTTGATTTGGTTCTGTAATTTCTTTTTGTCCTTTTTGGATCTTAAAGAAGAAGAATGTCTAATGCCATCTGTTATACTGCCACATTCCTTACCCTTAGACTAGACTAAGCCATAGGCCCAGTATATTCTTAACATTATATTCCCAGTATATTATTGTAGCATGTGTTTGTTATTGAGCTTGAGGACCTGCGTCTATTCCCACACCATTGATAAATGTCTCATTTGAAGGATGGTGGAACGTTTCTATTATGACCCTAGATTTGTGGAACTAGTGGATTATTGAAACCACCTGTGTGTGAGCGCCCAACTCTCTTTAATGTGGATTGAAAAGTTGGCAGAATTGCTTCTATTCTTGAAAGAATCCATATCACATATTCTAATGGGACATCAAAGCAGTTGATTAAAGTTTTGCTGCACAGCATGAAGTGAAGGAAAGGTGGCATAGCAGTACATGCTATCCATTAGGGCAGTGGTTCTCAACCTGTGGGTCCCCAGATGTTTGTAGACTTCAGCTCCCAGAAGCCCCAGCCACTATGGTCAATGCTCAGGGCTTCTGGGAGCTGAAGTCCATGAACATCTGGGGACCCACAGGTTGAGAACCACTGCATTAGGGAGATTATGTTAGAAAGGTTCTACTCTACTAAATGTGAAAGCAGCTGAGGCAAACAAGTACTGTAATAATCACTTGAAGATCTGCCCTGAAGCTAAGAATTGAGTTGTACTCTTTCAACCAATGTAAACAGTAGTTCCCTTCCTTCTACAAGGGAGTACTGTTTGCAGTGGTTAAAAGTGTGCATCTTGGCTCTTAGTTTTAGCTATTGAAATGCATATTTCTAGGGTTTACATTATGAATGTTATTGCCAAATGCAAACAAATTTCTTTTAAAACACCAACCAAAAACTGAACCAAATGCCTCTGGAATTTTTGATTGGGATACAAGTGCTACCTACTGTGTATACTTGTGCCAAAATTACAATTGTTAGAACCATTGAACCAGTACAACTTACATGTTGATATACCAGGTTATCATTTGATTCCAGGAACTTTACTCTGTTGAGGCTAATAACTAGATTTAAGCTTCAGTGATGGACTTGGACAGTCTCCTGTTTGCTTTGAATGAAAGGAAAGGGACTTCTGCTTGTGCAAAATTCCCCTGTCCTATTTGCACTATTTTCTCTTTCTTCCTACAAGGTCTTATGGATGGTGCTCAAGTGGCTTTGTGCGTAAGGGGCTGTACAGAGGGCAGCAGGCAGGAACTAGGGACATAAATGCATCTTTTTGGAAAATAGGCATCTGTGTCAACCTATCTACAGATTGTCTTGTGCAGAATATTTTGAAAACTTACTCTGTCAGGATCCAAAACCAGTTTCTAGTGAGTGCTAGCTCCATTGTCACTTTACATTTTATTTTCTTACAAAGAAATGATCTTTGTGTAAGAAAACAGATGATTACTGTATCATATGCCTGCTGTGTATACACAGACAACAGGAAAACCACCATGTGTTTCAGCTGCTAGAGTAAGAATATTTATTCCTAGAACAACACTACCTTTGTGTAGGGCTGGGTGGGGTAGTAATGTATTCAGCACCCTGCAGAATAGGGGGTTGCATTTGTTATGCATTCTTTGGTTTTGTTTGCTTGTTATGTGTATCAGCAATTTGTTTCTGTTAGAGTCAGCATAGCAGACGTGATGGCCCACAGTTAATTATTATGGCTATGTTCCTATTCAAAGTCTGTAGTTCATGTTAAGAGCTCTCTTGTTATTTAATGTTGTGTGTGCCTCAGGTTGGTATAAATAGGCCCATGTAATCTAAATTTGTTCATTTGTACATTTGCTTTTTCCCTGCAAAAATCTTCATTGCATATTCCATCATAGCAATTAGGGCATCTTGCCTGTGTCCAAATTGTTGCGAGGGTACCAGGAAGCGGACAGAAATCTTTGCTTCTATGTCTCACATAGTACTTTCTTCCCTCACAATTGGGAACTGCAACAAAATATTGCATTGTGAAGTGCTTATGTTCACTGTTCCAGTTACTGTCACAGTATTCAATTTCATTTCCCTCCCACCCAGTCTTTTGTTTCTTTACCCTAGAATTAAGGCAGTATTCCAGGTGCACTGAACAGGGTTAGTCTTTGTCAGACTGTTTTAGGAGAGTTTCTTTTTGTCAGGGGTCTCTCCACCCATTGGAGGAGCTGTTCTGAAAAACTTTGTGTTACCCCAAGCATGGTGATACCTCCAACTGATAACTGGTTGCTGTTTTATCTACATAAGAACTAGCATTCACCTCTGCACTTTAGGAGCAAAGAGAATGATATACTGTTTGTCTGGTTCTGTTGTTTGTATATGTGTCTTATATGCATACATACACATAGTCACTCACTCTTCAGTTTACACTTTAGCTTTAGTGAAGAGCTGTACCGCTTACAATTCACTCATCCATTGAAAAGCATTGTTAAGACACTCAAGTATAACCTCGGTACCATGCAGATCAACTACTGCTGGCTTACAGTTTGTCTCCATGCATCCACACTTCTATTTGATCATTCAGCCCTAATCCTATTTAGCGAAAAGGACAGCTCATCTCTCCCCAGTATGTATATGCTCCAGTGAAATTGGGAAAATATGTCCAAGAAGGTTGGTTTAAATAGCAGACCCTATACACCTACTTTCTATGTGAATGGAATGGATACACGTTTAACATTCACACCGTGTCCTGCTCATCTGTTTGGTCCTGAGTGGAAGTGACACTGTGGACATTCTGGCTGGGAATGCTGGGAGATGTAGTACAACACATCTGGAGGGCATTAGGCTGGTAAAAAACATGCATTCAAAAGTTTTTACTATCCCTTCTGTAATACACACATATTACCATTCTATAAATCTGAAATAAACTTGCTCTAGCTCTTGGATGTATGCACATGCATTTATGCGTGCATGTACTGACATATACATATACCTTAGAAACTATTTTTCTTCTCATGGTTTTGTTCTTAAATAGAGTTAATTTAGCTTCCTATATAGTTCAGCTACAAGGTCTCCCTATCCATTGTCCATATCCTCCTAAACCCCTCCTATTTGACTAGAAGGCACAGAAGGCTTCATCTTAAGCTAGAGTGAGTTTTGGAACTGTGGTCTTTCTGTCAGTTTCCACTCCAGTTGGAAAGACCTTTTGGAAAAAATTAAAACTGATTCCAGATGAGTTCTGAAAAGCCACGATATATGTGGTCTCTTGTGCAATTATACTTAAGTCATTTGTGCCCAGGCTATGGGAGAATGGTGTATAGCTTAATTTGATGATTTTCCAAGCTGCCTCTTAAAGGCAGTTGAAATATGCAGGCCAGCCATGCAGATCTCATTTGGAAAACAGCCAGCTTGAGGCCAGGAAAGTAAGAATTGCTTCTTAAAGGAAAACACCTTCATTTTAATGTTTCGTCTGGCTAACTTGTGATAGCTGCTTTTCATTCCTGTGCAGCCTTCTTTACAAGTTTTAGCGAGATACTGTACTTAATGTCACATACATCTTTCATCTGATCGATTCACCTTTTGGTAGTCTTTGTATTAAAAAAGAAAGAAAAAGGAAAAAAAGACCATTTCTTTAGCTTCTAAACCTGTTTTCCTTTTCTTTCACCAAATGTTCAACATATTTATCTCTAACCAAAATAGGTTATTTTGTAAGAGCAGCCTTCAACCCTGCAACATGTCAAAGAGACCAGCTTGAAGTGGCATCGTGACATGGTTCAGGTTAGACAGGTAGAAAATGTTGTCTACTGACAGGGTTTTTAAACTTTTTTGACTCTAGCATACAAGGGAAAAGGAAGATTTGTGATCAGTTTTAGGTGTTCAAGCCCCTTGAGTCACCACTGATGATATAAGAAACCTTCAATAGTACTGTCTCAGTCATGTATTCTTGAAATTTTGAGGACATTGGAGTAGGGGCAATTTTTATGCCCCCCCCAGGAAAAACAGAATGGGGGGGATTAAATGCTATATTAGTACCTTTTATAAATTGCCAATCGTATTGTTACTTTAGGGAACATAAAATGTAACATGTTTGGTTTGGCATAAAATTATAATGTCTGGAATATTAAAACTGCAGTTCATTCAAACAATAATTAGAAACAGAATTTACTTTTTTAAAATATGCACATATGGAGCTACAAGATCATGAACTATAAGGAACACCTAAAGTCTTTTATTAGGCCAATTTTTGAGTATAAAAACTAAAAAGAGAAGAAGCCATCAGCACTAGCAAAACAAAGAAAATTATTTCATTTCTTCCAAGTCCTCTATAGCGCCATGCAGACATAAAGCACTCATTCTCATAAAAAGAATGGAGAAAAAAAAATGAAGAACAAAAATTGCAATTATGTGAGATGTTATTCTTAATTTTACTTAAAAGTTTTCTTAATGTGTAGCTTTTAGAAATAATTTTGAAGAAGTAAATGTATGAATGAGAGCCAGTGAGGTGTAGTTGTTTGAGCATTGGACCAAGGTTTGATTCCCTATTGGGCCATGGAAACCCCCTGGGTGACTTTGGGCACCTCACACATACCCCACATACTCTCAGCCTCCAGAAAACCCTATGATAGGGTCACCTTAGGATTGCCATAAGTTGGAAATGACTTGAAGGCACACAGTAACAACAAATATATGAATATCTTACCCTAAATATTTTATTTATCATTCTAAAAATAACATAATTCATATTTTCTATTTTACAGAAAAAAAGGAACATGGGGAAAACACACCCTCCACTGAATGTTACAGGTCTTTTTTTCCCAGGCTTTCATATCTATAGGTATGACAACATGTTGCCTAGAGATGTGAGGTGCCACATACCCAAACCTTAATGGAGAAACTTAGCACAATTGATAATGCTAAGAAAAGTGGTTGTGTTGTGTTAATGGAGGGACATAACTGACCGCAAGGGGAGATGTGGGCAAGGCCTAGATATATCTCTGGCAGGTGAAACCTTTGTCTTTTGGCTAGGGCATGAGAGTGCCTATCAAACCTGCCACAAATCATTTGAAAGCTAGCAGAATGGGGGCAAGGAAGGGCACTTTGTTTACTAACTGATCTGCTAAGAGGAGGAATAACCAAATACTGTGGGAGGCTGTGGGAAAGTTGGTTACCTGAGGAGCCAGAGACCATATCTAACCAGTATGTGCTATGTTTGAAAGGGGAAAAAAAGTTTAAAACATCTGTATGGATTTTCCTTTCTTAAGATAGGAAGAAATGGTTGGAGGTTGCAAGAAAGAAGAAGCAAGAATGGAGTTAGCATATGGAATTGGAAACAGTATATTAGATTTTTCCTAATTCTTAAATGGGGTTTAGATGTTCCTTTACCACAGCTAAGCTTTCAGTTACATGTACCAGTATACATTAATACATATTGATGATGATGATACAGAGCAGTATAATCTAATTCTGCTCATGTTTTCTTTTATATCCAGTATTTCTGTTGACACTCATGGAGACAGCACGTTGAAACTTGCTGTGGTCTAACCTACCGTAAAGATATTTGTCTACTCTTAAGGATGATCTATATTTTATTTTTACCTGACATCTTTGTTGTTGTTTGTTTAATGGCTCTTGTAAATCAGGTGATCACATGAACAATCTTATCATCTGAACAGGGGAATTTGTGTAATCCCACTTGAACTGGTTATTCAGACGTGTGTTTATTGTAGCTAACATTTTTACATATTGAGGAAATATTATTCATATTTTTACTTCCTAATAATGGATTTGTCTATTTTATTTGTATTCTGCTTTAACATATTGTACTTTGCACAGCACACAAGAATTTTAATAATATTAATAATAATAAATATGAAAAAAATCTTATTAACAATTTCTTAGACAGCTCTCCCTCTGGATCAAGGTAGGGAACAACAGATTAAAATACAACAACAAATAGTCACATTGCTGTTGTTGTGTGCCTTCAAGTTGTTACCGATGTATGGTGACCCTACAGTGAACCTATCATATAGCACAGTTAAAAACATGAACACCAATTAAAAATACACAATCAGTTAAAAGGGTATAGCATCAATTTTAAAAAGCATATATATTAAAAACAGTCCATTCATAATTTAAAAACTCATAATTTAAAAACCATCTGGATAGGCTTGCTGAAAAAGATTGGTCTTTAATGCTGTTTTAAATGCAGACAACATATCCAGCTGTTATATCTTTTCCATCTGTTCTAGTTAAAAGTTCCCGGCCTGGTCCTAGGTGACTAAAGTAAATGCCCTCCAGAAGGCATGAGTGTATGGGGCAGATTACACAGGAGAAGGTGATACTGCAGGTAATCCAGACCCAAGCCATGTAGGGCTTTAAAAGTAACAATTAATACCTTGCCTGAAAACTGATTGGCAGCCGGTGGAGAAACTTGTAATATAGACGTAATATGATCACTCCTTGATGCACTAGTAACCAATGTGGTTGCTGTATTTTGTCACTAACTGAACTTTTTGAACTTGGTGCAGAGGTAGCCCAATGTACAACACATTACAGAAGTCCAGCCTGGAGGTTATGAGCATATGCACTATCATCTTTAGGTCCTCCAGCTTTAGAAATGGGTAAAGCTGGCATATCAGCCAAAGTGAATAGTAATTCCTGTCTGTCATATCTATCTGGGCTGTCATTTGGAAGGATGGATCCAGAATCAACCTCAAGCTGTGAACACAGTCTTTCAGAGGAAATATGGACCCCACACAGGACTGGTTGACTCACCTTCAAACCCAGCTTAGGACCCTTAACAGTAAGCACCTCCACCTTGTCTGTATTCAGTTTCAGTTTGTTTTATTTCATCCAGGCATTCATTCAGAGGAGACACACTGTCTTTAGCTAATGCTATTTTTGAAGACATGGAGAAGTGTATTGGGGTGTCTTAAGCATACTGATAGCACCCTGCCTCATGGTGCTTGATGATCTCTTCCAGAGGTTTCATGTGGATGTTAAACAGCATTGGAGAGAGAATGGTCCCTTAAGTTATGTCATGTAATTGCTCCTTTTTTGAGGAGTAGCTGCCTGGCTGAGAGATAGGAACCACTGAAGCCCAGTGTGTACAATTCCCAAACCCCCCAGGTGTTCCAGGAGGATACCATGGTTGATGGTATTGAAGCCACTGAGAGGTCCAAAAGCACCAGTAAAGACCCATTCCCCCTGCCCATGCTCAAGCAAAGATCATCCACTAAATAGACCACAGCGGTCTCATTTCTGTATCATGCTCTGAAGCTGGTTTGAAATGGGTCTAGAAAACCTGTATTGTCCCAGACTGACTGAAGTTGGAAGGCAACTCAGTCACCTTTCCCAAAAAAGAAAGGTTTGATACTGCTCTGTAGTTGGTAAAGTCCAAAGGATCGAGGGAGGGCTTTTTTGGGAGAGGTCACACCACTACTTCTTTTAGACAAGATGGAAAATTTCCATCTCTGAGATACACATCAATAATATGTTGCAGCTGAAATCTAACTGCATCTCCTCTCTGAGCAACCAGCCAAAAAGGGCAGGGATCAAGGGGACAGATTGTCCTCCTTACTCATCCTAGCAGTTTGTTCACATCTGTTATAATCACCAATTGAAACTAATCCACATAATCCTAGTCACAGAGTTGCTGGACACCCCATTGTTAGTGTTTGCTATAAACACCCGAAGTCTGAGTGACTCCAGTACCAGCTCCAACACCAGTTCCATGAGCTCAGCCAGGGAGTCTGATAGGCAGCAGAGTGGATGGTACACTAACAGAATCCTTAGTGTATCCCAGGTCTTCAGATTCAGGTACATACGTTCAGTGTGATTCAGTTCCCTAATGGGTAGTATGGTCAAGTTAAGATGATCTTTATAGACTGCAGTTACTCTGTCCATCCCCCTTTCCCTCATCTTTTCATGAATGCAGTATCCTGGTGGGAGAGCTTCAGCCCATGTCAAACCACTAAACTAAAAACCAGCAGAACCAGATATTTTTTAAAAATGAAGATTAAATTATATTTGACCTCAGTGATGTATTGCCAGAGTTGTATTGAAAAATCATTATGTTTTCTTGTCCACTTTCTTTGAACTGCACGATTTTTCTCCTATTGCACATAGCTGCTGCTTTGTTCAATCATTAAAAAATAAACCTCATATGTCCCCTGCCTCCTGTGGAAAATCTTTTGCTGTTTAATAAATTATATTCGTCGGAAACCTTTCTGTCATCTAGTCTAATATTTCTCTCTTAGTTTCACCCATAATTTCTGTTTATGTCAGTATATACCAAGCTAAATCATATCTTTTGGGTTCTCCAGCTTTAAAAATGCTGTTTTTGTATTCTGTCCTTGCTGAAAGATCTGAGTTGCAGTGGTTAAGTTCAGAACTCCACATAAAGTAGAGAATAAGTGCTAAACTGTAGGTAGGAATGTCTGAGAGTTGGAGAATGCCTCTATCAAAATGTAAGAAACCAGTAGTGCAAGGATGGGCAAAGTGCAGCTTTGCTGACACAGTTGGCTGCAACAGTGAACATTCCCTACCACTGACTGCTGGCTATATCTGATAGGAATTGTAGTCTAACAACATCTGCATGGCGCTCTTTGTGTAACCTTGCTATAATGTATTGATATATGGAACATTCCAGAATAAAAAGAATAGGAAATATTGCCCTGAAGTGGAAATAGCAGTCTGTGCATAAGCATATGTAAGAAAAAAATGAAAAGAGTGGAGTGAGATATCCTCCAGGAAGTAGCACTCTGCTCTCAGGCAGGAACAGGCAATTTTCTTGAATCATGGGAAATGTAGACATGAGCCAGACAAATAAGGTATAAGATCTGAAAAGTTGCATATAGAAGGGGTAGGATAATAAAGAAGGATCTCTGTGGTGCATTCTTATCAGAGAGAGAACAAGGCACTTAATTGGGAAGGTAATGGTATTTATTTTATGGGTAAGCTTGAGCAGCACAGCATACTTACACAGATGCCGCCAGAACTGGAGGATACATAGAACATACATCTTTTATAGGTTATCAATGCATGTTCAGATGTGCAAAGCACTCATTGGTCAAAGCCATAAATCGCTGCATGTGTCTATCCTCCCTGTTGTTTTTCCAGGCTGGTACTTGCCACAACCCCATACTCCCTTGACTAAGGTGACTGACTCCCCACTTTCATATTTCTCTATTGCTGTCTCCAGACTGCTTTGTTCTCATAACACCCCAGCACTGCCAGTCTTACTTGCATGTT
The DNA here is from genome assembly GCA_948472985.1 of Iguana delicatissima. Taxonomy (NCBI): domain Eukaryota; kingdom Metazoa; phylum Chordata; class Lepidosauria; order Squamata; family Iguanidae; genus Iguana; species Iguana delicatissima. The sequence continues at coordinate 129,641 of CAOKZL010000765.1, forward strand.
CTCACTCTTCACTGACATGAAATTCATTATAGCAACAAGTGGCCTTTGAATTACAATGAAACAGCAATTAGCAGTACTTACTCCTGAAAACAAAGTAGCCCCTCTTTGCAGTGGTTAAATACAAAGTAGCAGTTAGCAAAGAATACACATTCAAGAGATTAATATTTTCATGGCCAGGAGCTTCGTTACCTGACATGACTCTTGCTTCAAATGCATTAACTGAGGCACACACTGAAGACTTCCTTAAACAATTCTATTCAGATTCGAGGCACAGAAGCAGCTTTAGGATTCAAAAAGCAAAAATACAGGTTTATTTAGGATTTGTTACAGAGAAAGTCATTATGGCTTTTCACTGTTTTGGCGGGGCGGTTCTGGCATCTTTTTCAGTATATGTTATTGTTCTGCAAAAGATGCATTGGTGGGGCACTCATCATGACTGGGAGCAAGAAATTTTAATGGCAGGTGCATCTGCAGTGATGTAATGTGTTTAAAGTTCGTGGGCTTTGTACTGTCTCCATTAACAAATTGCTCTGCATTGAAGATGTGAATAGTGGTAACTCCATGTAAACTTCACAGAGACCTCCTAAAGTACCAAGCTATGGACATCCACATATAATGTGGAAATCTAGAGATATATTTCTTGTAGTGAGGACATAAAAGTAAATATTAAAGAAACACAACAATGGATACAAAAGATAACGAACAATAAAAATAATAAAGTAAGAGAACAACAGTTAAAAATAATAAGAAGGTGGTATAGAACACCACTTCAGCTATCATATATGAATAAAAAACTTATCTCTGGAATGTTGGCATAACTGTGAGGGAAAAGAACTTACATCCATATGTGATGGGAGTGTAGTAAACTAAAAAGATTTTGAAAGGAAATAATAAATAGAATATTGGGGGGAAATTTAGAATTGAAGAAGGAAATATGTTTAACTTTAAATATCCAACATTGAAATGGCTTTCCTCCTTCACTTTCTTTTCTGAGTTCCTTTGCTTCATTTTTATTATTTTTCTTTGGTTAGTCATGTTTTAATCACCATCCATTCCAAAGCCTATTTTTGCACTGTGTGGAGCATGGGGCTTCCTTTACAGCTTAGCCTCCCTCATAGTGTCCTATTTCAGCCTTCAGGTCTATGGAATGGAAGACCACTATGCACCCTGTGACTTTTAGTTCCATCTTGACTGAGGTGATTACCCCATTTTCAATTCATGACCTGGAAGCTGAAGAGCACTGGCAAGAACCTTGCATTTCCTGAATTGTGAAGTGGTGGTGGATCACTAGGAAGTGATTTCCTTTATATCCCACTTCCTTTCAAAAGGGGAAATATGCACTCTCTGATTTTATTTATCCTAATATTCTTCAAAATCATCTCCTTTTGCTGCTTCCATGGACAATGCTGTGCCAGTGAGTCTAGTTCCCCCATTGCACTTTGACCACTACAGTCTGCACCATTAGTTGCTTAGATCTTTTCCTTCTTATTATTTGGCAGTTTGTAGCTCCTCATCTCCATTTTTCCCTACTGTGCTCTGCTACTGTTGTTGGAATACTCTCCTGGTACAGCATTGTGGGTAACATACGAATTGGTTCCCCGCTGATAACATTGATAGCAGACTAAAACCCACATTGTTCTGAACTTATTTAATCTTTGCTGGTATACTTGAGCTGCCTGTGCCAGTATGATTTTCCACAGTGCTTGGCTTGCCATTAGTGTGCATGGGTCTGCAAAATATCATAATATTTCATTTCATCAGAGTTTGCATGTATGCTTTTGTGACTGATGACACACAATGCCCATTGCTTTTAGTGGAGCAACACCACAGTTGTGTATACATTGTTTTTCCTTTAAGAGTATCAAATGAAGCAATTTCTTTTGCTGATGCATGCAGATTTGAAAGTTATCTTTGAAACAGGAGAAAAAAACCTGGAAAATCTATCTGGCTTGGCATGACTCAGTGAAATTGTGCAACTTGTATAATAGAAAAGAAACTACTAAATCTGATATCTGTCCAAACCATAGTATGTAATTCCTAAATAATTAGCTTGGGTGCCATAGGAGTGGGGTTTTACTTGAATACACCCAAGTCTGAAAAGGATAACAGGAAGACAGAACATTACTATTCCCTGCCCTCCAAATTTCTCTGATAAGCTACTGTGCTTTTGCTCCTGGAAATTCCTTGAACAGAATGAATTATTGCTAGTACTTTCTTAGTAAAATTGGTTAGTTAAGTCCTTTCATCATCATTGTAATTCAGTACGCATTTCCACAGCTTTGTGGAACCTCCACCAGCTTTTCCAGCTTCTACCAAGAAATACATTATTTGTCAATGAACCTCTGGAGAACTATCATCTAGTTAGTATTTTGTCTCTACTAGATAAGTAAAGATTTGATCAGCTTTACTTTGTTGTCCAGTAAAGAAGCATTGATCAGTTTCACTAGATGAGTGAAGATCATTCCATAAAAGACCATATTGTTCTTCATTTTCCATTCATAATGCTATCCTTGAAGTGTTAATATACAGAACCAAACAAATAGTATTTTATGGGAATAGTAATGATGAATACTATAGTTTTTAATATGAACAGCAGTTTTCCATTTTCTGCTACTACATGGTATTGATTTTTCACTTTGGACTGAAAGCATAAGGTTTTATTTTATTGGCTATTAACTATTGTTAAAGCTACATACAGTTCTTGATTCAGGCAATGTGCCTAAGGGTCTTTTCACACATTGTGTTTTACATATATTAGTAAGAATACTCAATCATATACCTGAAATTATACAGGGTGGCTATGACAAATTGGGGTTTTGCTGCTACAGTGACTGATTTATTATGCCATTAAATACGTTACACTTTAAGGTGTCTCAAGTCTCCTGTAAAGAGAACTGGTGAGGGAACCTTTCTTTGTCTGTTGTTTTTCCACACAAGGGCTTTCTCTCAGCAGGGCTGAAATCACTGGTCAAGAGGCATTGACCTCTGTACTAGGGGAGCTGCCATAGGGATTATTTAAAGTGGCCAATATAAAATGGAGAAACCAGTACGTTCTACCTTATTCTCTACTCAAAATTATCTCGTAGGCTACTGCTACTTGGTGCTCCACTACTTCATGTGCATATAATGTGTAGTTAGCCCTTTAATGGCAACCCTAATTTGTTACAGGTGCAGTGTGAAATGGCTGTGAGAAAATTATTCAAATGGCATATGATTTGAGGGAAATATTTTGTCTTCATTGCATATCTTCAAAAATAGATCTCACAGAAATACTGACTAGAGTAATCAGTTAAAACTGCTTGATCATTGCAAGGACATTTGACCACACGATATTGTTGTTGTTACTGTATGCTTTCTGACAATGCTGTGCTCTCCTTCTAGAAAGGAAGGCAGCAGCAACAACAAAAAGCAAAACGTGATTTGTACATTATACAAAATTGTATGAGACAGCTGCTCTTAGAAATGTTTAAAAACAAACAGGAAATATCTATGAGATTTTGTAAAGCTTTGAAGAGGTGAATATTTCCATCTTAGTAGGTAGCTGCTTCGTGGAGAAGAATATAAACTGATTTGCTTTTATTTTGAAATGATGGGAAGAATTTGGTTTGTCAGCCAGCCTGCATTTCCATGGTGCCTGACAACGGACCATGCTGCTCCTATGATTAATTTATAATGGAAAACAGGGCATTCTGAGATGACCGCAGGGTTTGCATGAAATGTGAACAAGCTGGAACCAAGATAAGCTGTGGCTATATTTCAATTCCCATCTGACGTTCCTACCTTCATAATTATGAATAATATGCAGCCATTTGTATGTCCTGACTGCTGGATCCTTGCCCAGTTGGTTTATACCTTGTTCTTTTCTGGGACCATTCTCTGTATCCCTCGATGACAGTGTGTACTTCAAACATAGATACAGATCTTGTTTAATTAATTCCAGCCTTTAAAAAAACCTGTCTGCTTTGTCAAAATAATCTGTTTTGTGGAGAACATGTTGTGAGAGGACTCTTTTTCTGCTTGAAACCCTTTAAATGATTGAGCAGTATTCTTTGTTTAAATAGACAATATGAATAAATTGGAACGTCCAAAATGTCTTAATTATATTTTCTCTTCCAAGAATTCTGTTTCTTGATACCTATAATAGGAAAATATCTTACTAATAAGCTATGTTTAGTATACTGTATCTTCAGTCTTGGTAACAAATAGATAGATTAAAAAATGTGGTTATTATAAAGCCACTCTAAATGTAATCCTTATAGAAAGGTGACATACAAATTGAACAAATAGTAATAACTGCAGCATTATAGTAAGTGGGAGGGTAATCCTGCTTCAGTTGCTGCTTTAGGAAATCTATATTAATGTTTACATATGCACAGAAAATGTGAACTTTGTGTTGTTTGGGGGATATTTTGCTAGAAGAATGCAATGAAAATCTTTGAATGTCAATGATGTATTTACCTCCATTAATTTATTTTGTTGTTGTGTGCCTTGAAGTTGTTTCTAACTCATGGTGACCCTCAGGTGAAACTATCACAGGGTTTTCTGTGGCTGAGAGTGTGTGATGCACCCAAGGTCACCCAGTGGGGTTCTGTGGCCAAGTGGGGAATCAAACCCTGGTCTCCCAGTGTCCTAGTCTGACACCCAAACCATTACACCACACTGGCTCTTTAATTTGTTTTAGCCTTTTAAAAATGAGGTTCTTGTTTGGGGCCTTACTAAATCACTGTGGTGAGTTGTGGCAGCTCCATGTTAAGTGTTCACTGTTGTGCTTGAACTTTCAGGAGGAACTATTTATTTTTAGTTTTTCAATTTTACCTTAATTGTTTTACAAGTATTATACTCTGTCAAATATGGAATAATTGAGTAAATGAGATTTTTGGGTTTTTTAAAGAATAAGAAAATTGAGCCACTGCACACTGCCTGACAACAGACCATACTGCTGCAATGATTCTTGCTTTCTTTGCTTCATCTACCCTCTCCTTCTTGTCCTTTGTCACTCCTTCTTTTCTGTGTATGCTTTTGCCAGAATGAGGTTTGCTAACCATGTGAGATGCTGTGCAACTGCTCCTGCTTGCTCTTTTTTTGTCTCTGCCCTAAAAGCAGCTCTTATAACATATTCATGGGGTCAGCTGGTATGGCGATTTTCAATTGTTCGGTCAATGTATAGTAGTCATTAATAACTTTTGGAATTCCCTATAGATTATAGCATCATACAGTCACCTCTTTCCTCCCTACTTAATCTCTTTTTAAAATCCATTCTTCACAAAGCAGAGCAAGGGACTGTAGCTAAAGATGCTTACATCTTTCAAAGCAAACAGTTTCCATACAAGCTGGAGCAGTCTGACAGAATTATTCTCTACTGAGGTATGGTCTTGAAAGATAAAACCGTAGATGAGCTTGCAGAAAAAGGCAAGCTGAAATCTCTCAACTTTCCGATTTACAGTTATATGTTGTTAATGTTTTCAAGAAGATACCCGTGTAAGTCTGTTTCAGCGTCAGAAAGAGAGGGAAAAGGAGGCTACGACTGTTTTGAACTATTTTATCATGATTTTCAGTCCCTTTTCCCCAGCTGCACTCATGGAGTCCCTTTGCACGTAAAAAAGTGTCTATTTCAACACACACTACTAATCAGGGCTGACCCTTCTTAGCTTTAGGATCAGACAGGATCTGGTGCCTTTAGGGTATTTAGCCCTATACTTAACTATTCTGCAGAAGCACACTTTAATTCTTCTTCACAGTAATTTTCCCAGGAGTGAGAAAACATAACATGCATATATCCTTGTAAACCTTCAAGTAATTTAACGCGTAAGATTCATATACATTGTGATGATCTTACAAGATTAAAAGGTTTTATGCTGAATGCTGTCTGTTTGCATAAAGCTCTTCAAAGTCCAGGAAGTAAATTTTCAAACATGCTTTAAGCATAAGTTTCAGTAATCCAGAAGAATGCATAATAGAAAAAGAAGACCCTAAAAATATGATTATTACTACTTCTCACACTGTTGAATATGGCCGTTTTAATTTATACTTATTTATTTAATTAACTTATGTCCACCCTTCTTCTGGCTTGGTATCCAAGGCAGCTTACAGCAGATAAAGGACAGCAAAAAAAATCTTACTAATACAAAAACTAAAATAAAAATTAAACAATTCTATGAGAAACATAAAACAGTTTAAAAGACTTCTAACATAATTTTAAAAGGTGAATGCACAGTACACTGCAATAAAAGATCCTTCTGCCAAAAAGGTATTTGCTTGCCATTATTTGGGGCCAGCTGAATCTCCCACCGGAGGGAATTCCATGGTCTGAGAGCCACCACTGTGAATAATCTATTTGCTCAGTCTGCCTTTCTCTTGGGTCATAGTATTTGTTCTGCAACTTCTACTGGATCCCCTCCCATATATCTGAAGTCCCCAGCAATTACAGCAAGCCATTACTATATTTTAGAGTGTCACCATAGCTGATTGCATAATCCAGGTTGTAGAAAATGGATTTACATAAATGTATTGTGCACATGTTCCATTTTCCTTGTCCCTTATATGGTACTTGTCTGGTACATCATAGTGATCTGGAAACCCCTCCTCACCACACACACTTTATATGCTAGAGACCAAGTTACTCAGTTATGGAAGGATGCTAAGGTTCATTGAAAGGGGGTTTGAAGACACTTTAGCTAGAATTTTCTTTCTAGTAATGCTTAGTGAGTGAGGCTGTAATCCTATAACTACTTACCTTTTCTTTTAGCCAAAAAGGACTTATGGCTGAGCAGACGTATAGAATTGTTGTCACAATAGTCCACCCTCATGTAAGATGAGTTCTACTTTTTTGACCAATTTTTATTATCCTACAAAAAAGGTTCCTAAATAGACTTGTAAAGGTAGCAGCCTTTATTAAAATATGCAGTCAGTAGTCATCATACCAGCCCACTTCTCTTTTTAGTGTAGCAAAATTCTAGATATTTCAGTTCTCAAAAGTCAATCACTTTTGAGACTCAAGAAAGTTAAGTAGGATTTTATTTTTCTGAATTACCAAAATAGCCAAAGAACGTTTTGGTCAGTTGGTTAGAATGCTCATAATGGGTAAGAACATACCTGTAGGTTTCATGACTGACATACCTATTTATGAATGGTCTTGTTCATAGAGCAAGGCAATAAATAGTTTACTCATGGCTGGGCAGTTTGGCTTGGCTTTTTGTTCTGTTCTTTTTGAAAAATAGCAGTTCTCATGAATGAAGTACTTAGAAGAGATAACAAGGTGTTGCAGTAGGTTTCTCATGTTAAGATTTACAGTGCAACCTGGGCAGCTGGCAAAATTCAAGATTTATGTTTCTGTAACATTAATTGAATTTACAGCCATGTCAGTGGCGGCAAGCACAGAGTTATGTTCCTAAACCTCTCTTTCTAATGTAGTGAGAGGTCATCAGAAGCAGGCAGACATTTTACAGTGTTGACAAGCACAGTATTTTATCATGATACATATAATTTACAAGTGGCAGGTTGACTTCTTTTACTTCTTACTACCTCAGGCCATTATGTTGTAAAGTATTAACTTCCATGGGCTATATTTGGTTATTAAAGAAGATGTTGTACATGATGTTGTTGCTGAATCTGAATGAAAGCACTCAAGTTGAGAAATCTATCCAGTAGAAGATTTAATGATCAACCTTCTTGCTTCTGAGGACTTTTAGTATAATTCTTTGGTCAGTAAGTACCAGGATTTTGTGTTTTCCCAATGGAGGCAGCATAGCCTCTTCTCTACTATACACACACACACACACACACACACACATTTAGAGTGAATAGGAAAAGGTTATGGTATCACACATATTGCTAGACCATTTTCACATGCATGGACTAACAGAGTCCATCTCATCTCTTAGTGGTATTGGCTCTGACATAAATCAGCAGTTTTAGTGGGGTAGGGTTAGTTACAACAGAGGATGGTTCCTTGTCAGTTGATAATAGGAAATGAGATTGGCTGTGTGGTTATTTTTTTTAAGAATCAAACAAGCCTGGACAGAGAAAAATAAGACTCTAAATATAAATAGCTCACTTTCAGTGGCTGTAGCAAAGAGGATTAATAGAATATACCCATTATCATGGACAACTCCAAAAGAACTATTTTGAGGAGATACAGACTAGGTTAGGGAAAAAATGCCACAATTTCACAGGTTATAGAAAGGCGTGGCATGGTGCTGCAGATCCAGATATCAGACAATCTGTCTGTTATTGGATAAGCCTCAGGGCATCTATGGAGGGACTGTCCAAGATGTGATATCCTCGGGATCCCACATGGATGTATGGCTGCTGTATGGTTCTCCTGCTATCTGGAAATGAGGGAGGTCCAGCAGCCGTGAGCTAGGCCAGTCCTGGCAAATTGCACCCCGAGGGCCTTAAAGAAAACACTAAATCGGGAATGATTTGGACTTTGGAACTTGTGTAATTGCTCTGGTTAGGCTGTGGTGTCTGAAATAAGTCAAACAGTATAGATAATTGGTACAACACAGGCTTTCACATTGCTTTTCACATTGTGTTTTTAATAGCAATTTGACATACTTACATCTTTACATACTTACATTTGACATACATCTTAAGACAGTTTCTGTGCATGTTGGTAGAGAAAGGAAAACCTTAACTTTTCTAATTACTTAATTTCTGTGTGTCTGGCTTGTGTTAGTGACAGAAAATGTGACAGTCCTGTGATGGTGGTGGTAAGTAGCATTTCTCATAACTTCTGCAACAATTCTTCTTCCTCTTCTGATGTTATCATAGATATTTCAGGGATGGTTGGAATTGCCTGTAAGAACAAACCACATTCAGTGTGAGCCATTTCTTATTTACAGAGACAGACAGCTGATACTGTCATACTGATACTGAGAAGTCCTTTACTCTCATTGGTCTGACACATGTCAGCATAACAATACTGTGGAAGCAAATTGAAGTTGGATGTTGATTTCACCATATTCTGGGGCAGGGTGGAGTTTTTATTGATACTATTTACAAAAGGAAGCAGAAATGCTTATTCAAATTAAATGATTCAAACTTCTATCCTCATTGTGTATTTTGGGATAGGGAGGTGTTTTCTGCAGAAACAAGAATTTGCTGACATTACTGTTCTGAGCGTTCAAGCTAATGAATACCTATTAAGTTGCATTTTTAAGCAGTAAAACAATAGAAGATAAAAGAATTGTATATACTTTTGAATGATTAATTTTTTGCTATACACTGACATCTCCTCTGTAGTGACTTTGCAATTTCTGGGTAGTTAAATGACTTTATTACAAAATCCTAACTGTTCTCACATTGGCCCTGCCCCTTTCTGACCCAGATCCTAATTACAATTTGTTCGAAAGGTTGATTGTTCTTTATGCAGGCTATTTTTTGTGCCATTGCAATGGAATTTGGAATAAGTTACATCAGTTTCATGGGGAAAATGGACAGTTTAGAGTAGAATTCTCCTGTTCCCAAAGTTTTATGAAACAAAACTAACTCTTGTAAACTTTCCATATATCTTATGGCGTTTAAAAAGAGACCCTTCCGATACATAGCCTCCGTGCAAACATAAGCTAGCCTTTTGTAACTTTCCCATGGCAACTTGTTTTAATATGAGATGAACAAGGAGGGGTGCCGGTTTCCTCATTGTTCCTCAAAGCAACTTCCTCTTTGGAATTGCTCTGAACTCATTACAAACAAGTCAGTGTTTGGGGGTGGGTGGGACTGGGGACTGGAGACTCGGAGCTGAAGAGCAAGATGAATTGAGCACATATTTTTACAACTGAATTCTATTTGGTTTGGGATTTGGTGTGCAAACTCACTTCAAATACTAACATTTTGAATAAGCAAACAAACAACTGCATTATACATACCACTAGTGGATTTGCAATACTATTTTATTTTATTTTATTTTATTTTATTTTTTATTTTATTTTATTTTTTATTTTAGTTGTGTTGAGTCAGGTACTGGAAACAAAATGCTTTGAAGTGCTGAATAGGTGCAGGCTTTAAGGTTACTGCTTGTCCATTTGACATTCCTAAGTAAGGTATACATGGAAACTGTGTTCTTTGTTCTCCCTTCCTGTTGTCCCACCAGTATATCCACTTTCATCTAAAACATCAGGTTTATCTCTCTTTGGAAAGGAAAATACACATATCTGCCTTCTAGGTAGTTTACTTTTCCAAGGCTGGTATCTGGTTAGCATGCAAACTGTAAGATGTTGCTGATTTTGGCAGTGTAAATGTAGTATATCTCAAAAAAATTCTGTGACTGGGAAATCCTTTTAAAAAGTTTAAGTACCTTGTGTTTGTTAACACTTGAAAATAAAAGCGTGGCTTCTCCATTGAGTTGTTGATGCAATCCTGAGAACCTGTTCTGTAGGGAAAACGAATTAGCACAGGGTGTCTTCTTGTATCTCTGGTTGAGCCTAATTGTCACAGTGCTGTTCAAACTGGGTAGAGAGTTGCACAGAAGTAGAAGCAGAGAGCTGGCTTCTGAGTGTAGTCATTGATTGAGGCTGCTGTGCAATTCATTCGTGAAGTCTGAAGTTCTTTTAAGGTCAGTGTGATTATCTTACAGGCATATTTAATTCAGGAATAGTGGCATGATTGGGGATTTTTGTGGCTGGTCTTTCCACTGTAATGGGTTTTATAACAATGTACCATTATAACATAAAAAAGCTCAGCAAATCCTGAGGAAGAAATCTGTTTTTGATATTGGTGTCCTAACAAGAACAGACTGCTGTCTGGAAATTCTTTTGTTTTTTGTCCTCTGAACGCACTTGTTTTAGTCAGAAGTAAAGAAAGAAAGAGCAGAGTACATCTAGCTTTTCATAAAAGGCCTGTTTTGTATGCCCAGAAAGATACATTTCTCCAGTGTATTTTTAATAAAAACATACCTCTGTAGAACTTAACATAAACATTTGAACTGGAGCAGCACCCAAAAATACTTCTGAGTCTTGAATTTCTCATTTGTACTACTATGAAGAGAAAAGTAATACACAGAGAGATTGTTCTTTACTTGTCCCTACAGGGTTTTTTTATTTATTTATTTTTGTACTATGATTTCTGTATAGATGGTGCTATATGGACTTACTGCAGGAAAAAAAGATGCTCTGAGAAGCTTCTGGCTGCAGTTTTGGCAATAGCAGAGATGACAAAGGGAGAAGAGGGACAAAAGGCTTATGAGGAATTTGTTTGAGTGAATGCTGTTGGCTTGTAATTTCAGTTATGAATGAGGATTATTGGGACGAACAATTGGCCAGGTGTTATTCATACATAAAATATAGCTCAGAATTTGCCATTCCATGATTCTAGGCATTGGACTTTTTTTTAAGCTGATGGGCCTTATGGGTAAAAAAACAACCCTCTTCCTACATTACAAATAAATTGCAAACCTGAATTAATGGAGATGGGAAACATGATAATATATTCAAATATACTTAATCTGAAATTAATTTTTTAATTGTAGGACTTGGATTTCCTGGTTATAGTAATGTAATTTCATATGTATAACTATGGTAAGCAGAAGCAAAGATTAGCACATGCATATAGATTGGTGCTCTTTGCATCCAAAGATTTTTACATTGTCCCTATTTAATTGCCAGGATGTAGGTGTGTTTGAAAATACCTTTTAAAGATGCACAGTAACTATGTAAATGACTGTGCTAGCTTTGTGTTCATTTGATTCCTTCCAAACTTTGTTTAGATGTGTAGTTGGTCAGGATATTTAGATGTAGTTACGAGTTCTGTAAAAACTTAGGAACCAACTGGGTAAGTGCCATGAGATAAACTCCTTGTTTAGCTACAGAGAATGTGTCACCTTGAATCAATTGGTGTTTTTATCTTTTATCCTAGATTCTCACAAAATACTAGTTTTGTGAGGGCATTTTTCTTAACCTGGAAGTCACTTGCGATGTAATTATACCATTCCTTCCAATCCCCTGGCCCAGTTCTTACTTTTTTCTGTAATGTTTACTTTAAAGGGACAATTGGTTGTAGTACTCTAGGTTCACGGTTCAGGAATCAAAGAGGAAGGCTGTCTTGGGGAATTCTGAGTTGTCAGCTTTCTAATTCTAGAAGATGTCTTTCCTTTTAGGTTTTCCATTCCAGTCAGTGTATTTGCTAAAATGGACTTTGATTACATTCATTTAATCACTTGTATCATAAAAATGTGCCTTTCTGGAGTATTAGCTAAAGAGAGAAAGAGAGAGAGTACAAAATTAAGAGAGAAAACGTCCAAGAAAACTGTTAATGTGTAGATCAATCACTTTAAAGTAAAGTGTCTGATGCCAATAGAGCTGTCATTTGGCTGTGAGTGGGGGAGTTCAAGTACCGAAACAGAAACTGAGGAAAGACCAGAAACATCGTACCACCTTTATAATGGAAATACAAACACACACACTTTCCTTTACATTTTCAGAATTAATATTTGGCTTACAAAAAGACTAAAAATCATAGTGAATTTTTGGCATGCAAGAACTCGTTAGCCCTGATAGATCAGTTCTCAAAGTGAGAAGGATCAACCGTTTGCTAGATTTATGGAAAACTGGCCTTTTCCATTTCTGCAAAGCATCCTTGATTATTCTTCCAATTTACCCATTCCCTTTAAGCACTCCATACCGCCATCCTATAGTGTTCTTGGGAACACTCTTGTGGATACCAGGGATGTGGAGTAGGGAAGGGTCCATTATGTACAAAAGGAGTTCTACCTGCACTTCTCTGAATTGAAACTGGAGACTAATGCTTTTAACATGCTTTTTCAAAATACTTAGTGCTATTCAAATATTACCCTTTCAGTATTACAAATTGCCTACAAGGTATCTCACTTCTATGAATGCCACATTACAGATGAGAAGTGCTTGAAACTGAGAGCTGAAAATTACTTGCTCATTACTTGCTCTCTAGGAATATATTTCTGCTATCTCCACAGTGAAAGCACATGGGTATCATAGGCCGTTTCCACACTATACAGTTATAGTGCTGTTATTCCACTTTCAACATCCTATGGAATCCTGGGTTTTGCAATTTATGGAGCGGCATTTAGAATTCTCAGCCAGAGAACTCTTTGGCCTCAGTAAACTACAGACCCCCGAATTCCACAGGGTGATGAAAGTGGAATAATGGCACTATAACAGTGTTGTACGGAAATGGCCATAATCTTCTCTGCAATAAAGCCCTTAGGAAAAAGTCTTAAACAGAAAGAAGAAAAAGGATAGGAGCTTTCCAGGCTAAAGGATGAAAAATCATGCACCACTGGACATATTTTTCAGTGGAACCATTTCTTGCTGAGGATGAGGAAAATTGTGAATATTTGTTATAATCCTACCTCCAGTGGGTTATTAATAACCCATTTAGTTACCTGACATATAACATTTTAATGATGATAATGCTACCTTTATTTTTTGTGCATTTTGGTACTTGATTTAAATATTCTTTAGTCCTTCTGAGTAGTTTCAAGTTAAAAGATTCAGTGGCATGAACCAAGATCTAAAGAGGTTGCCATCCTCATGTTAACACCAGATGGAAAAAATTAGGACACATCACTTGGGTTAAAGATTGTGTTGAGTCATTCCTTTTTAAAATTCAAACTATAGTTCATAAATGTTTGCTTTTCAGTGCTGTGCAGGATATGGCGAAGTTGACTGCAATCTATGAAAGCTTTGAAAAACCTTATTAAATAGCTTTTAATGTGTGCTACAAAGATCAAGCCTCCTTTAATAAACAGCCACAGAATTACATAACACTGAACTTGAAGGTTATTCTGTCATTAGCAGTTATTACTGGTACTGATGGACCCCTTAACTGATAAAAACACTTGGCTTTAGAAATCCAAGGAAAATCTCTCTAGAGCCTACAGTACTTTTGTTCTTTCTGCTTGGCTGCTTTACTTGTAGTCTTGTGAAATACTAAATCACTGAAACTTTTACAGGAATCCTGAGATCAACAGAGTGGTTTTGTGCTGCAGGCATACACAAACACAAGCAATGTGGGTGGATATAGAAGGACTGTGTGTCTTTTGTGACTCTTGAGTCACACACATGCTTATATGATTTATAATTATATTCTGTCCTGGGATATATGGGTATGGTGCTCATGTCTTTTCGCCATATTTTACTGTCGTTACTTAAATGTAGCGGATTTTATGGCAAGTGGGAGAAATAGAAAGGACACAGGCTATTTTTATCAGTTTTAATCATTGCTATAAAATATTTTAGATTTCCCTGTTTTTGTTTTCTCTCTAAACTGATTGCTTCACCCTTAACATGTTTCTGCAAAGTGCAAATCTAACAGATAATAATCAGTTGTGCATCTTCTCAGACACCTGCTTTGCTTCTCTTAGTCTCTAGAAAATGTCATTCAGAGATCTGTAACTCTGTTTACTAGTCACCAAGAGTCATGATCTCTTGATCATGCTAGCTTCATTACTGTAAAACTGCTTTGGCTTTTAATATTTTATAATTTTCTCTCATTGAAATGCTGGTCCACCAGAGTACAGTATCTGTGGGCATCTATGACTTCATTGTTTATTCAAGGAAAGAAGTATCTTACTTGGCTTCTTCTGCTTTCTGCGGCACTTACATTTTTCTTTTCCCTTTAGAAAGTTATATATTTTGAAATTTATCATCCTGAAGTAATTTAGCTTTAAGCTGTGTCTGATTCTAATAGAGTCATTCTCTTTGCATCTGCAATGCAATAACACTGACAATTATATAAAATATTATTATTTCCAGCTGAGAAAATATGTCTTTTTACTCTTTTTCTCCACATAATCTTTCTCAGACTGATGCCCACAAGAGGAGCTTGACTATGTTTCTCATCATCTCCAGTGATTGTGTCTAATAGTCATGGTCACTGAGGGTGAGGAGATATCAGGAGAGCATTAAGTTGAGGCAGGCCATTTCCGCACTAGACTATTATTCCACTTTCAACATCCTATGGAATTCTGGGTTTGCAGTTTGGCACCTCCCTAAACTGCAAACCCCAGGATTCCATAGGTTGCTGAAAGTGGAATAATAGCACTATAACAGTCTAGTGTGGAAATGGCCGAAGTCTGATCTTGCATTTCATATTGTTTTGTGTGTGTGTATCACACTGCTAAATGACTTGAAGTTGAGTGCCTGCTGTGATGCACATGATCTTGATGAAGTTGATTACCCAAAAGACTGCAAATCTTTCATGAACTTTTAGCACTTTTAGCAAAAGGTGTCAAATAGGTAGTGAAGCAAGGCAATCAGAAGCTTTTGTTCAACTTTATTTTCCTTTGCACTTTGTAGTTTTCTGTAGTAAAGCTGGAAGCATCTGTTGAAGAAATAGAAGTTCTCTTATAGCAGGTACTGTACCCACATTATTCAATAATGGCTGTGTTGTTTCATCTACCATTTCTTTCTTCACTCTGAAGCTCCTTCACTTCTATGTGAGTGCCTGTTTGCAGAATTGAGGCAGAACCAGCCATCTCCAAGAGATCCCCTAGGCTAGAGGATATAAGGAGATTCATGCTAAGAGTGCTGCTTTTGGCATGCTCACCACTAGTGGGAAAGTTGCCACTTTGGAGTAGCATGAGAGCAAGAGCTGAATGTGATGATGGTGATTTCATCTTGGAATGTAGTAACTTTCTGTAGTTCTGTTGTTATGGATAGACAACCACCTACTGAATTTTAGACTTTTTTGGTCTTGGAGCCTTGGTGGGGTCAAGGACTGCATGACTTAGGAGGCTGATGGAGGAAGCTAATGGACCTTGATAGTTTTCTGATAGCTCTTGAGGATTTTTCTGTTCCCTTGGCAGTCAGTTCTGTTGAAGCCCTAGTAGATTCTGGAATGGGGAAGTGATCAGGAAGGTAAAAGTTATTTCTTCTGGATAATTTTTTTCACAGAATAGAGCTAAACTATTAGCGGCAATGATTGACTGAAACAGCAACTGGAGTAATGTTGATGGAAAACATGGAGCAAGTTTGACTAAACTTGGTCTGGAGGCTTTTGGAAAGCTTATACTATTGCAGTAGGAGCAGAAAAAAATAAAATATAAAATAAAATTTTTTAAAAACCACTATTACCGCTGCATCCATAGAGAACCATCCAACAGAGCTGTTATAGGTGATTAGAGGTCATTTACAACCTGCACAGAAGAGAACCTGCACCACTCGACAGCCTACTGTGAACACCTTGACTTGCACTTTGCAGATGAAATCACTCAGATTCATTCATACTTTGATGTTGTAGTTGATATGAGTCTGGTAGGATCCTACTTCAATTTCTACACCTTTTAGGAGCATATATGCCTTTTTTTTCCACTTCTAGAAACAGCGCTGTGTAGAAGAGTTAAACCATACTTCTGCAGAATAGATAAGTATAGACCTAAATACCCTCAAAGTACCAGATCCCATCTGATCTTGGAAACTAATGAGGGTAAGCTCTGGTTAGAACTCAGGTGGGAGACTGCCAATGAGTATCAGGTGGTATAGGCTGTTATTTCAGAGGAAGAAACTGACAAAACTATCTTTGAATATTCCTTGCCTAAGAAAACCTTATGAACTTCATTAGGTTGCCATAAATTAACAGAGGAGTTCATGTCACATATACACACAGGCACACAAAAATGTGGCCTTGGAGAACTGTCATGCATGTTCTTGATTATTGCCCTTCTAACTTGTGGAAAAGGCCAAGGATTAAATGTTCAGTCAGGGTCCCAACTTGCCTGAAGGAGATTGTTGTAAGGTTTCTACTGAATAAATCTTCCCTTGATCCTCATATTGGATAACTCTTCGCTAGTCTCCAATATTTCTTTTTTTTGGTAGGTTACTAGAGTTTGTGGTGGCCTCTGAGCTCAGGAGATTTCTGAATGAGATTGATTGTTTAATCCATTTCAGTTGGGTTCATGCCTGGTTATGCAAGAGGCCTGGTTGTGGAACAGGCTTTGATCTTCTTGATGAAGGACCTCTACTGGAACTAGTCAGGGAGAATGTGTCCCTTTTGGTTCTGCTTTATCTCTTGGTGGCTTTTCATATCATCAACCGTTGCGTCTTTCTGGGCTGCCTTGCTGAGATGCGACTTGTTTCATAATTATTCTGTTCATTTCTAAATGGAGAGCCCAAGTGGTGGTACTATGAAATTTCTGTTTACCTTCATTGCCATTGGCCTGTCGAGTTCATCAGAGCTCTATTTTGTCCTCATGCTTTTTAACATATACATGAAACCATTGGAAGAGGTTTTCTGGGGTCAGGTGTCAACAGTATGCAGATAATACCCACTTTTATTTCTGTTTCTGCGCTAAACTGGTGGCTGTCATAAATAATTAACTGCATGCAGGCAAACAAATTGGAACTTCAGCTTGTTCTGGATAAGATTACACTTCTGTTGGATTTACAGTTTGGGTATACTCCTGAACTCATCTCCGAGCCCGCTGTGGCCAAGAGTACATTTGCATAGTTAGAACTAGTGTGTCATCTGCACCCGTTCCTGGAAATGTTTGATCTGGCCACAGTGACACATCCCTTAGATGCATCCCATTTGGTTTACTATGATGCATTTTAAATAGGACTGCCTTTGAAAAGGACTCTGAAATTTCAGTTGATACAAAGAGGTGCCCTCGGATTGCTAACTGAGGCTGGTTACAGAGAACATATAACTCTCTTGTTGCAACAGCTCCAGTGGCTGTGGTACATTTCTAAGCACAATGCACCAGTCTTGCACGGGTCCAAGCTATCTGAAGAAACATATCTTCATTTATGAGTCTGTCTGTGTTTTAAGATCTTCAGAAGAGGCGTTTTTCTTAAATCCACCACTTTTCCTGGGACATTTTTGGCAACATGGCAGAGGGCCTTCTTGGTGGCTCCTCCCAGGCCTTGGAATTCCCTCCTTCAAGATAGATTCACTCCTTTCTTTACTTGTTTTGGCAAGTGAAAACTTTTCTTTTCCAGTAAGCTTTTAAAAAATAACTGCAAGAGCATTTACTAATGTGCTGTTTTGCTGGCTTTTATCTTTTAAAGAACTGATCTTGAATGATTTTAATTCTATGGCTAGTTTAATTGCATTTTAATCATAGTGCAGACCCTCTCCACATGTGATCTCTGCATGTGTGAATTTGTGTTCATGTGAAATATCATGTCCCTATACATAAAGTGACAGTGATGTGTACACACATGCATGTTGCTGCCATTATATTGGTCTCAGTAACACCAAGTGTTAACAGATTGGAATTTGGGTCCCTCAGTAATATGTATTGCAACATATTTTGTGTCAAAATCATGGACATTTTAGCTGTGGCTTTTAAAACCTCTGTTTCTAGTGCTATCACTAGAATAATTTCACACGAATAATTTCTAGAGCTGATGGAGGGTGTTGACTTTCGCTTATGTTCCACACAGTAAAAACAGTGCTTGCTTCTTTGCTTGCAATAATAACACTATCAGTTCCTTTGAAGGCTAATATTATTTCAGTCTGCTGCCAGCCTAGTGCCTAGAGCAGTGGTTCTCAACCTGTGGGTCCCCAGATGTTCATGGACTTCAGCTCCCAGAAGCCCTGAGCATTGACCATAGTGGCTGGGGCTTCTGGGAGCTGAAGTTCATGAACATCTGGGGACCCACAGGTTGAGAACCACTGGCCTAGAGAAAGGGGCCACAAGTGGTGGTAAACGTTATGCATCTTGGCAGTTTTTATCTGTGTTCTTGGCACATAAATATCTTTATTGGATTGTGAGAATTTTTAAGATAAAAGGTACTCAGTTTTTTCCACTGAACGGCCAAGAAAACTCTTGTAGGGCTAAAAAAAAAAGCTTTATCACAGCATAGTAATATTTTAATGCAGATGGTATTAGGTTGCAGTCTGAAGCATTTACCTGACAGCAAGTCCCAATGAATTTAGCAAGATGTACTTTTGAGTAGGCAAGCCTGAGATTGTGTTTTTAATATATTCATTCTGCATTACCTCAGGCACTTCAGCTGGAGAGGCAATTCATAAATGATCAGATAAACATCTAATAACCCTATATGTTTTTAAACTGTATATTGATTAAACTTGTCGATTAATATGTTATTAATAAAACTGAAAATAACAATGTATTGTTGATGACTGAAAAGGCTATTTTATAATAGATCAAATAGTGATCTAATATTTCCTGGAGTGTGTTGTTGTAACTTGTAAATTTGCTTGTGTTTAGATTTCATTTCATAAAAGTGGGATAGGCAACCTGTGGCTGCAAGTCTGTATGCTGTCCACAGCCTAATTTCACAAGCCACCTGCAAGTGATTTATTCAGGCCTCTAGAAGAATGAGCTCTCCTTTCCAAAGCACTCTGCCAGGTGGGAAGGAAGAAGCAGGAAAAATTGGTGACAGAAAGGGCAGAAAAAGATGAGTTTGCCTGCCTGTGTCTCTGGCCTTGCTTACTACTGGCATATGATCTCTGACAAAACACCACCAATGGAAGGAGACTTCTGGGGAAAAAAATAATTGGTTTTCCATCCCATTGTCAAGTCAATATTGTTTGCTTATCAAGTCAGTATTGTTAGAGTTGTTGATATCCTAAGCAATCCCTGAAATGGGGAAACAATCTAACATCTGACGAAACTGGTCTGAAATACCCTTTCAAAGAGGAAGAAGGCTAGTGTGACGGTGGAGCCAGATTCACAAAAAAATTCAGTCAAGCATATTGTGATTTTTAAAACAAGAGTGGGCTACACACAGCCTATGCGTGTCTATAAGACTGTTTTTGTGCCTCCTTGCCCACCACTAATACACAACTGAGTTTCAGTGGCAGACTGGCAATTTTACTTTAAAACAAGAAGGTAATGCTTGTTTAAAGGGGGTGCCATGGTCTGCAGCTAAAATTCAGTGTCATAATGTAAATATCTCTTTAGCTTGCTGCTAAATTTTGAGCATACCGTAGAAAGGACGTATTCTACAGTACTTTTTGTTTTTTGAGATGAGGATTGACCCTACCAATGGTGTTTATTTTGTTTTAAAGACTAATGTGATGACAGTAGCAATGAGCAATTCCTCAGCCGTTACATTAGTGCAACACCGTCCAGTGAAACTTTTCCAAGTAGCCAAGTGTTTCTTACTAGGCACACTTGGAGATCCACAGTAACAAAACAAAACTACAAATCAAACAAAAACTTTTCTCTGACAAATGTGCTTTTACCTACTCTGACACTGAGACTCTCCCTTTAAATCAGGATCAATGGTTCTCATGGCATTACTCATTCTGTTTTGATTGGATAGACTTCACTTTATTGGATCTGAGGATTTGTCCATGTTGCTTGCTGTTTAAAGCACTTTTGAGTTTATTTTATATTAAAAAAGAAAGGTTTCATATGAAAACAAATAAATGCATCTGCTGCTGGAAAGTTTACTTTTATGAAAAGAACGCTGTTTAAAAAATCAGCAATAGAGTAAGACATTATGCTCGCACAAATGATTGCTTATTGTCCAAGAAATTTCAACAAGATACTTCATAGGCAATTCAGGCTATTCATACCAGCGCAGCAATTTGAAATTGTCTCTGAATTACCCTCTTTGTCTCAGAATCAAAACTGGGCTTTTCACAATGCCCATGAAACAAACACAGAGAAATTTTGTCAGAGGTTCTCCTATAAAACTGCACTTACTTCCATGGAGCAGAATAATTTCATTTTTTCTCCCATGCTTATACATCTGTTAAAATTGATTGTCCGTTTGAATTGAACTAACAACAAAAATAATGTACACAAAGCACACATATGACATTGTTCACCTTAACTATAAAGCTGTTGGTCATGAGATTTGCAATGATATTTAAAAAAAAAACAATTATCTGGCAGCTATACAATTTTTCTTAATATACTATCAAGTCAGTTCTTTCCTCAAGCAGAATGATTTTAATATTTTTATGAAGATTAGATGTGTATTATTTTACATTTTTATTGCTTGGACTTTCTTTATGATCCTTGTGAAAGCTAAATCAGAGAAGAAGATCATCTTGAGGGATCTTGAGCACAATACATGCTCTTTCATATATTGATAAGAATCTTTTCCTAGTCAAACTTTGTGAAAATTATTAAAGTCACTGAATAACCACGTCTCCAGTATCACATACACCACTGCTCTGCATTCCTGCAGTAAGCATGGCATTGATCATCAGTGAGAATTATTATGTTTGCACAGAGCATAAAATGTTATTAGAAAGCCTAAAATAGGTGTTAAGTTTTTATTTTGTACATAAAATAGTCAGCACTATGGCTAGGCTTCATCAAACTATTAACCCTGCCATGGCATTCTGGTAGATAAAATAGCTGCTCTGATTCTCCATTCTGTTTCTAGAAAGAAGGGAAACTTGCTGTTAGGTGCCTCTGCACCAAAACATCTCCTTTGTTTGATTTTTGGGATGTTCTGTATAAACCCCTTGCTTACAGCCACACATTTGGCCTCATGCCAAGGTGGGGAGATGTACGCATGTGCTTGGGAGATAAGGGCTTCCATGCACCCATCCATGGTCTCAACAGTTGTCAATATCAGTGAAAGAGATGGTCTTCCTTTCCTAAAAATCCCACTGATCACCATTAAATCCTGTATACCAGTGGCTTTGCATGTTTTTTGAACCATATGCATCAGGATTCTGAATTCTGTGGAAGCTTTCTCTCTTACAGCAACAGATCTGAAGTTGGTCTCCTCAGTGCATACAGTCACGCAGAGCTGCATCCATGTCAAGGGTGGGGACTATTCAGGGTGGTTCCATCTCTCAGTTTAACCATTTTAATAATGCCTGAATAGGATTTCTGTCCACATACAGTCATATCTCATTTCTGTTCTGCTTAACCTAGCAGATAGATCATGGTGAAATCCTGGGGACAGATCATAATGAAAGCTGAGTTGAATAAATGCACATAGGCTAGCGTGAATAGATGAATGTGTGTTCATTTATTAATCCTGTAAAGTGTATCCCTCTACAAGGTGTCTGTAGAAGTCTGTTGGATTCTGAAGGGCTGCCGGAGAAGATTTTGTGAGATTTTTATATGGGGCAGTTCTAAAGGAGAACAGAAGATTTCCGAAAGGAAGGGGACTGATGAGACCATGGAGGAGTGATTAAAAAGCATGACTTAGTAAAGTGTAGAAGAGATAATTGCAGTCTTCTGCTTTAATTGATGTAGTAAGCTGATGCTTACAACTGAGTTTTCCAAGGGAAGTAGCATGCAGACATGAGGTGAGAGGCTCTGAATGTTCCCTGTTAGATTACTGATTTAACTGACCCCCCATCCACCCCTTTTCTGTTTATTTTGTTCCACTTTGTGACTTGACTTAAGTATTATTTCCATTCCTTATCTTCTTTACAAAAGTGCTTGGGCTAAATCCAACACTTTGAAGTGCTCACAGTAGAAATTTCTTCCCCCTTCTTTCTCCTTTCAGTTCCTCGTGCTGCACAAAAACAGGTTGCAGGAAGTTTCTCCACCACCTGCAGCCAGCATGCAGAGGAGGTTGCAGTGCAGAGGGGGAATCACTCTTTATCTCCTGTTTATTCCAGATCTTGCCATTTCATCAGTGAACCTCACTACTGGAAACTGTCCCTTTTTTTAGAAAAAGTAGCAATTTTTTAAAGATTTCCCCAAAATTTCATTGGATTGTTTATCATGTGAAGATAACCTTTAATTAATAAATGTTTTCTTTAGACTTTGTATTCAAAACAAAGTACACATAATATTACATTTTTAACAAACTAGAAAATATATAAATACCAAGAACAACAGTAACAAAAAACTTGACTAATACATCTAGATTCATAAAGAAAATAAAAAGAAATTACAGTGGCCTCTTGACTTTCACAAGAGTTTGGGACTCAGAACCTTCATGAAAGTGGAAAAATTGTGAATAACTCCCCCATGTGCTCCCCCTCCCAGTCTCTTGTCTTTTGCCCTGGCACACATGCCTTCCCTCCCTACACCTGGGCAAAAGGCAAGAGAATGATGGGGAGGCATACATGTGCCTTCCTTCACTGCATAGTGCTCACGTTCATTCCCTGGTGTTTCCCCCAGGCAAACTCACTCAGGCAAAAGGCAAGGGAATGAGATAAGGACAGTGGCTGGGGGGAGTGGCACACACACACCTTGTGAATAATTAAATTTGCAAAAGTGAAACCTGCAAATGTGCAGCGAGAACTGTACATAATTGATCCAAAATGAGAGAAAAGTACATCATTACAAAGGTTTACATATGACTTTGGATGACAAAATAGTTCCAGATCTGTTACTGACATACTAAAGCACACACACACAACTGTACTACCTACATTTAGAACAATGTAAGCAGAATTAGTAACTTTTCCAAACAGTGCAGTTGCAGATGCCTCTGAAGATACTAGGACATAAATGCAGTGGTGGAAGTGTTCGTGTGAGCAGGGTTTTTTAAAAATAATTCATTCACCAAGCATCCAGAATTTTCCAATTTGTACTGTTTATTAATCAAAGGAGCTTAAATATTTCAGCATTAGTGTAAGTGTTTCAGTGTTCTGTTGCATATTCTCCCAGGATTAGGAATTCCCTTCACTGGACTGTCACCCCATGTATCTTTGTCTAGAAACACACACACGTTCCACTACATGTCAATAATGAGACAAAAATACAGATCAGTAGTTTGTAAATCATTAAATGTTATTATGAATGACTTAGAGGTATTATTGCCATCTGAATTATAGATTTCCCACACTTTTGAAGCACAGATTATTCTTATTTAGTATTCTTTCACTTGTGTCTCACACAAATTTTGCATGTCTTCTGAGAGGCATTGTATTTTGCATTATATTGTGTTAGTATCTGACAGTAATAGATAAAATCAGATTTCACCATCCACATGTCTGGTGTCAGAATCAGGAACACCATGTTATGAATAATATAGAACTGAATATCCAGACTCCGTGGACTCTATGGAGTTTACAGTCAACAGGAACAGGTAATATGTATGTTTATTACCTGTACATAAAACAAGCTGGACAAAACAGGTAGATCATGTCAAAGAATGTCCTGGGGCAGTGTCTTCATGTATAAATAAACTGCATCAGAGTTATAGCATCCTAGAATAAGATGTGAGATTAGAAGAAATTTTTTATAAAACTTTCTAGCTAGTCGGAAGAATTCTGGTGAGAGCTAATCTGTAGCCATATTTTTGTGAAGAGTTACATACTTTCTGTTTTGGAGCATTGAATTTCAGCTTATCTAGCAACATTGGATGTATATGCTCACATGTAAAAGCGTCAGTAGAGTCTGTATAGAATGGTCTGCATACAGTGGGCTTAGAGGTAAGATCAGAATCCAAAATTGGTCTAGAAATGAATGTTCCAACAAAAAAAAAACCTCTCCCAAAAATCTCATAGTCTTCTTTTAACGTGTTTTTTTTAAATTCAGATAAATCACTTGGAAAAAACTTTACTCTTTACTTTTCAGTTCAGCTTTTGATTATTTTAGGATGGTTTAACTTCTACGAGACCTGTACGAATAAATTCCCTCCAGTTGTTACCACAAAACCTGGGTGACCCAGGGGTCCACCCATGATGCCAGTACCTTCATATGACAGAGGGGAATTAATTAGTTCAAAATTAGGAGGCCTGCAAAAGGGGGGCAACTTAACGAAATTTTTCCACTACTGTTTTTGGAGTCTTGCAGGAAAAAAACAGCCAGGGAATCCAGAATATAAACTAAAAATGTGTTTTATTGAGAAATTCACACACACACACACACACACACACACAGGATCTAAACACGCACTCAAACAAGGATTAACTGAATGTAAAGAGAGGAAAGTTGTGGATAGAGGAATTTTAGGATTTGAGGGACAATTACTGGTCCGGAGAGAAACACAGAAAGCAGCGATGTGGCTTAGGTAGGCACCTAAAGACATCTCTCCTTTGGGAATCAAGGCAACAACGTGCCTTTCGGCAAATCAAGACACTGCGCTGAACCACTCAAAACTGAGGGTGTCTATAGCTGAAAAGTACCCTATGGTTATGGGTGTGAATGACTCAGCCTAGTGGACAATGGGAGTTGCAGCACAGACAGTGCAGTCTAGATGGAATTAACAGTCTTAGTGTTTAGGTGACAAAAGGGGTAATGGCTGTTCTAATAGCTCTGTAGTGTGGAGAGGTTGGGAAGACAAAGCAGAGGAACATCCAGATGTGAGGGATCAAGGTTAGAACAATCACAGCTTGGTAGGAACTTCCCTTTTCTGCACAGCAATGCCCAACTTTAGTATAAGCCTGTTGTCTCCAGAGTTGCCTTGTAATCTGCCTAACAATGACTTTGCTTTTGCCTAGTAGGGGTGTGGCTGACCTGCCTTGCAATCTCACTTTTACAGTCAGTAATTTTCTTCTTTCCAGCTTGACCTTCCAGTCTCCTCAGGTTCCATGTTATATTAATGCCAATTAATGTAGTTCCACTTAAATTATATTTTCCAGTTAAACCGTAAACCATAGCAATCTTGCATGGGGGTGCGTGGGGCTGTGACACAGTTTTGGCTCTAGATACAAGTTGATAATGAAACCTCTGTATACCTTGATTCATTTTTTCATTAGTATGGTGTTATAGCTCACCCAAGTAGCCTGCATTTAGCTCTCTCATGTGAATGAAATATACGTATTATGTGGAAATACTTTTGTTTGTAAACATGTGTTACAGTTTGGCAGTAGTAATTATCTTTGTTCAAACCTTACTGGGTTGTTACTTAATTCATGTAAAGATGAACCAGAATATATGCGATTCAATAACTTTATATTCAGAAGCAATATAATATAAAATCATGCTGAAAAACTACTACTCCAAGCTTTCCAGTTCATTAAACTCCATTGTATTTAAGACTAACTGTATGTTCTGATAAGCAAAAGTGTATAGTACTGAAGCTGGAAATGCATAGTGAAAGCATTTGAATGATGTGTAATAGCATGTCCTACTTCTTGATTTAATTATTGTAAAGTGTGAACCTTCACACTTGGCTTCAGCCTCTTGCATCTCCTATGAAGTTCAAAAATAAATCTAAGGAACTGGTACATTTTGTAGATGACATTTAATTTTAGCTGTATGTATTTTGCTTATGTGT
Source organism: Iguana delicatissima (assembly GCA_948472985.1). NCBI lineage: Eukaryota > Metazoa > Chordata > Lepidosauria > Squamata > Iguanidae > Iguana > Iguana delicatissima. The sequence goes on from CAOKZL010000765.1 coordinate 155,680, forward strand.
TGCAGCTCCACTTAGCAGCACTGGCATCCCTGAAGGGAGACATCGTTGAACTTAATAAACGCCTACAGCAAACAGAACGAGAGAGAGATTTGTTGGAAAAGAAATTGGCAAAGGCACAGGTTAGTGATTATTCAGCATTCAAAAACACTATTTGCTCCTAATGCTTCAGACTTTTTTAACTAATAAAAAGATTAGATGCTATAAGAAAGCCATCAGATATATGACATTTAACAGCTGGTTATGAAACCTACAGCAATACAGCAAAATGAATCTTTTTGAGCATGTTGAGAAGGGAATGGTGCGCCGTTCTGGTAAAAAACTGTTACATATATCCATTTATTTTACCAGTATGAGTGTACCTCAGTTAACAAGTCAGTGTGTTTCTTTAACAGAAACTTTGGTACCAGGAGCAAAAGTAACATGGAAATGATAGAGATAGGTTCCTACATCACAAAAAAGAGCAGCAATTCAACAAGTTTCAACAAACCTTTTATTCAAAATGACTATGTACATTTAAATGAATTAAACAGTTCAACTAGGCCTTGCATAAACAAAAATATTTTGAACATTCTACAGACAACTTGAAAACTTCTTCCAAAATGCATCCAGCATGATTTTTTTTTAACTTTGCCAGCCCCCATTTTTCTTATAATTTCTGTTTTGTTGGCCCAATTTAACAGAACTTTGCTTCTGGGTGAAAAAAATGCTGGACATAGATGATGAGGCAGGCTCATCTGCTTTCCCCTTTTCTCTCTGTGTTGCTCTTGCAGAAGGTCAGTAAGGGATTCTAGAAGCATTTGCTGTTTATCTTGCTTATTTTAGGGAGGCGCTTATACCTACAGTAGGATAGGGTAGAGCAGAATCCCATGCTTTTCCCAGCTCAAGCTTTGTTGCATTGTTTACTCCAGATGTGCTCCTGTAACTCAGTGCCAAAAGTCTGTGTTTTTCTGACCCCCTTTTGCCATCTTCCCAAAATGGATGCTGCTAAAACAAAAATTAGCCAGACGCTGGACAAGGAAGAAAGGTAGACTCTAAAATGACTTTGTAAAAAAGGAACTTCTTTATCAGAGGCTTTGTTAGGTGAAGTTAAGTACACTGTCACATTTAAAAAGTGAACAAATTACTTGTGCCCTAAATCAAGAACCCCATGGAAAACAGAGCTGCTTCAAGTGTGGGCTACCATTTCCACAGCCGTGAAAAACAATATTTCAGTGCAACAGATGTTGTGCAGTGCACTTCCCCTGTTATTGGAGTAGATTGTCTGTTCTATAAAGAACATTTAGGACTTGTCTTGCTTTTGGAAAGCTTGCTTTATCTTTAGTGTGCTTTATTGGTTTGTAGACCTAGATGATGCACCTGTTGTAGATTTTATTACTCCCTTTATACTGCTTTTTAGTCTAGTCGCATCTGCATAGGACTAAAGTAGATGGGATCTACCTGGTTCTTCACAGTTTTTAGGTTCAATCAGGATGTGCTCTTGCTCTTGCTAAAATAAAGGTCTGTTATTATGGAGAACTGGAAGACAGAAAAATATCAGATATCTCTGGTGGATACTTTCTTACTCTGCCTAAGAATGAAAAGCTAAGAAGGGTCCACAACTTGTATGTAAGTTGTAAACATCCCTGATTTCCACTCATTTTATGCAGTGGTTCTCAACCTGTGGCTCCCCAGATGTTTTTGGACTTCAGCTCCCAGAAACCCTGAGCATTGACCATAGTGGCTGGGACTTCTGGGAGCTGAAGTCCAAAAACATCTGGGGACCCACAGGTTGAGAACCAGTGTATTATAGTGTTAGCAACGTGTTCTCAGGATATCAGGGCAGCTTCAGCACAGGAATCCAATGGCATCCAATGGCCTTTCTATCCACCTCCTCTTAAATCTTGGATGTTATGGAATGTTTGAGAAAATGTCATCATATGTCCTCTTGTAATGTAAACATTGCAAAACTTCTGAAAAATCAACAGGGGAGACTAATGCTATTAAGCTTCCTGTTCTTTGGGTAATGAAGTCAGCAAGAATATTAAATTATGTTTCTGGGTCAGATTGAACCAAAGCAGGTTCATATATTAGAGTTGGCAACTTTTACCTGGCAACAGACTGATTCAACAACTTTTAGAATGATTTAATTGTGTTAGCATTGTTGTATGGGGGAAAGAGGGAAATACATGGTTAAATTAACTACTTTCCTGGCTCCAAAATTGAATGGGGGGTGGTTCTGAAAATAGATGCTACAGTGACAACAGATTAATATAAATCAAGATCACTGTATCACCACAGAATGGGTGTTTGTGCATCCCATGCTAGTAGACTATTGCACATAGCTGTACTTACAGGGCTGGGGAAGTTGTGGCCTTCCAAATATTGTACTCTGATTCCCATCTGCTCCAGCCAACATTGGCAATGGTTAGGAATTGTGAGAATTATAAATCGTGATCATGTGGTACGAGAAATAATCAGAAATAATATTTAGAAGTTTCTGAAAGAATTGCCAAGAATTAAACAATCTATAATTTATATATATAGAGAGAGAGAGAGATTGAGAGAGAGACAGATTTCTTTTTCCTACAAAAGAAAATACGTTGGGCCAGGGCTGTGAATTTGTGATGAAACAGAAAAGAGTAATGTATGTGTTTCATCCCAAAGTACTGATGTAATATCTTGTTTTCTGGAACAATATATGTTGAATGTAATACTGGGAAATACCTGTTCAGGAACATTAGAATGTTTCTGCTGGGACAAGAGTGAGGAAATAGATTAGAATAACTCTTAAAGAGGTTTAAGCAGACAAGTCTGTACATATGTTGTTGCCATTGTTGTTATGTGCCATCAGATTGACTTTGACCTGTTGCAGTCATATGAATAAGAGACCCCCAGGAGACCCTGTTATTAATAGCTCAACTCAGGTATTGCATACTCAGGGCTATAGGATTCCTTGACAACCAGTGGATCTTATATCTAAGTAGACGTGTATAGGAGCATACCACTTAAAGGAATAATTTAATTGAACTAGGTTTCTGACGTATTGTTTTGTTGTCCTGGTTGTTTTGCCTGTTTAGCAGTTCTCTCATAGTTGTGTTTAACAGATGACAAGGAGATTATCTACATATGAGGCTGTAAATCGTTCTCATCTGCCCACTGTGACATTCAAGCCTTAGGTCAGCTGAACCAGCAAGAGAAAAAGCTGTGTGTGAGGTGGTTCCAGCTGTCAGTTTTAACAATAAATGAATGTGCTTGTTAGCAGTGCTCCTTATTTTGAAATGCTTTGTCTTGTGATTTTTAGAATCTAGTAGATAATTTGATACATTATATGAATTATATACATAATAACATGTATTTTCTTGATAAAGTAAAGAACTTTTAGCACTTCAAAAATTGATTTGGTCTCCGAGCAAGTGTCTCAGTCTATGGGAAAAATGTTGCCACTCTTATGAACAAAGAAACATAGAAAGCTACTTCATATTGAGTCAGACCATTGGTCCATTTTCCAGCCCAGTCTTGGCAGCTGAACTGAAGTGGCTTTCTGGCAGGAGTCTTTTCTTGCCTTCCTTGGAGATCCATAGTATTCCCTGGTGATCACCAAACCAAATTCTAACAAGATGCAATCTTGCTTAGCTTCCAAGATCAGTTAAGATCAGATGTGTTCAGAATTATATAGGAATAATCTATTCTATGGTTAAGTTTGAATCTCATAAATGAATACATTAATACAGTTATAGTTATATAATTATGTTGCATCTAGATTTTATGGGACAAGACACTCCTGCTTTCTGTACCAGTATCCCAGCCCTGACATAATTCCTGTTATTGCATCTCTTGCATCAACAAAAAAAGCAGTGTTGTTAAAACTTGCAGTCTGTTGCAAAATGGCCAACTATTTTTTAGGCTTTCTTTTTTCTGATTTCTTGCTTAAAAAAGATTTTATAGGTTTGGGAAGATGATGGAGCATGAAAAACATTATCTTGAACCCAGTTACCATATTGCCCACCATAGTACCCATGCTGTGCCTCTGACCTCCTTTATTTCAACTGTGCTTTAGTGTGAGCAGTCCCACCTAATGAGAGAGCATGAAGATGTACAAGAGCGGACAACGCTTCGCTACGAGGAACGAATCACAGAACTCCATAGTATTATTGCTGAGCTAAACAAGAAAATCGATCGACTGCAAGGAACTACTATAAGGTACAGTGATCTTTGTGAATTGTGTCAGCCAGGTACCAGTTTCCCAAGTTTCATGAAACCATTATCCTTTTTGAAACAAACCAGATTTCTTCACACCTTCCCTCCCAAACCTCTTCAGGTTGTCTTTCCTAATTCCTACAGCCTTATTCTGCTGCTTCTCTATTCAGGGTTTGTACATATGCAGCCCCTACCCAATATTCATGTCAGAGTTTGGCAATTGTGACAAATCTGGAGGAGTGCACAGTGTGCCATAATGTGCTAAACTGAAAACAAAACAAAACTGGAAGTGGCCAGATATCAACTTCTAATTTTGAAAATAAGTATTTGTCTTGTTGTTAAGCAGTACAGAAGGGAGCCCATAACCTATTTACAGAGTCTCACCATCCTGGTATGCTTCCAGGAGAGGCCACAGGGCCTCAGTTTGCCCGCCCCAATCTACATTAAGGTTGCCAGCACTTCTGTCCTCCAAGACTAAGGAGTTTCCGTTTGGAAAGCTCCTCACTCTAGCGGTTAGAACAGGTGTGGGCAAAGTTTGGCCCATGCCTCCCCCTCAGAAAGAAAACAGCCAAAAGTCAACCCAGGTGGCAGTTGGAAGTGACATTACATCATTTCCAACATGCCAAAATATACTAGTGCAGCCTGCCTCCTCCATAGTTGCTGATCCCTGAATTACAAAGCATTGTGTAGCCCTTCTGCCTTTTCCTGCCTTAGCAGATTTTCTCCAGTAAGGAAAAAGGTGGAACAAAATATGGAATAAGAAGGGAAGATGATAAGCAAATGGTAATGTCATAGGAGGCCCATGTAATATTCAGCGAATGCAGCAAGGCAATGGAGTGCTTAAAAGCCTCATCTGGAGCTTCCAATATATGCTGTGGTTACCACATTACTCTTGTTGTTGTTGCTTGCCATTAAGCCAGATTTGACTTATGGCCACTCTGTGAATTAGAGAACTCTGAAATCCCCAGTCATCAACAGCCCTGTTAAGGTTAAGGCTGCAAACTCAAGGGTATGCCTTTGTTGGATTAGTCCATCTGTAATAGGATCTTTCACTTCTCCCAGAATTATCATCTTTTTATTTTATTTATTGCTTCTCATTGTATTTATTTTACCTTGGATCTAAGTTAACAACATGGTGTAGGGGTTTGATTTTAGGATTATAACTCTGGAGATCAGGGTTTGATTCCCCACTCAGTCACGGAAATCCACTGGGTGACCGTGGGCGCATCACACATTTCCCCCCCAGAAAACCTTGTGATAGGTCACTGTAGGGGTGTTGTAGGTCAGAAACGACTTGAAGAAATATAACAACTACTACTACTACTAGGTTAACTACTAAGTTAACAGACTTAAAACTTCTCTCGCTTCTAAAAGGGCTATGACTCATAACTTTGGAAAACCAATTTTTGTGCGTGTAGGCATATATTGCAAGGTGGTATGCATTTTGAAAAACCTGAGGTTAGTTGTTAGTAAGGGAAGGAAATATTCATAAATTCTACCTTCCTTCTAAAGCATCCTTCCCCAGTCCCCATACTATCTTCTATGCTATTCCAAAGGTCACCTAACTCTCTGCAGCAAATTTATTTTGAGAGAGGGTGCAGGAGGAAAAAGTAATCACTCCCCCCCCTTACCTCTTCACTGGTTAAAACCTCTGCTTAAGCAAAGAGCCTCCTGTCAGTAGGGAAGACTCAAGTGGATACAACCCTATGTAATTTATTTTCTCAAGTTAGTGTTGATTGTTGTTGCTTTTTTCCTCTTGAATCAACTTTGACTTAGGGTGACCCAATGAATGAAAGCCCTCAAGGGTCTCAGTCATCAGCTCCCCTGCTCGGGTTTGATAAACTCAGAGCTGTGGTTTCCTTGATTAAATCAGTCCACCTGTAGTCTAGTTCCCTCTTCCTTTACTCTCTTCCACTTTACTAAGCATTATTGTCTTTTCCATTGAGTCACATCATCTCATAATATGTCCAAAATGTGGCAGTCTCAGTATTACTGGCCTTTTTAAACAATCCAGGGAGGGACAGGACCAGGTGGCTTCAGGAAGTTTATTGCTCGTGTCTATTGATCTATTTGGTCTATACTCTATTTATCAAACACTGAAAAAGTTGCTTACTTAACTATAATGTGTTATATGTACACAGCTTCTATTTATTTAATATTTCTAGTGTACAAAGAACCCTCTGTGCAATTGCAAATGTTACATTAAACTTTGCTGGTTCAAGTGACATTACATGGTTAAAACATCAGGTCAGCGTTCTTTCCTAATACTTTCATCTCATTGACAATGCAGGTGTTTATAGAAGTTCACCTCTCTTGGGAATTATCCTTTAAGAAGTGAGGAATGTGTCTGCAGGTAGTTTGTTGTGTGAGGACTGGAAGATAAATGCTTGAAGTAGTATGAGTATGAACTCTTGAAGAAATATATATTATTCACAAGCACCGCCGTTTGTGAAGAATAGTTGTAATGGTCAAACAAACAAGTAGGTGATGAAATGACTTGTTGAGAAATAAGAAGGACTTTTTTGTTACTTTCAGAGGCATTATTATAGCTTTGAACAGTTTATACTAGATATCCACCATAAATCAGACCCAGTTTGAGACAGCTATAAAGTGTACCTGCTTAAAAGTGTCCACAAGTTGTGTTGATTCAAGAGGGCCTGATGTTCCTGTTTTCGATGCAGTGTAATATGCTGACTGAATACCTTTGTAATGGCTATAACAACTGATGGTTGATCTCTTTGTGTGTGTTTGCATGAGTGATAGTGTAAGAAACTTAAAATACCGAAGTGTTGGAGGACATCCACCAGTCTTAATTTCCAGACTGTCATGGACCAGGCACTTACCTAACATCACATATTTGTTGTGGGCTTTTATATGACACTTCACTGTTTCTCAGATGATTGCATGTATCTCAACTGTTCTACTTGTCAGTTAGCTCTGGAAATGGTATGAAAGGGGAGAGGGAATAGGGAAAGGTTTTGGTTTGATTTTTTTTCTCCTAGGGACAGGCTGTGTGTAAGAGAGTGAGACTGAGTGAGTGCATGGAATGGGTGTGTATATATGTGGGCAAAGGTTGCTAACCCTTGATGTATACCTTTCTATCAGTGAAGCTTGTTTGGTCCGAGAAGTACTCATATTTGATAAATGTACTTTAGTGCCTATATTTCCACTGCCACTGTGATAATTCCTGTTAAAACTGTATCTTCTTAGCAGACACTTGGTAATACAGTTCTAAGCTACAGGCTTGAGAAAACCAGAATATATGTAAACAGTAAAACAAAACATTACTTTAAACATATTTATAATATTAATATGTTTAATTTATCTCCAAGACTAAATGTTTTCAGGACATTTTACTGATTCTTTGTTTTTAAAGGTATTTGCTCTACTTCAGGAATTCAGCCATTTCGTTATCGTAGTTCACTTCTATGTTAAAATCAAATGGCCCGTTCCTGTACCTAAAAGCACCCAGAAGGACTTAGAGATCTAAACCTAAAGCTTGCCTCTGACCAGGAACATAGCAGAAGGGTACAATGTTATAAAAGTTTTCTCAAATATTTCTTTCATTCAACTCACGACTACCTGAAACAACCTTCAGCTGGCAGACTTGCTTCAGTTTCATCAGTTCTCTTTATGATAGGCGACTATGACAAGGTATGACAAGGATACTTCCTTTCTCCTGAATTCTCATATTTTTTCACTGACCATTTGTCCAGAAACCCCTCCTCAGAACTGGCCCCTGGATTCTTTCTGTCTTAGCAGCTTCTAGCACTGTGGTCTTCTCTGATGTCAGCTGCCTTCTTCTTCAACCTTCTCCAGGACCTAGAATCTAGGGTTTTGGCTATCCTGCTGCCTTCTTATTTCTCCTGCCTTTTTCTGCTTGGCTGACTGCCCAGATTGACCCTTAGGGCTGTACTTTTCTGTTCTTTAGCCAGAATCCTCCGAATAGTACCATTTAAACATATTGTTAACATATGTTAACATATTGTTAGTTGACAAACCCAGTGGTCTGTATTTTTAAACAAATTGGCATAAAGAGAATGTTCGTAAATTAACCTACCACATTCTAGGGATGGGCAAAGTATTTCCACTCCGTCTCAAGTTTTGGATTTGTTTGTAAATAGTCTGTCCTGTCCAGTTTTCCAGATAGGGGAAAAAAATCTGCAGGTTTTTTTTTTAAATGCGCAAAGCATACATTTCTAGGATTTTAACCTAAACTATGAATCTTTGGATAAGTTTTGAGCCATGTAGTATATCACAAAATTCTGAGAATTACGAAAACTGAAGGATAAGTTCTTCCTGATGTCTTCATCCAGGAAATACAAATCAGATTGTTTTATTTTAAACCACATGTTTTATCCATTAGTACCTCAATCTGACGGTCATTAGGTACACAGCCTTTTTAACCTGAAGGTTCATCTGTTATGTTTTAGGAAAAGAGAGAAAGAATAACAGGCAGACATACCCTACTCCAGTCTCTTTCATTGTTGAAAGACTGATGAGCCGCCTTTCACTCCCTCCCCAGAGGGAAAAGAGTGATTTGTGTGATGATTTCTCACTGTTTCTGTTTCTTTTTTTCTGAGGAGTGTCTGGGGACTCTCTGTCTCAGTGATCCCTCATACAAATCACCCCCTCCTTCCTTTCAGCAACAGGAGCAAATACACTGTATTAAATCAGTGGGAATGGGAAGGTGATGGTAGAAGTGGAAGCATATAATGGCAACAATGGGGACCTAAGGATTTGGGTGCCCATAAGTAACTTAATGGAGGCTGCAGGTGCACTGTAGAGAATTATGGATGTTCAGCAGCTTAGCACTAGAAGATAAGAAATGGGGATGGGGTGGTCAATAGGAGTATGTTTTACAAATAGTTATTCTTGACAGAGATCAGAAGGTTTTTGTAGTTGATGTATCAATTACATTTTTAATGTGACTTTTAAGGAAAGTTTTCATAAGATTCCACTGCATAGTGCCAAGTTTCAGTTAAATCTAAGAAAAATATTTGTAAGTATTAGTAGTTACATTATAGATACATCATAGAAATGGCCAGTTTCTTACATATATGGCAAAATAATAAAATCATTTAGGTTTGACGGATGGAGGTTACCAAGGTGATACAGGAAATTACAAGAGATAATGAAACTTAACTCTCGAAATGATCCCCATAAATGACACTAGATCTTTCAGGCAACAAAACAATAGAGATATATTTTACAGTACACTAACACTGTGAAAATGATTATCGCTAAGAACTGGAAAACAGTAAGTAATCCATCAGTAGAGGTTCTGGCTCCAGAAAGTCTGGTTTGTAATTCTCATATGTGAAATTACATCTATTGTACATGCATGTTTGGGAAGGAAATACCATAGAAATGTTTGTGGAAAAATGACAGTGATTTGAAGACTGTTGTATAAATGTGGAACTGGATTGATGTTTGTGCTCAGATTTTTGTCTGACTTCTTTTTTATTGGTATGTAATTTTATATGGGAGTGACAAATAGAATTTGTTCTATTTTAAAAATATTTTCATATATCAGTAACGGAATAGTTACATAAACTGCACTAGCTTGATGCAGCCATTCTGTGGTTTTCACTCATGTTGGGATATGGAGCCTAGCCGTCTCCAATGGTTCAAGAAACTGAGTTATGAACAGTGGTTGTGTCCCCAGCCAGGGTGTCTTAACAAACATACAGAAGAAAGATGGAGAGAATGAAGAGGTCAGTAGTTGATTGAAGGGAGTTTCCATGTCCTGCTGATGTCATAATATTCAGTGTGCTAAGTGGCACAGTGGTCATACTTGAAGTACTCTTTGGGAGGGAGGATACAGTTGTTCCATTATCACTACCTGTCTGAGTCGGTAAGAGAAGCACCAGGAGCAAAAGCCCTAAACCCAGCTGTGTAGTCAGCACCATACCCATCTCCACTGCTCATGCTGCAACAGCTTGACCCCGCACCCCCTTCAGCAGCCCTGCCTCAAATCTATTTTCTTCTACTTAAAAAATAAAGAATCAACATCTGTAATATTGTCCTTTTGAGAAACAGTAAATTCTTGTAGTGCTGATAGTGGTGATGGGGGAAGAGAAGCAGTTTCATGCTGCATTTTTAATCCACAAAATAGTAATGTAGAAGGAAGCTAAAAGAAAAGACTTGTTGAAATTCTGCCATTTTCCATTTCTAGTTCTCATAGTTAGAGTTTCAGTGTACACTATGCCTATGCTGTCTCATAATCTATGTTCTGCAGATAATGTGTATTGCAAAAATGATCTCTAACAAAGGGATTGATTAATGAGACTTTTGCCATTTTTTTAAAAAATCAAGCTACTTAAGGTAATTTTTGAACCAGAATGGTGTAATGGTTTAAGTATTGGACTAGGACTCTAGGAGACCAGAGTTTGGATCTCCATTTGGCCATGGATGATCTTGGGCAAGTCACACTCAGCATCAGAGGAAGGTCATGGCAAATTTCCTCTGAACACATACTGCCAACAAAGCCCTGTGACAGGGTTACTTTAGGGTTGCCATAAGTCAGAAATGATTTACCAGGTTCGTGAAGGTCAAACCCACAAATGTGGAGGAAGGACTGTATTTTTATTATACATTTATTGTGATATATCTGTTCTTAGATTGCTATGCAAAATGCCGCTCGCGCATACACACTCATTCACTCACTCACCACCAACTTGCACATATCTAATATCACTTCTCAAAACTTTTTTAACCTACGTTTTCAATTTTCATCTATTTCAAATACATTGAAAAGTAATATTAACTCCCGAAACCCATCTTTTTAACTAGCCTCTGATTGCAGCATTCCAACGTCTTACACGGAGAGAACACAGTTCTTTCATAACACTGCTCCTTCTATTTGCTATGAAGATCCAATTGGAAACATTTTCATTTTTACTCAGTGCTGATTCTTATTGGCTGCCATTTCCTTTTCTTTATGGCTTGTGTCTTCTTTGGATTGTAAGTCTGAGGGCAGGGAACTGTCAAATTATTGATTAGCAAGTCATCCTGGGATCATTTTTGGCTGAAGGTGGGGTGTAAATACAGTCAATCAATCAGTGCTATTATGAGATGCTGAATGTGCTGTGTCTTAGGTTAGATATCGCATACTCCGCCAGTTGGATTACTACCTCACTGATTTTCAATACAAGAGTTCCTCTGCTAAGATTTTTGCTGGCACAGTGTGTTCCACAGATGCATTTTTCTTCTTTGCTTCTCTTGGGCTTTCTCCGGTAAAAAAAGGTTAAATACAGCATTAGGAGTTCCCAGCTGGATTATTGTAATATGCTCCACGTGGGACTGCTTTTGAAGAGTGTTTGGAAACTTCAGGTGATCCAAAGAGCTGCAGCCAGATTGTTAACTGGAGCTGGCTATAGGGATCACACAGCCTCCCTGCTGCAACAATTCCACTGGCTACCAATCTGTTTCCGGGCACAATTCAAAGTGCTGGTAATGACTTTTAAAGCCCTACCCAGCTCAGGTCCAGGTTATTTGGAGGACCGTGTTCTCCCTTGTGAACCAGCCCGGGCGTTGAGATCTGCTGGAGAGGCCCTTCTCTCTGTCCTACCATCTTCACAGGTGCATTTGGTGGGAACACAGGAGAGGGCCTTCTCAGTGGCTCTGGAAATCTCTTCCCAGAGAGATCAGACTGACAGCCTGCCTGCCTGTCTTCCAGGAACAATTAAAGACATTTTTATTTCAGCAGGCATTTAATATGTGATTGCTGCTTGACTGAAGAAATTGTGATTTTTAATTTTTAATTTAATTTTTAATTGTGATTTGTCAGTTTTTTAATATATATTTTAACTTTAATTATTACTGTTTGTCTAATTAGTGTTTTAAATTTTGTATGTCACTTTTTTTTAATTATGTGTTCTTTTTTAAAGTATTGTAAACTGCTTTGAGTCGTTTTGAGGAAAAAAGGATAATAATAATAATAATAATAATAATGGGAGTAGATAGGAGAATTATGAAAAGATGACATTGGGTGGACTCTGCCCCCATTAGATGGGAGTAAAACAGTCCACAATAAATCTACCTCTGGAAGCAAGGGCTGTGTGTGTGCGTGCGCATGCGCACATATGCATGCGCATACATGCGCGTGTGTGCACACACAAAGACATTGTCATTTGTTGTTTAGATCGTCATATCTCTGCAGTGAAAATCTTCAATTTTTGATGACCTGTTATGAAATCAGAGAATTTACCGCAAAATCGTATTTGTTCTTAGCATTGTAGGTAATGCAGGTTGCTCACATCAATTATGCCACAGTTCTCTTTTATGTCTGAAATCTCTTGAGAACAATGCTATCTAAAGTCTAAAATAAACAATAAGAATAGTCCTTAATTAAAAAGAGCTGTTAACTTCCTAATATACAGATATCCAACTTCAGGCTTGAGCGCTGGCCTGTGACACCCATTACACTGTCATGCAAAATTAGATTAAAGTAACTGCTTTGTGGCAAGCAGATTAATTTTATGCTTGTATGCTATACATTTTGTTGCTCACATTGGCTAGGGAGAAGTGGGTTTCCCCAACATTCTCACAGATTAACAGGAAAATGTTTTATTCCCCATATTTTTCCCATTAATAAAAAAAATGTTACATTTTACCACAGAAGAAAAATCTTTAACTTTACAAAACTAATCTCTCAGAGGCACAAATGGTCCATTCAATAATAGAGCCAAACTATTTGTGGCACTGTCACACAAACATTATCCGAAAGAAATTAACTAAAAATAGAAGCTCCATGTTTATGTCAAGTGACAAAAATACTAGCATAAATATAATTGTAACAAACCCTGCATTCACAGAGGACCTCACACCTGAGGATATCAAAGTACTTTAGCAGCACTAATTAACACAGATTGATTGTTGGAAAGCAGCCAATGCCTAGATTGTATTAGAAACCATGGGAGAATTACTGTGTACACCCTGTCAACACCCTGATGAATTCCTTAGTGATGATGAAGGTGGGGAAAGCATCTATGTGCCATTTCTGTAATTTCTTTATTATGCTTATTTTTGTCTTGTTTCTCTTTTTAATTATGTTTCCCTTTTTAATTACATTTTTCATTTGTTTTGTCTTGTGTCTTGTTCTGTTTCCCTTTTTAATTATGTATCCAGATAAGACATTGCTCTAATTTAAAGCAGGTTTTTTGGTTGGTGTGATCTGATCAAGCACATGGAAAACAGTTCAAGCCTTCCTGTAAACCAGTGGTTCCCAAACTTTGGTCCTTTAGGTGTTTCGGACTTCAGCTCCGAGAAGCCTCAGAGAACTTGACCAACAGTAATGAATTCTTGAAGCTGAAGTCCAAAACAACTGAAGGAGCAGAGTTTGGGAACCACTGTTATAAATCAAGGGTGAACAACTGTGAAAGGTTATTGGGCTACATTAGCCCCCCAGAGTCACAAGCCCCACCAAGCTGACACCCAGGAAAAAAAAATAAGCTTTTTGTCCCCAAATGCCCTCATATACATAGCCCAAGTGGGCATTTTTTACCATGACTTAGGGGCTTCCTGGGCTGTTTTATGCCCAGGAGATGCCTTTTTTTAACAACAGGCAGTGAACTGAAATCGCTTCCTGTTCATTTCCTGTTTCTTGTTGGGCCTACATTCCCATGGGGGAAACATGGCAGAAATGTCCCCATATTCCCTGGGCGCTGTTTTGGGCCACCAAAAAAAAAACCCCTAAAAAAAGTTACCCTGAGGCTGAGGGGACTCCAAATGTGTTGCAAATGACCTTGACATGCCGTGGATGGCATTTTGGAGGGGGAAATGAGTGAATATTTTTTTTGTTCCTGAGCCAGGAGATATATAGCAAAAAGCTGGAAAATGAAAACAAGGTACACCCTGAATGGTTTCCATAATTCTGGGAAATAGCCCTTGCTAAGAAACTGACACAATGTAATATGTAGACTAAAGGGAAAGATCAGAATGTGTTGATTTTTAGAAACTTGGATTCTCTTTATTTTATACAATAATACATGGTCATAAACCTGTATCTACTGAGTGTGCATTCCCATTTCTGGAAAGATGCAATAACTAGTGAGAACCACCGCTGAAAACTGATCAGTTTGTGGTTGTAAAACAGATTGAAACATATAGGTTGAATGTATACAAAAGCTGCAGCAAATCATAAGATGATGTGTGTGTGTGTATTGTTTATTGTTAAATTGTTTTATCTGTCTAATGTTTGAATTTTTTTTTAAGTTTTATAGTCAGTAAAGAGCCCCACTGCAACAGAGCAAGAGATGGCCTTTATTCAGTGATGCAACCATATGTATTAGTTTACAGAAGGAGTGGGCAAAGTGCAACCCACAGGCTACATGAAACCCCAGGGGCCCCTAAATGTCCTTCAAATATTCCAAATTTTTTAATTTTTATTAAAAGAGAGACTGATTTTTGAGGTGATTTTTTTGCCCCCAGGCCACCCCAAATCTCACTTAAATCTCACTTAAAAATCCACCTCCCCAAACCAGACCAAAAAATGGCCAAAATGGTGGCCGGAAGTGACATCATTTCACTTTGGGTGCACTAAAAAGTGCTGCTGCAGCCTGCTAGGCAGCTACAGGGAAAGAACAATGACCCATTCTGTGTTGGCAGTTGCCTACCCCTGATGTAGAAAGAAGAGGATTTTGCCACACGTGGTTCCATTGGATCTTGCTGTTTTGCCAGTAGAACACCACCATTGGACACTGCCCCATGATTGCTAACCCCATTCTTCAGTCAAGTTCTCTGAGTGGTATTCAGTGCAATATTTTAAAATTCAATAAAATAACATATCTAGAAAAGTGACAATGCAAGAAATCTGTTAAAGAATGATTAAAATATTATGCAAGACAGAGTAACAGGTGTGGTGGTGGTGGTGGTGGTCGTGGTTGAAGGGGAAATTTTAAGTGGTTTAATGGACGTAATCTTGAAGTAGAAACACTGTAAGCCAACTCCACAAAATGACAATTAATACTGAAAGGTTCTGGTTGATACTATTTAAAGAAACTATGCCGAAAATCCATTTATGTTTTTCTGTGTCTGATACCAGTGGATATGGGAGTTTCTCCTCCCTCTCCTGTTGCAGCCCTCCACATACCACTAACTTGCTCCAAAGGGTTTCTTAGCCCATTTGTGGAGTTTTTTAGGGTGCACAGATTGCTGTAGGAAAGTGAGTGGATTGCCAATTCTGGCAAAAGCAGTGGAATACAGCAGAAGTACTAAGTCTGTATGTGGAAGCTATGTTATCTAGCAGTCAAAATGTGTGTAGTGAATCAGTTTGTAGGAGAAAATTTGTCTTCTTGCTTCTGCATGTACTTGTTCACAGGCCAGTTTTGGAAGTTTTACCTAAATCTGTAGCCAATTGATAACATTTACTTTCACCAGGAAAAAAAAATTGTTAACACTGGCTGATAATTAGGATTTAAACTAGCTTGGCTAAAAATAGAAGCAAGCCAAGTTCAATACAGCTTGTGTGTACAAGTGTTAGCATTATGATTAGCCTAACCCATTCTCTTTTCTACTCAGAGAGGTAATTCAGATTTTAAAAAGAGGGACTAATTGTAGGGAGTTGACATAAATGAGCAAACAAATTACCCTTCTGACCAAAAAAGACAGCTCTTTGACTGCATGGTAATTGTTTTTTGTCTAAAGCTAATTATTGTTGGCTTGTGTTATGCCTAATAATTAAGTTATTCATAGAACATTAATCCACATTTCATTATCTTATACTTTGATTTATGCTATTTAGAGTTTGGTACTCTCATCTGCTTTAACTCGTATTGCACAGAATCTTCAAATGTTGCTTCAATCTGATCTGAATATAGCCATTTGTTATCTTTTGAATATTTGCTCTGTGTTATTTATAAACAGTGATTCTTAATGAATGTAGTTCACTCAAAAAAACTATGTGTTTTTAGATTATGAATATGGATTTAGGAAGGGCTGTGGGGTGAGCTACTAATCATTATTTTGATTTGCCCTTGATCATAAATGGGCCTTGCTGCAGCTGACGTTCTGGTGGAGATGACTAAACACACAGATGGTGGCAGAGTAAATTGGAGGAAGGGATTCAAAGAAAATTGTAGCTCCTTTTCTATGAGTAGAAGAGCCAGTGTACATTTATATATATAAAATTCTGGAAGTGAAGCTTCAAGAGGAAGTTCCATTTCCTCTTCCCCAATTTCATATGAGCAGTGTAAGTAAACAATTTGTTTAATCTCATTTTTTAAAAGGTAAACTTTCAGGTCTTCCAGGATTCCTCATCAGAAAGGACATGAGCAGAGAGAAAAAATCTTGGTCGGATGTTGAAAGTATCTGTACTGGATTTTAGCAGTAACAAAAATTTAGAAGCAACTGCTGATTTGATTTAGATCTTGGAAAACACAGGCATTTTCTTATTCCAAGGAGAGTTAACACGAACATTATCACACTGGGATGAATAAGAATTCTGCAAAATGACTTTTGCAGATGTGTACTTTCTCTTTCTTGCTCAGCCTATACTTGTTTTAATTAGGATTTGTACAAAAGATGTTCCAGATTGTTTCTTTAACGCAAATCCAACAACAAGATCAAACTGAAAACTGGCTCCAGCCGTTTGTGGGCAGGCTTGCTCAGGTGGCTGAAGTGAGGAGTGTAAATGATCCTATCCCAATTCCATTAGATTGCATTGGTCTGTGAGTGGACATCCAGCATTGGCCACTGCCTCTTGTTGTTAGATGATGAAGAACTCTATTTATACCCTGCCTTTTCTCCAAAGGCATTTTACAAATTATAATAAATACAATAAGTATAGTTTATAAATACAGTAAATATAGAATAAATATTGTTAAAACATAGAAATAAACAATATTAACATGTAATTAAATTGTTTACAATACTAAAAACAATTTAAAGTATACAATTAAAATGAGAAAAACAGTTTAAATAGTGCAATAAAACAATAGAGCACCCTCTTAAAAGGCCTTTCTTTAAAAACTTCAGTGCATCCAAGGCTGTCAAAATAAAAGATGGAATATTAAGCAAGCTTGTTTTCTACTGTTCCAGAGAATAGGACACAGAGCAATGTCTTCAAACAATATGAAAACATGTAAAGTCAAAGGCTTTCACGGCTGGAATCCGTAGATTGTTGTGGATTTTCCGGGCTTTAAGGCCGTGTTCTATTAGTATTTTCTCCTGACGTTTCGCCTGCATCTGTGGCTGGCATCTTCAGAGGATCTGGTGGCATGGAAGTGAGATAGAGTATATATACTTATGTAGTCCCCGAGTGGGAGGAAGCAGTTTGCATATGTTAAGTTGGCCTATGTGATGGCCTGTTGTTAAATGGAATATGCCCCAGGGTTGAGTCAGGGGATATGCATAACAGTGCGTTCAAGTACATTAGCCATCTATTGTATTGTTTCTTGTAGAGGGACCTCCAGAGTCTGGGTGGTGTTCATTGGCATATTTTGAGTCTTGATTTTAGTGTTCTTCAGTAGTGGTAGCCAAATTTTGTTTGCTTTTTGAGTTTCTTCTTTCCTGTTGAAATTGTCCATGTGTTTATGGATTTCAATGGCCTCTCTGTGTAGTCTGACATAGTAGTTGTCAGAACAATCCAGAATTTCTGTGCTTTCAAAAAGCGTTCTGTGTCCGGGGTGGTTTATAGCATGTTCTGCTACTTCTGATTTTTCTACCTGGATCAGTCTGCAGTGTCTTTCATGTTCTTTAATTCGTGTTTGGATGTTGCGTTTTGTAGCCCCTATGTAGACCTGCCCACAACTGCAAGGGATGTGATAAACTCCAGCAGAAGTTACAGGAAACAGATTCCACCTAAATATCTGGAAGAACTTCCTGATATAAGAGCAGTTTGACAGTGGCATATGCTGCCATGGAATGTGGTGGACTCTCCTTTTTTGGAAGCTTTTAAGCAGAGGCTGGATGGCCATCTGTTGAGAATGCTTTGATTGTGTATTCTTGCATAGCAGGTTGGACTAGATGGCCCTTGTGGTCTCTTCCAACACTATTATTCTATGATTCTATTAAAAAAAAGTCCTTGCCTGCTGAAAGGACAAAAAGAAAAGTTTTATTTTAGTCTCCCAAGGAAGGCAGATGCACAGCCTAAGAGCAGCCTCCTAGAAGGCCTTTCTCCTGTCCCCAGCTCCTGTGCTAGAATGTGGTAGAATGGAGAGAATGCCTCTCCTGAGAAACCAAGAGCCTTGGCAACTCATATGGGGAAATGTTGTCTGTTAGATAGCTTGGAATTATGCTGTATTTGGCCTTATACATCATATCACTCCTTTGAATTGTACCTGGAAACAGTAATACCCAATAGAACTGTGGCAGCAAGTAGGATTCCAGTAAACCAGCCACCGTTAACAATCTGACCACAGCTCTCTGTACCAGCTGAAGTTTCTAAACACTCTTCAGAGGCAGTTCCACACAGGGTGCTATACAGTAACCCAGACTACTGCTGCTGTTACTACTTGACAGTGATGATGATGATAATGGTTCTACGTTTTCCCCAGATCAGGACTCAAAGAGGCTTACAACAATTTAAAAAGACATGGTTAAAAATCCACAAGATGCAAAAGTTAAAACAAGATTAAACGATTAAAAAAATCAAAACCAAGTCAAAATATACATCATTAAAATATACATACATACACATATCAGCACAGCAGTTAGCAATATCCAGTGCAGTGTGTAAGATGGACCTGATTATAGTCACTCATCAAATGCCTGTCAAAATCAAAAAGTCTTTACTTGTCTGTGAAAAGAAAGTAGAGAGGGTGCCAGTCTGTCTTCTCTAGGAAGGGAGCTTCAGAGCTTGGGATCAGCCACTGAGAAGGCTCTCTCCTGTGTTCCCACCAGATGCACCTTAGAGAGTGGTAGGACAGAGAGAAGGGCCTCTCCAGCAGGCTGGTTCCTGAGAGAGAATACAGTTGTTCGGATAACCTGAACCTAAAACTAAGTAGAGCTTTAAAAGTCATAACAAGTACTTTGAACAGTGTCAGGAAACAGACCAGAACTAGATATTATTAATGCATTTGTCAACATGGCCAGATCGGGTGTCTCCAGGAGTGGATTCATTTGATGGACTAGCTTTAAGTGTATGAAAATGCCCCTGGCCACTGCCCAAACTTGAGCTTCCAGACTCAAGGCTAAGGCCAAGAGGATACTCGTTTTGGAGGGGTGAACCTGCATGTTCAGGCACAAGCTACCTTTCAAATGACCAAGAGCACTGCAACTTTATCTTGATTAATCATCAGTTTGTTCACGTTCGTCAAGTCCATTACTGACACTGCATTAGAACCAAAATAGCTTTTGTGGAATTTGATTGAATTTGGTGGAAAGGACATATAGTTGTCATCAATACAGTTGGCACCAGACATCAAACCTCCAGAAGGCTTCTTTCATTGGTTTCATATTGATGTTGAATGGCATGGAGGAGGGGGGCAAAGCTCCGCAGGGCTCCATAGGCCAGTAGCCAAGGAGTTGAACAGGAATCCTTCTGCAACATTTTCTGGGCTAACTTCTCCAGGAATGCACAGAGCCACTGTAAAATCAGCTCCAAATCCCATCCCAGCAAGGTGGCCCAGACAGATAACGAGCCACTTGGAGTTTTGGCAAAACCAACAGGAACACATTTTCCTATCCAGTTCCAAGGAAGGGTTGTCCACTAAAGTGACCAAAAGAGGCATGAAACCAGATTGAAATGGATCAAGATAATCTGTTTTGTGGAGGAACCCTTGAAGCTGGGAAGGCACCACACATTCTGATATCTTGTTCAGAAACGGAAAGTAGGACATTGGCTGAGAGGATAGAGGAGTTTTTTTCAGCAGAGGCCTTACAGCTGCCTCCTTTAGACATGTTAGAAATCTGCCTTCTTGTAAGGAGCTATTGACTGCTCCTTTCACCCACTTACTATTTTACAAGCAGAAGCAAAAGTTATGCCCATGGGAACTGCCTTGACTATAGCATCCAAATATAGCCATGGATCTCGACAAATTTTAGTCATGTGGAATTCTTCATATCAGGCTGTAGGGTGGTATAGGTTTGTTCTCTTGGGCAAGACCAAGTGAAATGGGCCCACTGGGCAGCACCTTCTACATATAATGGTGGCAGAAAAGAATAATTTATTTGCTTGCCTGTTCTTCCACAGAGTAAAACTTCAGAGACTAGCCTGTGTTCAGTCAGACTCACTCCAAGTCTTTCACCAACATCACCAGAGGGCTGAAACAGTGGGTGCTCAGGGACCACTCACATTTCATCACCCTGGCTGTTTCCCTGTTCCAGAGATCAACTAGGGCTTTGGCAGAATCTCCTGCTGAGGTGATAGGAAAAAGAGCTGTCAGGAAAACATCTTGACCCACTAGCTTGTGAGGTAAATTATTCAGTTCAGTCCCCTGATCTTGCAGAGAAGTCTCAGTGAATCTAAATCTGACCACATAGTGATCTGTCCAAGACAAAGCAACTACAGAAAGTTCTTCCGCATGAAGGTCACTATTCAAGTTGGAAGATAGTTTAGGGGCATCAGCATGCTGTTTCACCTCCCACTCACATGATAATGCAGCTCTGTATCTCCTTCTGCCCTTACTGCTCCACTGGCTGATTTTATTCACCTCCCAGTATATTGTTGCTGACAACCTGATTGTTTTCAAGAACAAGAGTTTTGCCTGCCCACTAAATGGAGATGAAAAAACAACCAGGCTGTCAGCAACAGTATACTGAGAGACAGGAGTTAAAACCAAGTAGCAAACATTCCTCTCAGTCTAGCAAATGGCTCTTGCCTTTATTACCCTGACTTCTGGGGGACCCTTGAGCGACACAGTGATTCGCTCCAAGATGAAAAAGTTGGGGAAATTAGTGGAGCGCTGGCAATGGCAAAACGAGGGGCAAGGTAACCAGCAGACTCTTTTACCCAGTGTTTACCGGATCAGACCAAGCAAAAAGCCAGACAAACATACCAATAATTAGATTTTATTAATAAATGTGTACTCACGCACCAACGCACTCACTCAAGAACAATGGCCAAAATAGAGGGGAAAATGCCACACAATAGCAATTTGGTAGTTTGCATGATTGGGTGTAGATCGGGCCTGGAAAGTTCAGGGGTCCAATGGACCAACCAGAGTGCCCAGGATATACTTTTTCAGTATCTCCATGTGTTCTGTGCACCTACACCACTTCATTATTTCTATGTGTTTCATCCAACTATGGCATTGAGGTGATGCAGTGGCGGTGGTGACACTGTCTCAGCTCAGATCTGGCACAACTCTGGCTTGTAGCTCCTTGCTCTGGAGAGTGGGAGCATCCTTTTACTGTTGAACGAAAGAGATACAATTTCCAAGGAAGCCTGGGCCATACAGGCTTTCAGTCGAGCGGAACTAGAGCTTGCCAGCATGTCTGACAGGGGCAGAGTGAGTGTCATTTTTTTCTAAATTAGCCGTCAGATCCCTGCACTGCCTTAGGGGCATATGAAAATCACTACATACTTTTACACAAAAACAAACCTTAAATAGCAACTTGGTAGTTTGTAAGATTGATTCATGCAGATGGACCTCGCTGTGTAGGATTTTCTGAAGTTGGAGTTGCTCAACCTCGGGAAAACCCAATAATCTCTCCAAATTGGCTATTCGTGGCTGAAGACCCTTTGTCTGTGCGGACGTGTTTAGCCTAAGGTCTCCTTGGGGAAATGTGACTGGGGATTTGCCTGGCCTTGACCTAGTTTTGGTCGTTCAATCTCTCTGTCTGTGTACACACCCGGGCAACCTCTCCGGCATGACATATTTGATACCAAACTTATATTCCCCAGGATGGGGTCTGTCATCAGGGTAACACCTTTGTGTACCCTCCAAATGCTCCTGCCAAAGAAAGAATCCATTTTGATCATACCTTCTGCAGTAAGTGACTCTGCCAGCAGCAGAATCTGCTCTTATACCCTGGACCAGTAAGGAAGAGCTTCTAGATGGCAGTGGCACCTGCTGATTCAGGACCTGAGTCTTGCAAAGAGTAGGGAGTCTCACTGGTGAAGCAGAAGTCTAAGCAGACAGTGACCTTTTTTTCCTACTGCCTTCTGATACCATCCATGGTCTTTCCTTTCTCCTCAAAGTTCTGCATAGATATACAATGAACCCTTCACGTTGCTAGGTTTAGGGCCACAAGATCTCTGGAAAAATAGAAAAACTGCAAATATCAAAATGTTTGTTCATCTATGGGAAGGGGGCCAAGGCATGGTGGGGAGAGGTCACTCAGGGTTCAAACCAGGGCAGGGAAAGGAGAGATAAAGGGGGTGGATTGGCATGGTGGCCCTATACTTCCTCTCTCTTGCCCATCTTCTTCCTTGAATATAGGGGGTGACATCTGGAGAGGGTTTGTGGTGCTGAGAAATTGGGCTATGATCCATTCTTAGCTGACCAGATAGCAACTGGTAGAGGAGAAGAAGGACCAGAGGCAGGCTTTTAAAGGTCTGTGGCTCCTGATCAAAACTGCCAAGAGGGAAAGTTCCCAAAAAAATAAGTGCTTGAGGTGGAGGGGCAGGGATTGGAGAAACTTGCAAATAATCAAATCCATGAAAGTTAAACCTGCAAAGGTGGAGGGCCAACTGTACTACAGTGCTGTTTTACAGAATCTTTCAAACTATTACTGGTAAATTGAGACAGCCAGCCTACATGGGGGAATGTAATTTGAGTTGTTTTGAGGGGAATGAATAGGAAAAATTGCTGCTCCCCTAAATGTAATTGAGATCTGATTTTAGCACATTTAGCATGTGGGCTTGAATTCTGTAACAAAACAAATCCTCAACAATTTTATGTGCTGTGTAAAAATCAGAATTCATTTTCCCGGTAGCCTAAAGTAGCTGAACTGAAATATTTGATTGAAGGGGAAATCAATAAAGTGCGCTTGGTGTAGTTTACATGTTATATTTGAATATAATAATCTTTGGAAAATATTTGTGTTGGAATAAATAAATATATTTTATAAATATTTTAAGACATGGAAACTTAGCACCAAACAATTTTCTTTGATTTAGGTTAGGGGTTAAGATGCTACCAGTTGTTAGCATGCAGTTTAGCATGCCTCAAAACTTGTGCTCATAAGCATACATGCTTCCTAGGGATTGTGTGCTAGAGGACTATATTAACTACCATTTTGATTTTAAATATTAGAATTTATTTCAGTTGTTCAGTTGCCCTTTAGTGTGTTCATTCATTAGATTACTAATTAACTTTATAAAACAATGTACTTCTAAAAATAGAAAATTTTCTGATCACATACACACCCGTGAAAATGTTCCACAGCACATTACCGCTAATAGATTGATTGGGCTTAGGTTCAGATTCCAGCTCAGCCATGTTTCCTGGGTGGTCTTGGGTCACCTATACACATAATTACAAGACCAAAATTTGTGCTTTTACTCTTTGGTGATTGTTGGGAAAAATCACTTATTTGTGACTCTCACATCAGGGAAGAAGATGAATATTCAGAACTGCGATCAGAACTTAGCCACAGCCAGCATGAAGTCAACGAAGATTCACACAGCGTGGACCAAGATCAGACTTCTGTTTCTGTCCCAGAGAACCAGTCAACTATGGTCACAGCTGACATGGGTGAGTAGTGCTCTGAATGTTTCTGATAGATGAATATATCATAGCTTTTGAAAGACTGATGAAAATCTTTGAGGAAAAGTATAATGGCATGCCTGATAAGTAGGCTTAGAACTATGGGAAACCTCTCCTTGTACTATTACATCAAAAAAGAAGAAAATTTATTATTATCCTAATTTGTACAACCTTGGAGAAGTAATGTTGTAGCAGTAAAGGCAAAACAGTATATCTTGATCACCTTTAAAAAAAACAACTTTCCTGCAGGCAGTTAGGGGGGAAAAAGCATCTTGTACATTCAGTCTTGGATATATTCTGATTCCAGTCAGAATTCTAGTGTATCAGAGGATATAAAAATGCTCCATGCCTACAGAAATATTTGTAGATACAGAATCAAGAGTATTCAGAAAATCAAACAGGCATAACCCAGAAAGTACAAGTTCATATCAAGTGGAACATTTTTTTATATAGTTATCAGACTTCCTTTTTCACACACACACACACCAACTCAAAGTCTGTTTATTTTTAGAAAACTGTTTTTGAGTGGAATGCTAACTGGCTAAGTTAGCTGAAGCTATGCCTAATCCCGACCTCTCTCTGTTCAGGGTTTTTTTTTATGTTATTTGAGACTACCTTCATCCTGCCATGCTGGCATAGTGTCCCAGGACAGATGGAGGCCTGGATCTGGCATGATTTTCCTGTTCCTTTGCAATCTTTTTTTGGTTCTTCTGCCAACTGATCTCAGTCAGCAGAACAATTGTGTCAGCAGATCCCTCTGATGACTAGTCTGAGATCAGCCCATGGAGAAGGGGTTAGGGATACTATCTCAAGGGCAACAGAGCCAGCAGAAGGAGAGTTCAGCTAGTGAAAGAGGCATTTGTTTATTACTAATCTCACAGCCAGCACGTTTTTGACTTAGGGTTGTACTGCCCATTTATGTGGGGGAAAAGACTAGCGGTTGGTCATTGAAACTGTGTGAAATTATTTAAAACTCTTCAATTGACAATGTTATAAAATGCCTGTCTTGTAGGTTGGAGGGGAAACGTACTCTAGACCTGACTTTCAAAAGTCAGTGGTGATCTTAAGAGCTACATTGGATGCCCACAGTCCACACAATTCCCATCCATCTTGCATGTCAAGTTCCATGTTAATTCTGCAATTGAATGCTATTCTGGGATACTTATATGTCCACTCCTGCTTGGATAAGGGCTCAAAAGAGGGAGGTGCTTAAAATGGAATTTACCTAATCTAAAATTGGTAATGAGTCCTGATTCTTGAAGATAGATTTATTTGCTTTATTATTTTGGGAGCTTGACTTCTGCACTGATAGTCTAGGGTACTAATTTACAAATGAATAAGAAATCTCATTATCAGTGGGGATCAGTGTATAAACAAATTCTTGGAAAGTGCTGAGATAAGCTATCCATTTATTCTGACATATCTGTTAAACTCCATTATTACTTCTCAGTGCTTCCTAGTTTCTCTTATGCAGCACTGTTAAATTGTATAATCCATTGACTGCTGGTGCCACAAGATCAAATACCAAAGGGGAATAAAAAGAAATGTTCATCCAAGACTTGTTGCTTTCAGAAAACTCTATAATTTCTGTACAGATGGCAGGTTTCAAAGTAACATTTGGCTGAGCTGAGAAATGTTAAGGACATTTGTTTGTTTCAATTCAGAGTGACTCTGATAATGATGGCTTTTGTCAAACTCCAGCAGTTTTTTGTGGTTCCAAAGCCTAGGCTTAATAAACCAGCATGTGTTGTAGAAGTAATCTGCTCTGGCTCTTGGAACACAAGGATTTAGGATGTTGAAATGCATTTACCAGGTTCTGAAGTGTTATTAATACCTAATTCAGAAGGAAACATTTCCAATTCTCTCAGTTATGTGACTCTGATATATGTCTGATAGAACCTCTCCCCAGTTAGGTAGATGGTGAAACACACCCATAGTTGAATCAGTGTAAAATTCTGTGTACAACCTAATTCTGTTACATTTTATCTTGCGCACAGTAGAAAGAGAGGGACATAGTTGTTAGCTATTAGTCATATTTCTGTTGATGAACTTCTCTTAAGCCTGCAGGCTTATCATGTAGGAATCATAGCTTTTGAACCAACTCTGTGACATTGCTAAGGAAAAGGGAGATTAGTGTAGAGAGGCTGTAATTTTCTCAGGCAAGGGAAAAAGCATGTCTTCAGAATCCCTTACTAAGCATGTGTGAAGAACAAAACAGGAAGAGGAGACCAGTCTGCCTTTTGTGGTATCCCCACCATGTTAAAAAAGTGTAGCCCTGTATTTCTCTACATCTTCTGAATCAAAATATAATGAAATAAAATCCAACATAATTTATGTCTCAACTTCTTTTTTTCCTTTTTACCCCAGCTCAGAGAAAGATTAGCTGCCTATAACCTATACTTCCTTTCTCTATACAGCCTTCTCCTTTGTCTTCTCTGCACGAAATGCTCTTACTCCTCCCTGTTTGTTTAAGTATTTATTTGTCAATTGGTTTTTTACTTATCAATCTTCTGAAGTTCTCATATCCATCTACTACTCTATATCAGCTAGTTTTAACATTTTTGACTGGTATGTAAGTCAAGAAGACTCATAAAAAATAATTTAAGATTACACACAATGGACAACATTTACAGGGAAAGAATTGTAGACGACTGAAATTACTTTGTTCTGTTACCACCTTTTACCTTCTTACCTCCTTTGCTTACTTTTCAATAAAAATAATAGTTTTTTTAAAAAGCAGAGACCTATATGTTTGATCACTAGAACAGAAATAGTTTTAAAAATGGAGGCTATTGAAAGCAGAAGTCATCTCTGGATGCATTTTGGAAGAAGCCTGCAACAGGTCTCAGGTTGTTGTTGTTTACTTAGCAAGGTTTAGCTAACCTGGTTGTTTCATTTCATGTGTGGATATTATTAGTTTTGGATGAAAAGTTTGCCAAAACATGTTGAATGGTTCTTTTTTGTGGTTCCAGAACCTATCCTAACATTTCCATGTTATTTCTGCCTCTGGTATCAAAGTTTTTGTTAAAGAAGTAATGCCCAGGAACACATCAGCTTTGTTAACTCAGGTATATGTGTACTTCAAGATCGTTGCGTCTGAGTCTTATTGGTGCTCCTGTGGTGAAATTTGCAAAGATAGTGCTTAGTGAGCTTTGGTATAGTTGTGAGTGCAAAACAATGGAGTACAATTTCACTATTATCTATACCCCAAGTGGGGAAAATTTGGTCCTACTAATGTTGGGTTACAACTCCCATCATCCGTAACACTGGTGAGCTGTCTAGCTCTGATGGGAGATGCAACAACATCTGGAGGGACATATCTTCCCCAGCTGTGCTGTATGTGCTCTCATTTTGGTATCCTCCAGATGTTTTGTGTTCCAGCCCCTATAATCCCTGACTATTGGCCATGCTGGCTGTACTTTATGGAAGCTGTAGTTCAACAACATATGGAGAGTACCAGCTTGGCTGTTCTAGAGGTAACAAATATCACATAGAGCACAGTTTCGCATGCGTTGGTTTCATTAATAATACCATTCCGTCTTCCTTTTTTTCCCCTTTCATTTCTCTTATAGATGTACCTTTTTTAAAAAAGAAATCCTTCTGGTTGGTTATACTGGTAGTACAAATCCATCATGAGCTGAAAATGTGAAACTGCACATTGCATTAATGTGGTGACCTCACTGGCATACCAAACTACACTTGCATGTTATGATATACTCGAAAATTTAGATATGCCTCTCTACTGCTATGGGCAATAAAACATCAAGGGCTAAAATAGCTAATCTCTCTTGCTGTGTGTTGTAAATCCTATAACTGGGTTTAATCTACTTTCTCCTTGAGATGTGGGTCTCTGTAGCCTTGTTATAAAGTCTTATTTCCTGGGAGGAAAACTGCCTGAGGGCTAGAACTTAAAATACAAGAGCTTGTTTGAGGAATCATTGTCTTGTAAAATGTGACAAAATGTGTACAAATTGTTATGGTGCTTCAGGAATGCAGACAGAGTAAATGAGTTTTTATCAATTTAGCAATCTCTGTGGTGGATCTGTGTCTGAAAAATTATATTTATAAAACAAACCTTTTGCAGATGAATAGTTGCTAATGCAGAAAAATGGTTTTTAAGTGGAGCTGACAAGGCAGAATATTTTTCATGTGGATTTTTAAAAGCACTTTTTGCATGTGAACAGACTTCAGCAGCATTCTATGCTCCTCTTCTGCTGATCCACATTCATGATGCTATGAAAGTTGATTTGAAGACCAATTTGCTCTGAGGGCTTTTAGCTGGCTTTAGCACATACCCCCAAGATTGATCTGATGTGTTTTTGGCGTGTTGACTCTGTATTCTAGGCCTTGTTCATTATGTGTCCGTTCTGTTTGCAAAAGGAGGCACACACTGGTATCCAAGCAGTGGGAATGCTCAGCAGCTTTGACTGTGAAGTTACATACTATGCACTCATAAACACTGTTTATGCTTTAAATGGCCACTATTGATTGCATTATTGACTTTTTGCTACCCAACTTTTTCTTTCCTTCACTTTTTTTTAGGCCTATTTTAAAACTGAATTTTCTTAATCTGAAAATTGACATATTGAAAAATGGGGGGGGACCATACTGAGTTAACAGTAGACGTTACCAAACGTATCACCATCTACCTTTTATTTACATAGTGCTTTTTCTCATGAAGTAAGGAACAGATCCCTGTATGATTCACCCCATATGGAGGCTGTTGCATAATGGGACACGTCTGTGTGTTGCATTGCCTGTGAGCTGGCATAGTGCTTGCATTGTGTTTACTTTTCCAATTTGTCCTGTTGCATGAAATGTATCCATGCCAGCACCAGCTGTCATCATGGGATTGAAGCACATGTGGAGGCATGCTGTGCAAATGGACTAACTTATGCAATATGCACTTCTATGTGAAGCACTGCCTTACGGAAGAATTTTCCAAAAACCCTCATGAAGTGTGAGCAAGAAAGCAATGTATGAAGAACTCTCAAATACTATGCATAATAGGAATCTGAAAATATTTAGGGAAGGCATTTCCAATTTGATTATCATAAATAGTCGTATAGAATCCAGAGGGAGGCAGGGGTCTTGGCTAATTGTCTTGCTCCTACTATAGATATTAGGTCTCACGATAAAATTTTGCAGAAGAGGAGAACAAGGCAAAACTGAAGAAAACCTTTCCTCTTTTTGCCTTCCCTTTTCTATCTCCATGCAAGCAGTTTAGGTGATTACCTAAATCACTCCTCTGAGCTTTAGAAGTGGGGATGATACAGTTACAACTGCAATATCCACAGTGTTTCCAGCGAATGGTATTTGTGATTTCCCTCCATCTCTGGCCCTGAAGGAGTTTGTGAATGCTTCTGTGTTTTTGATCTCTAGCCAAATTGGATTCATATGTATATATTAACAACAAAGATTAAAAGCATTTTGGTTTAAAGCTCATTTTAAGAACTACAATTTTTCCACTTCTGTACTATGCTTGCCTTATATATGCAATTATCTCTTGATAAGTCTGCTTGCCCAACAAGGTGCTTCATATCAGATTGTAACAAGTATGTGGAAATTGATTATTCTGAGTAGATTTTCTCAATTCTGAGCTCAAAACCAGATATTTAATGGGGGATGTCCCTGAAGAGGCAACCCTTGCAAATAACAGTGAATTTAGCTACATATTCATATTGAGAACAGCTGCTAATATGTGCCCATTAAACATTAATTTGGTTGTGGATACATTTGATATGTAAAATCAGCATAGCAATAACAAACATTGATCTCTGGATTCCCAAAAGAAAGGATCCTCTGAAATTTAAGGAAGGAGGGAGTATACTTGCATGTATAAATTAGGATCATTAGTTTAAACAAAGGTAGGCAATCTGATGCCCCCAAGGATATTTTAGATCTGCAACTCTTATGATGCTTACATTTACACTGGTTGGCTGAGGCCCTCAGAGCTGCAGTCCTAACCACCCGGAGGGTACCAGGTTGCTTAACCTTGAAGAAAATGAAGAAAGGTTCAAAGGCTACCTCATCTACCTGCCCAGGACCTTAGAGGGCAGACACACTTACTTTTGTACTCCTTGCCTCTAAAAAGAATTCCAGACAAATATATATTACACACACACACATATAACTTTTTGCCAGTAGTATCCCCTGAAGCCTGCGGAGGGTGCGATAGACCATTTCCGCTGGCCCTCTTTTGGAGAAAAAGACCACCATGGGTTTAAAACAGGCCTGCTCCTGATGGGTGATCCTGAGAGTAGAGCTGCAAGAAGGATGGGTGTAAAACACACTGCAGGATAGAACACGATCTTGTAAATATGCAGGAAGAGTGGAGGGAGGTAGTCTTAAGAGCAACAGCAACGGACAGACAATGGAAAACAGATGGGTTGGCAATATATGTTGAGTGTTTTACAGTATGAAGCTCATTTATAAATGAAAGCTGTAGGACAAGAAAGTTTTTAAAAGAAATCATTACTCTTCCTCAGTACATAGCACATAGTTTCCAGTGTTCCTAAGCTGTCCAGGCAAAGGGCTTCTCTGAACTAATCCATATTGAAGCTACTCTTCAATAAATAACTGCCTGTTGAAATTGTATGTGTTAGGGGTGAAGGGAGACCCAAAATAATTGCTCATATCTCCCCTGGTGTAGGTTATCTTGTACTGATCAAGGGGACTTTGCTTATTAAAAGATGAAATGCCACTCAAAATAACCCTGCCCTTTCTGCGGTAAGACTCAGATCCTGCTATCATCATCGTTCATTAGAAGTCCATACAAAAGTACGCCGTAAGCAGAAAGCAGTATTTGCTCATTCACCATTCAGGTAACAAGTGTGTGTGTTAACAACACTGTTGCAGACGCTTACATCTGTAAGTTGATTTAGGAGGAGATCACTCCACACAAGCGAGCCATGCCATACATAGTCTGCTGGAGTAGGCACAAATACTGCTAGGCACTCTTGCTTGCAGGTGGGGAGGTAATTCTTTCCTGGCCTCTATAACAGAATCATTGCTGAAATGCCCTACCTTTGATAGCATCAGTCCCATATGAAAGAGTCCATTGTTAACTTACAACTTCCTCATTATCTTGAAAGTCAAGCACACAGCTTTCAAGCCTGTGTAGGTGTTAGACAATAGTAAATTAGTAACTTGCTGGAGTAAAACCATGGTGTTTGTGAAGAGATACGTTTGGCAATTTGAGCAACCTGTGCAGCTTTCATCCACCTTCCTGCTCCCCAAGATAAAGATTGAATGGTAGCATTCTTTTTTCCATTTTTGTTGCATTGCAGGGCGTATATGATATGTTCCTTTTATTTCACAGATACTTGCAGTGACTTGAACTCTGAGCTGCAGCGGGTACTGACAGGACTGGAGAATGTTGTCTGTGGGAGAAAGAAGAGCAGCTGCAGTTTGTCTGTGGCAGATGTGGACAGACACATTGAACAACTCACCACTGCCAGTGAACACTGTGACTTAGCCATTAAGGTTTGGTAACATTAAATAGTCATATTATGTAAGTTTTTTGTGGAAAGTAGAATAATTTATATCTATATCTCTTATTTCATCACTTACCCCAAAATCATTTAATAACACAATCTGATGTAGGTGAGTCATAGTGTGTCTCTTTTACCAAATGAATATCAGCCACAAGGGGCAAAATTCATATTTTAAAAAGGGACAGAAATGGATTGTTCCTCAGCTCTCTCTTTGAAAGCTTCCTCTTATTATTGAGTGAACTGTTGTCATGTCTTGTTAATGGCAATGAATAAAAGAAATATGTTTTGGGGAGGTAGAAAAACTTCATTCTGATAAGGTAAGTATGAAGAGTAAGATTCTGCTTGGACAGGTTAAACACTGGGCTGAAAAGGAAAATGGAGGATGCAGTGAGTAAAGAAGCCTTGTGGTTGCAGCAGATTAAAAAAAATTAAGAGTCAAGTTAGTTTGGATTGGACCTTCAGACAGGTGGAACTTCAGGCAAACCATCTGTGACGACATTTCAGCTGTCCGTTTACTTGTTTCTGAGTATGGCTGATTGTAAATGAGTTCAGAAATATGAGGCAATACATTATGAAATACCTTGCTGTTGTTATTGCGACAATAGTGGCATTTTGTTCTCTGCAGCTATACATAGCTTGGCTGTAACACTGTGGTATCTAAAAATACAAAATCTGAAACAACTCCATCCTAAGGCATTAAATTAGAATGAAGAACTAGGTTTGTCCTAACAAAGAAATCTGTATTTGATTTACATGTTTTCATTAATCTTTCCCAGACATGTTCTGTGTGGGAGATAGTACAGAAAAATCACCCTGCATTTTTAACAAGAAACAAAATAGGTCAAAAGACTCTAGTTCAAACATTAACCTATATTCTTAGTATTTGCTTTAGCTGCAGGAGTTTAATCTCTCTCTCTCTCTCTCTGTAATAAACATTTGTAGAGGACTACAAATGTAATAAGCGCGCGCATACACCTTGTTACCCTGAAAATTGGGGGTGTCTTGAGGACACCCAAACAGACTTCAAATTAAGGGAATTAACAGAGAAACTCAAAGCTTGCGAGAGGTCAGGGCACGGGATTTTTAACCCTATGTCTGCGGGATCAGAACTACGCAAGAATCAGAGGAACAGTCTAAAATAACTTTATTAAAACTAACAGAGAAAGTCACAACACATGTTAACAAATAATCCTACAATCACACAAGGGCTACCGAAATGAAGTTGGAAATAAAAGACAGTTGGGAGAGACCTTAGTCTAGGCGGCCTGGAGAAGGAGGAGATTAGCGAAGACTCGGTGTATAGCACCAAGGGGAGACTGGATCCTGGGGCTGGAAGGCTGACAGCAGTGGGGTTTCATGGAGGGTCGGAGGCGCGAGTCACGTTTAGCTCTCAGCAGCGTCTAAGAGGCTTGAGTGGGACACCTCGGTAGCAGTGAAACGGGCCCTTGTCTGGTCTGGGAGGCTCTCCAAAGAGGCTCAAAGAGTGAGCATTTTTATAGCCAATTTCTGTCCTCAGGCCAGGTATCGGCTAGCAAAGTGGTGTCAATGGGCAATGATTGCAGAATATAATGTTAGGCAAATATCACGACCCCTCCTTGGTATTGTTTCTCCTGGGAAAGTCCAGGGGGTTGATAAGTTTAAAATTCCGAATTGATAGGTGTTGTTTGTTTGGCTACGCACAGTTCATCAACGTAGCTTGGGATGTGACAGTGTCCAGGAGCAAGTCTATTGTCTGCCTAGAAATACGTGACTCAGAACAATAGGTCAGCCTTTTAGCCTAAAGGACGTTGTCTATGTTCCCATACAGCACAGGGAGACGGTATAGTTGTTAAGGATTTCCCATTCAATGCCAAGGAAGGTTTTAACTGCGACTGACCTTTGCTAACCAACATCCAATATGGGGGAAGTCATGCCAATTTAGGGGCCCTCTATTAGGGTTATTCTGGGGTGTAACAGCCTCATGCTCTGAGAGCAAAAACTAAGGGCCTTTCCGGGATTTGCAGTTTAGTGTGGGACCTTTAGAATTCTCAGCCAGAGGGCTCTTTGGCCTTAGTAAACTACAAACTCCAGAATTCCACAGGATGTTGGAAGTGGAGTAATTGCACTATAACAGAGTAGTGTGTGAAGGCCCTACAGTACAGTGATGAATACAAAGGCGTGGATATTTGAAGTAGGGACTAGGAAGGTCCCTACTCATGAACTATAAGCATCCCAAACTCTTAACATGCAAGATCTGCAGGAGCCTCCTCAAAGCCACCCCTGCCCGTTTATTTAAAAAAATCATTTAAACAGTAACCCCCAAAATCCCAAATCACAAAAACATGGTAGTTGGGGTCTATTTACCCCCAACCATCCTCCTCATGACCAGTTTTCAGCCAAAATCCAAACAGGAAGTGATACCATGTCACATCCTGGTTGACAGAAATGCATCAGTGTGTTCCACAAGGGGGAATATAAGAGGGGTAAAATTAATTCTTGCCCAGCTTCCAAGGTAGACTTGCTCTTTGGTTTCCCACTTCTAGCTGTGGATACCCCACTGAAGTCTGGCTTGAGCAGGAAGTGATCCTTAAACTATCTTCAAGGTGTACATGACAAGTATTTACTTATTCATGCCTTAACTGCTAGAAGTGGTCTGTTCTGACAGATTGTGAAGGCTTGGAAATGCCTTTCAAATGTTTCTGTGAACACAAATGTCTGAATGTGTGCATGTTGCACATAAAAGGTGATTGATATAGATTCTGCTCACCTGTATTTCCCCAATTCCATCTTTTGCTGGCATTTCAAAAATGATATGAAATGAAACACCATCAAAAGACTCCTGTTGAATTGATTCTTGCCCTTTTAACTGTGCCAAAATACACTGAGATGTGGTTTGTAGTGCACATTTGTATTTACTATTACACTACTGGTGAATGCTAGACAGAAATTGAAGCCTGTAGTTTGTACAAGTAAACATTTCCTGCTTTGCAAACAGAAAAGCCCTTGATTCAGGATACGTTATCTGATTTACTTACGTACATTGTATGACATGTTGTTTATTTAGGATGCTGCTTTTAGAATAGGCTAAACATTTTCCAACTGAGTGAGCTTCCTTAATTCAAAGGGGAGGAAAGGATTGTAAAGCTTGTCATTCCCATCTCTCTTCCAAAAGAAAAAACAAAACAACAAAACAAAACAAAATTAACAGGAGGGGAAACGGGTTCACTGTTTTCTAAGGCATGTGGAGGAAGTGTATGTAAAATGTTTGACTTACTAGGCCTGAACATTATCAATCAGTTTTACCTCTAAGGCAATAAAAATGCAAGTGTACTTTGTTTGAAATGTTCATTGAGTGTGTGTGTTGAATGCCGCTTATTTCAAGTAATATTTTTGGTTAATATTCTTCCAAACTTGTCTCTCAGTCTTGATGCTTCAACAGAGATTGCCAGGCTCTAATACTGTCCTGGCTGTTCCATCACAGAGCACATTTAATTGCCACAAATAACAAAATGTTCCAAGAAAGAGGCAATGGGAACTATACCTTGAGAGCCCTGCTATTATACTTTTAGGTTGTACATGGGTGCAGTTCTCATAAAAGATGGCAGAAAATTGGCAAAATAAAACTTAGGAATCTAATTATTCTTTTCAGGTTATGATAGCCACAGATAACAAAAATATCAGTCTTCGTGTGAGATGTAATTTTTTTAAATCTCTTTATCCTTGTGTGAAGGACACAGTTCTGCTACTGTTTCTGTTAATAATGCTGCACGTTGCCCTTTTCTGTTGGTAGTAAAGATGTAAAATTTACCAAAGTTTTTAAACTGTGAAAAAAACCCTGTTTTTTCTATATATTTTTTTCAGGAAAACAGAAATTTGAAAAATAAATAAAATAAAAATGCAATATTAGCATCCTTTATAAATTGAAAGTCCTTTGGTTGACTTAGGAATCTAAAATATATTATATTTAACTTGGTTTATAATAACAGTATTATTGTGGAAACATTGCCAAATTGAACTTTCTTTTTTTAAATTTTATTTTTTGTTACAAATGGAGCTACAAGGCCCTGAACTGTAAGGAATATCTGAACTATAAGAACCTCTTTGGTTTTGCCAGTTTAAGGAGCAAGAACAAAATAAACTAAAGTAAATTTTAAATAATTAATTTTAAATAAAAGCACAAGAAATCACCAATATTAGTGAAAAAGAAAATTATTTTGTCTCTACTGGTTCCATAGTGTCAAGCAGATATAACGTAGTCATTCACATAAAAATAAAGAAGAAAATAAAAGAAACCACGAGTGGAAGTTGTAATGGCTGAAACAGTGCATAATCTTACATAAAAGTCATCTGCTTACAGGTGCCAGGATCCTTCATTGTTAGACATAATTGCAGTGATGGACTCCCCCCCCAAAAAAAGCCTTTACAGGCAACTAGAGAGAGCCCTTGGGGTCCTGCTGCAGCTGCTTCTCTCAAGGTATCCTTCTCTAAAGAGAATGCTGCAAACATAATTTCCCAGCACCTCAGTCTTCAGTGCTTCAGAAACTCTTTGGTTGAGACACTTCCTGACTTGAGAGAGAGAGATTTTGGTTGGGGGGGTCACTTGCTGTCATTAACCACTAAACGTGAACTTCCAGCTGTTGCAAGATCTTATATTCAGTTTATGATCTCATAACTACTTTATAGGATGCCAGTCATAGTTTTGAGAAATAATTTGGGGGCATTCAATTTGTGAAAACCTCATGTTAAACTTTTTATTCGTCATTATAAAAGAATATTCCCTAGTCCATTTTCCCCCAATTTTTCCATTTTCTGGGCCTTTACATCTCTAGGTGCCAGTATAATCCTTTTGTATACAACCCTTTGGAAAGATTAACAGTGTCAGTGAAAGGCTGATTCTGAAGTTAATATGTTCATGAAATATGAGAAGGATTTCTCTGTGTTTTATGTCACACACAAATATGACTAAAAGACTAGTTGTGCGCTAGCATACTTGTGTAAATCCTTTTTTCATTTTAGTTACGGAATTGTGCTGTAAAGCACTTCTGAACTGTGCTGGAAATGCAAAGATATATAACCAGGTGGTTGTGTCTATGTTGCCCTAAATATTTGTTGCTAAATTTTGCAGAGGGTAGTACAGTGACAAGGACATTGTTTACATCCTCTCTGTGTGTGCATGTTCCTACTCATGCATAAAGCTACTCTAAGGAACACTTGTGTACTATATGTCAGCTGGTTTATTGAATCCACCAGTCTTCCAGTCTCATGCATAAAGGCGGGAGTTTGAGACCTGTTCATATCAGGATTCCTTTAAAAGTTGAAGGGTGCCAACAGTCTGGATGCAAGAGACAGTCATGAAGACAGAAGTCCTTTGCCACCTTTTAACCAGTTCCCCACATTTAACAAGCCCCAAAGGCCTGGTCTTTTGTCTGTAGCGCCACATACAAACTTGGGTAGTGAGATCCCTGTGCTGATAGCAGTTTTAAAATTTAAGGAGATCAGTTATTTCAAAGGGTATTGACTTTCAAGGCTCAAAGATTATTACAACATGTGATTCTGTTTGGCTTTTTGAGAGCCCTTCTGAAGCTTTACATTGAAAGGGTACAGAGAAGATTTTAGAAGCAAGTTATTAGGTAGGGTGGTTTCTTCTAGTATCTAATCTTTTTCAAATAAGCAGTTGGATCAGGTAATGCTGTTGAGTAGTGAATGTCTTTGAATTATATTGTTATTTGGATCAGTTTCAAACTGATTTCAGAACTCAGTACAGAAACTACCTTAGTTGCAATGCTGGAAGACCTTCATTGACAAATGAACAGGAAGAATATGTTTGGCCAAACTTCACGTGTAGTACTGTATCCAGTTCTGAACAACACAGTTCAAGAAGAACATCAGCAAGCTGGAACATGTCCAGAGACGAGTGATCGAGATGATCAAAGGTCTGGAAGTCATGTTTCATGCCAAACAACTTATGTATGTTTAGCTTGGAGAAGAGAAGACTGAGAAGTGACATGATGTGGTTGTTTCTGTATGCCTTCAAGTCATATTTGGATTCCTCATTAAATGTTTCCAGGAAGCCAGAGACTAAGGGCAAAGTCTCGTGTATTTATGGTGTTTGATGTCACTCCAAAAACAAACCCTTACCAGAGATGGTCTGTTGTTTTACCCAGTGGGACCATAAGATCACATTTCTGATGCTGATATTCTAGCCTATCAGAAAATTATTCTGTGGCTAGATTCACTAGATTCACTTCCCAAATGACTCCTAACTTAGATTATAAAAGAGCTTCTAACCAGCTGCATCATTATGAGGAAGAGCTTACTTTCTGCACATGGTA
The DNA here is from genome assembly GCA_948472985.1 of Iguana delicatissima. Classification (NCBI taxonomy): domain Eukaryota; kingdom Metazoa; phylum Chordata; class Lepidosauria; order Squamata; family Iguanidae; genus Iguana; species Iguana delicatissima. The sequence goes on from CAOKZL010000765.1 coordinate 193,258, forward strand.
CTAGAAGTAAAATATTTGCACATGGATCACTTCCCTGGGGAGGGGAGGAATAAAACATATGTATAGTCTGGATGTCACTGTGGTCCTGCATCAGGAAACAGGGGTTCATTGTAGGAGAGGACTCTCCAAAATAGCCCATTGAAGACTGTGTGTGTTTACTGGCCACAGAATGCTGCTGATGGCTTGTAGGAAAAAAGAATGATAATCTAGTAGGGAGGGGAAATCACCATCCAGAGAGGCACTCTCTACTACAACATTCATTGCTGACCCCCTTGTCTTCTTTAGTCCCCACAGTAGGAAAATAATTTTCCATTTGGTGTGGCTATGTTATTTTTTTAACATGAGTTTGGACATTTTTAACTACTTTAAATTACACTGACTAATTGTAGCTGACATGCTTTGCAAACCATTTTAAAGGCCTTTCTTGAAGAAGGTTAGAAATATTGGTATTATGTTGACATTTTTCATTCCAGCCAAGCTATTCCCATCCTCTTGAGCTTTTCTGTGTATTTTATTTCTTGTTCAAAGAAAGGAATGCCAGTGCCTTACATTTCTTTACTTGTCTCAAAGGGTTTCTATTTTATTCTTTTTGGGTCACACTTCACAGAAGTGATACTCACTCATGCATCCAGAATCCTGAGACCTTTGTGAAGTTTACTGAATATAAAGAAGATCCAATGGTGCAATTCCTGGTTTTGTTTTGTTTTTTTCATAATACACTTTTGTTTAGATATTGAAAGTGGTGTGTAATGTGACAAAGGAAACTGTGACTATAAAACAGCCGTAGAACTCTGTGTTGAACAAAATGTGGGATAAAAATATTTTAATCAGTTCTCCCAACTATACAATTCAGAGTTACGGAAGTTATAGTCCAACACACCTGGAGAGCACCAAGTTGGGAAAACCAAAGTTGGGTAATATGAGAAATAGGAAGCGCTAAACGACTTGCCTCTGAGGCCAGTTCTAAATAGCCCTTGACGTAGGGCTGAGAAATCTGTGTCCTTGTAGGTGGATTACAGCTTCCCTATTCCCTAACTACGGGCAGGGGCTGATGGTAGTTGGGACACCACAGGTTCTCCACGCCAACCCTAAAGTAGTCACAACCTTTATCTGTTGAAACCAAGTTTTGTCTTCCATTTGTCTAGAAATAGAATTATCTCTAGATCCTTCTTAAGCAGAATGCTATTATCTCTTTTTCAAGCAGACAGTAGGAGATTTCTCCAGTTCGAAACTTTGTGACATTCTTGTGTAGATTTAATTGGCTGTGTGGGACACCCCTCGGTCAGTGGCCCTACCAGCCAATAAGCTAAATGTTTATGTTAATGGAAAGCAGCTCCCCTGGTTAACAGTGACTTTGGTTTTGCTTAATTAGTTCATGAAAGTAGTCTATTTTGTATATCGACTGATTAAGTCGAGTGCACTCTGATGTCCATTTTAGAACTTAATTAGCGTGTTTGATGTACTATGATGCCTGGTGAGCAAATGTGTTTTATAAATGCCAGTGGCTTACTGTTGCTTATATTAGTTTAACAAGATATAAATGAAAAATGTGATTTTTTTTTTTTGATGGCTTGTAATTTTTTTTCTTTTAGCTGAGGTTTAAAACTCAGTCTAATTTGGGTTCAAATATACCCCAGGAAAATAATAAAAAAATAAAATACCTGTGGGAAGATATGAAGCATTACATCATGTGCAATCTTTGGGGAAAATCCCTTTAATGAGAATGTTCTTTTTTCCAATAAAAGAAAAACAGTTGAAAAGAAGTCATTTGAGTCAACAATAGCTCTTAATCTAAAGTACATAATACAAGAATTGCATGTGGTTTCTAATCAGTCATGTCGCTTTTTAAATATTAAGCAACTCTGCCATCGTAAGACTTATGTGACTGTAACAGTGTAATAATTATGAGTTATAAATGAAACATAGTAACAGCAAATCTTACAGAAAATGCAGCCATAACATTCATTACTCAAGCAGCCTATATACAAGTACCATAGTTCACAATGATAGACAGTACAGCTGTATGGAATACATTGTTACTTCCATTTGTGTCATTTGTTTGAACCACAGAGGTAAAGGCTGTAATCCTCTTGGGTGGCATTAACTATTCTGATATTGGTAGCAGCAGTGTGTCGTCTGTGGCAGTGTAACAGCAAATGTAAATTGGCATCACCAGTCGGTTTGGAGGCAAGGAAAAGGTATAGGAAGTCGTCTTTATTGAGAGAAAGCTGTGCTACTGGTCCCAAACTGTTAGGAGCCAACAGGGCATCTTTCTCTGTTGACCGACAGAGCTTTTCCCTCTTTCTTCCTTCTGGTGCTACACACTGCTCCGGAAGGTGCCTTACTCTTGTGTAACATTCCATTATACCAGTATGAGTCAGCAAGGGGATTTAATGTGCTCCTGCCCCTTTTGGTGTCACCAGTGGGAAGCTTTACCAGGCATGACAGTCCCAGGCAAGTTTCTAGACTTACCTGATTTTATCAGCACCAGGCTATACAGAGACGCCTTTGGAGAGATTCTTTCCAGTATCAGTTGTTTGTCTTCCAAACAATATAGGAATGTCAGCAGGCAACATTCACTTTATTTCAGCATACCAGCACTTGACTATAATTTGATAATTCATTTGGAAGAATATGTAGAGACGATCTGATAACAAGCGTCCACCTCATTTTTGGTTTTATTGTAATAAGCAATGACCTCAGGCTTCAGTTTATGATCTGACATTGCTGCATAGCTGTGTACTAAAGGAAGGGGAATCACTATGTTTCTTTTCTTTGGCACATAACTTATGTACATAAGATCTTCTTGAAAACACAAAGCAGTGCTGTTCATCTAGGTTGTGGACAAGGAAATCTTGGTTTGTTTGTTTTTCACTGTGTCATCCAGAGTCTAGTTTTTCTTAGCTAAACCACTTGCTGGTTGCTAAGAAGTTATTAATTCTTTTTTTCTGGTCAGAAGCCTATAAATACATTTTTCAACACTGTCAAGCCTTGGTTTTGAGTTACCATGACTACTTGATTTAAAAGCTGAGGGCAACCCTCAAAAAAGACCACTTGCCTAATTTTCCTGTAATCAGAAAGTAGTCAGCTAAACTTCTTTGGTTGACATTTGCCTTTTAATCTGGCCACCTGCCAAGGTGAAAGTATAGGCTTCATTCAAGCATTAGCAAAAAAATATTTCTCAACATGAATTTAGAAGTAACTGTTAAACTGCTGGTTTACAAAAAGATTATAAGTGGGGGAATGGTTTATTTTGTAATTTAATGTTTGTAAAGGGGCTTTGTAAGTCTTTTGGGGCAGTTAGTCTCTTTCAGCTTGGCATACCTTATTGGGTAAAATGTGGAGGAGAGAGCCTTGTATGCCACACTGAGGTCATTTAATGAAAGAAATGATAAAAATGCAGGTAAACATGTTAGGAATACCTGATGCATGAAGTTCTAAAATATTAATTTAGAAGCTTCATGATATTGTGCAGCTCTTTTGGGGCCATTTGATTTCAGCTGTCAAGTGGGGTCATATCCATAGCATGTTTTCAGATAAAAATAGCTTGTGTGTCATTGAAAAGGATGAATTAGAATGAGTCAATGTATGTGCTATTGTTTCTTGTTAATCTTGTGTATACCCTTTCTGTGTTGCAGACAGTTGAGGAGATTGAAGGTGTCTTAGGACGGGACCTGTATCCAAATCTCGCTGAAGAGAGATCTCGGTGGGAGAAGGAACTGGCAGGCTTGAGGGAAGAGAATGAGAGCCTGACAGCAATGTTGTGCAGCAAGGAGGAGGAACTGAATAGGACGAAGGCTACCATGAATGCCATCCGAGAAGAACGAGACAGGTTACGCAGAAGGGTGAGCTCCTCGTAGCCACGCTAAATGATGTAGACTTCCGTAGAAACATGATTGTCAGAATATTTGCCCCATTTTGTAGGCTACCCTCAGCTTACTCTTGGCTTTTTCACTGTGAATTCTTGTGTTGAGATCTTTTTTCAACCTTCCCAAACCTCCTGTTAATAGGCATTTCTAGAAGTTTCTTGAGCCCATCTAGTCAACGTGTTCTCTTATACAACGCTTGGTGACTGGGAAGACTTGATACCTGCCTTGTCTTTCCTTGCGCAGCTGAGACATCACATAGTTATCTTTTATGAATATTGTAAATGGCATGTGGTAGGTCATCTAAGATATAGCAGATAAACATGGAAGCTCATGCATAAACATGTCAAGAGATAAAGCAGATACTCCCCTAGTGAATATTCCATTTTACATCCTCTTCTCTCCCCCCAACTTGTGAACAAAGGAAACCTTTGGAGTTTTTTTGAATTCTAATTAATGGTTGAATTAGAAGAAGAATGAGTTTCTCTTTTTGTTTTAAAATGGGAGTAGCTTTGTTGAGCTGATGACTTAATGTTTTACATCAGTGTCTGCATCTGGTTGTAGTTCACTTAAAGGTCTTCATTGGCTATATGATTGTATGGGCTCAACATTTACAGAACTAATTGAAATGAGAATAAGATTAATTGCAGTGCCTTGATATCTAGTATCTCTAGTGCAGATTGAATAGATGAGAGACAGTATTACATGAGAAATATTGTTTTGTTCTGTTTTTTTGCTTCATAGATATGTGTTTCTTTTCACAGGAGCTTTGTTTTGGATGTAAATGAGAACTGTGTATGAAATGCTGAATTGTCAATATATTTTGATGACTTCTTCATTGTCTGAACAGCCTGTCCTTCTTTATGTGTATTTCTTTATGACATTAGACTTTGCTGTTTGTTGTTTTCATATTTCTGCTGTTCAACTGTACAAAACATCTTATTCAGCAAAGCTTCTGTCCAGCATAGCGTAATATGTGTGTTCAGCTACTGAAACAGATTGCATGTATAATCTGCTATGTTGTATAATTAGATCATCAGAGCTGAAACCTTTTTAAAAATGCACAGAGTAGTTGTATGAATGTGTGTGGATATCCATCTGTCATCACTGCACCCAGGGGAAGATTCCACTTTGAAGGGTCCCAGATGCTGCATCACCACCAACTCCGGTGTCCAGAAACTTAGAGCCTACTGCTGCATCCTTTCTTTATCAGGAGCAGGCTAAACTTTGGGTACTATGTTGAATGATTGTTGTCCCCATTTCAGAGAAGGGGAAGGGACATACATCCAATTGTCCCCCCTCCCATTGTTCTTTCCCTGCACTTTCATACCAAACTATGGTAAAATAGTGCCTCCTTTTTCTCTCTCCTGATAATGGGTTGTTTTGGCTTGTAAGGGTCAGTGGGCTGTCTGTACAGCATCTGTAGTGGAGCTTCCATATGCCTTCCCTTCTTATTATTTAAACTTCTTCAAGGATGCCGTAGCCCCACCTGTCCCCTGATTACTCTTTTCCCTGTCAGGCTGGCAGCCAAAATGTACCTGCAGGTAGTAATACTGTAGCCATGATCTTTTTGTGATGTAATTACTAGAACAGCAATCTGCCATAGTAAGAGAGCATGAGGAGGTGGCATAGAAGATACAGAATCCTGATGAGCTAGAAAGGCTTTGAATTGTCACCTAGAAATAAAATTGCCATTGATTATCAATATACAAAACCATCAGATCATGCATTATCTTCTTTATGGGAGTCAAATAGAGGAGAGAAATGTGTAGCAATTTCTGTAATGCTAATTGTCATATATTTATAAATGTTCATATGTTTTTGGTTTCCATAATCATGTTGCATAATTTCTACAAACCTAATCAAGAAAGAGTCTAATGCTGGAAAAATTGTGCTTAACCTATATTAGAATGCTCAATTGCACAAATACTGTCAGAGAAAGTGCTGTTGTTTGTTAATTGGAAGGAACAAGCATTGCCTTCTAAAAGTTGTGTTTGAAAAAGAGGCAAGTGCTCTGGCCTCTTGTGCATTAAATTTTCAAATATTTTAGAAAGTTTATTAATATTTTGTAAAAGAATTTCGAACAAAATTAGTAGTTCCCATCATTTTCCTTCTTATCTAACAAGACCCTAAAAAGAACTCTCTTCCTTGATACCCAAAAACCGATCCAGACTGTCAGATTCTGTTCTGGCAGGCTGTTTAAAGTATCCATTTTCATCTTGTGATACATCAACAGCTTGTTTATTTATTTACTTAATGTATTTATAGCCTACATTTCTTCCAAAAACTAGGATTCAAGGAAATTCACCTTAATAGTGAATAAAAATACAGTTAAAATACAAAATAAGTTCACCAATTAAACACACAGTTAAAGTAAAAACATAATTAGAAGTATATAAATAAGTAAGTTAAGCAGCTAACTTGCTTACTCAGCTGAGTTGCTCTGCACTATTCAGCCTTTTTGTACTTAGAGATTCCTAACTAGATCAGACCAAGGTGTTTTGTCAAAATCTAGTCATATTTCCAGTGGCCAGGCATATTCCCCCAGTAATTTCACAAGCAGGACGTGAAACTAATAGGCTTTTTTCAAGCTGTCATCTCCTAACTGGGATTCACTGGCAAATTCTATCTGAACATGAAGTTTCCATGTAGCCACTGTGATTTACAGCTGCTGGTTGACCTGCCATCCATGAATGTGGCTAACACCCTGCCCCTTCTGCTCTTGGAAACTAAGTTTTTGAACTACAGCTCCCAGAATCTTAGTTACCAGTCTGTAGATCCCCTCTGACATACATGAGCAATGTCTGAGTCAAGTTGAGATCTTTCTAGGGAGATGAAACTGGCATGGTAACTAAAGAGGGAATACCTTTATCTCCTTGTTGCTGGCCCCACACATTGGGTTTGACCTATCTTACAAAGAATAGGTTCCTGATTGTTAAACACAGAAATGAACATTGTTCTCTGCCCTTTTCTTTCTTTCTTTCTTTCAGTTTTATTGGAAAATAGTGAAGTCTTACATTCTAAACCATATGCTAATTTGCTGAACAGCAAGTTTATTTCCCCCTGGAGGAGTCTGTTTATTACAGATGTCCATGTCAGCCGCACTATGTAATAGTGAGCACCAGGGAGCTTATTTGCATTTGTAAAACAGTCAATAGCTGCCACACAAATAAATGTTTCCCTTGACCTACTAAATATTTTATATATGCAACCCTGAACTGAAAGTCACTTCATATTATTTCCCCAGAGAGATCGAAGAAGGAGCCTGTGCTAAAATTTAGTTTTTGCTCTACATGCATGAAATTGGGTAGATAAAAGAAGTTGAAGCTGAACAGATCAATAGGACTGTTACGTTAACCCAATGTCTGTAATCAAGCAAAGTGCTCTCAGTGGGGTTTCAGAGGCTTGTTAGAGGTTTAATTAAATTAGATATTTAATGCATTCAGTTAACAGATTGGGCTGCTTTGCAGTGCAATAACTAAGAAATGACATGCGTATGGATTTTTATCTCTTATAGGTCATTAGTAAATGGGGTGATTACTTATTTTTGTAGGATGCCCATAATGTAGTTCTACCTTTTTGCAAAGTAGCTGTGGGGGAGAACAGTCTGAATACTTGGGATTTGTTTACTACCTATAAAAACTGTTTCTGCCTCAACATACAAACATATATCCTTGGTTTATTTTTTTTAAAAAACAAACACAGGAAGTAACATGGCATGTATGAATATAAATTATTTTTATACCTTGCTTCACTACAAAATATTAATGTTTTCAGCTATTGAAAACATCAGTCTTCTCTATGGTATCAAAGACTAATTGTCTGTAAGCTCCAAGTGAAGTCCAGAGAAATTGTATGTCTGTACTGTAGGATCAATGCATGCCTGTTACTTAGGAATGGAAAGAATACATGTAGTTATTTATTTCCTGGCTGAAAAAAATGAGCTTGCTGATACTCAGATAAAATAATAATACAGAGTCATAGAATCATAGAGTTGGAAGGGACCACACGGGCCATCCAGTCCAACCCCCTGCCATGCAGGAACCCATATCAAAGCACTCCCAACAGATGGCCATCCAAGCTCTGTTTAAAAACTTCCAAAGAAGGAGACTCCACCACACTCCGAGGCAGCATATTCCACGGCTGAGCAGCTCTGACCATCAGGAAGAGATGAGAATTCTGTTCAGTTTTTACTTGATATTCACACATTCCAAAGTATTTCAGGAAACTATGCTGTTAGCTAAAGCTAGCTAATCGTCTGAATATAGGGTAACACCCACTAGCGCTATTACATTATAGTATTTATTTATTTTAGAGCATTTCTACCCCCACCCATCAGCCAAAAAGGCTCTCAGAGCAGCATACAAATTGTTCATTTGACAGTTCCCTGCCCTCAGGCTTACAGTCTAAATGAGACATCACACACAAGGAAAAGGGAATGGCAGTGGTGGAGGAGATTAAGTCAAGCAGATACTGCTTACTCTTTTCTCCTTCAGAGGCCACAGCAGTGGCAGTTGGGGTGGAGAGAGGTCCTTCTTCAGCTGTTGGGGCCTAGGCATGATGGAGCTGTGTCTGTCTCCCTTAGAGGCCACAGCAATATATACAAGTAATGAAACTGATATAGTAACGGTGGTGGCGATGGTGATAATGATAGCAGTATCTCTCTGAATGCTTTCATAAAGAAAAACAACTTGTTTTATTGCCTTGAAGTCAGGCCAGAGAAATGTGCCCAAGAAGGATCTCTTTGGCTCAGCAACTGAAAGGCCTTTTTGGTCCAATTCCTCTTACAACACAGATGGGGGGTGGGGAAGGCTTAGTACATGTCTTGCCTGTTATAATAGAGATATATTTTACAGGAGCATATTTGACTGGGCTTTATACTATTGTCAAATGCCTGAAATATGTATAATAGATCATTTAGTTTTCATAAAAGGGAGAAATGAAGCATATAAAAACTTCATTTGTGTATTGAAGCTGGTAAACTACATCACACAGCAGTAGGATGTGCATGTGTTTGAAGTGTTTCAAGACCTAATTATTCGAGATAAGCAAACTGGGTATATTTTCAATGAATTTTACTTTTTTTTTCATGTGGGGAGAGATAAGTTTCCCTACCTGTACAGATAGATATAAGTACATTGCTGTTGTTATGTGCCTTCAAGTCATAATGGCAACCCTATCACTAGGTTTTCTCTGCATGATTTATTCAGAAGACGTTTGTCATAGCCTTTCTCTAAAAGTGAGAGAGTGTGACTTGTCCAGGGTGATTTTTTTCTGTGCCTGAGCAAGGATTTCAGCTCTGGTCTCCATGAGTCCTAGTCTGGCATTCACACCGTTGTGCCACATTTAGCTTCCATGTAAATTCCCATTAAATTTATTCCATTGTATTATTATCTCAGACACATTGATTCAACCTCTAGATGTGATATGATTGGGGCAAGAACTTTGACATCTGATGCACTGCAAAAGTTGTGTATAAATCGCTGGACTTAAACTGGTCCTTTTAAGACTTGTTTCATGATATATTGGAGGTCACATGGTTTGATTTGAGAGATGTCCAGACTGAAAAGAGCAGCATTGAGCAAAAAGCTTTGCAGAAATCTAGTCTCTCTGAGGAAAGATTAAAAGCACGAGGCAATCCCGCTTCCCATTAAATTTCAAAGTAAATTTGACCCAAATGTTGCATAGCCATGATTTAAACAATAGTAGGTAACTTCTTCTGCGTTTTAACTTTGTTCCTGCTTTTACTGGAAGTACATTGCCTGCACAATGAGCATAACTGAAGTGTTGAAAAGGCTCCAATGCCTGGCCTAGTGTATGAGAACAGGACTGCTGTGTTCTTCCAGTCAACTCATCCATGATGCATGTGTCCTTCACAAATAAATCAGTCCCCAGAAGTATATTGACTCTCAATTAAAGTTTGTCACTCGCGTTTTTTAAGCTATACCAGAAGCATCCTAAGCTATTTAAATAATAATATTATGGGTCAGGGAGCTTTCAAATTAGTGTTCAGATCAGACTGTCATTCTATTAAAAAGATGACACGAGAACTAGCAATAACTGCATTCCTCTTTAATTCTCTTAACTGCATCAATTTCTTAGGCATTATTTGTGTGGCAGTTACAATTATTACTAGCTTATTACTGTAACTCTCAATCATTCAATGAAAACTAAATTTTAATAGTTCTTCTTATCAAGTTTATATATTTTCATGTCAGCTATAGAACACAATATCTCTACTTTTTCAAATTTTTGCTGTACCTCAGATGACACAAATGTGAAAGCACTATTTCACATTACATTGGACATTGTTAACAGTGCTGCTGTTTTTGTTGAATGCCTTCAAGTCATTTCCAACTTACGGCAATCCTAAGGCGAACCTATCCTGGGGTTTTCTGGGGTTGAGAATGTGTGAGGTACTAAAAGGTCACCCAGTGGGTTTTCATTGCTGAGCAGGGTATCAAACCCTGCTCTCCAGGGTCATAATGCAATGGTCAAACCACTACAGCACACTGGCTCTATAGCCAGTGCTATAGCCACCTAAATACCCTAAAGGCACCAGATCCTGTTTGATCTTGGAAGCTAAACAAGGTCAACTCTGGTTAGTACTTGGGTGGGAGACTGCCAACAAATACCAACTGCTGTATGCTATATTTCAGAGGAAGGAACTGGCAAAACCACCTCTGAATATTCTTTGGCTATGTTTGGGTAATTCTTTTATGGATTACTATAATGCATTCCATATGGAACTATTCTTTGAAAGTCTCCTGGGGGCAGTTCAATGTACTAGTTCATACACTTAAGCTCTAGAAGTTTTGACCTGATTAAATTCAAAAGTCCCAAGTGTGCTTCATCCTTCATGTCCTGGTCAACATCAGAGTTCCTGGTTTCTGCTTCTCTGCCATCTGAGGTTTGATGAATGCCCTTTAGAGATGGACCCTCTTCACAAGAAATTCTCTTCCCGGGGTGACCAGCCTGGCACCACCTCTAATTTTTATTGTACCTCATAGTGAAAACATATTACTGGTGTTCTTTTCAGCAGTGCAAACCAAGTAAACTCACGTTCTCATGGTTTTATTAAAGTACAGGATTTAATATTTTAGTCTCATCCTCTTGAAGAATATGTTTTAAGTGGACTTAGCTGTCAATATGATCTTACTGCCTCTTGTTATTTGGTAAAGTGGCTTCAGAAGCAAAATCTAAAGGTCATGAACTGTATGAAAGGTTAAAACCAGCATTATTTGCTTCCATTGGCAAAATTACATTGGGATTAAATCATGTTAAAAATTACAATTCACATTAATTAACTTCAGTCAGAATATTGTGTTAGGAGGTTTCGTTCTACATTTCTCATCTCCACCCAACTTGTGGTTTGTTTGAGAAAGCACTGACAAATTGTTAACATTCAGTAACAAGGACCTTAGTTTTCACATTACTACAAGGACCAGTAAACACTGGAATTCTAAGAGGCATTTCCCAGGAGAAGTCTGCCCTCTGAGGTTGTGTCTTCTGGCTTTTCTAGAAAGTGAGAAAAGATATTCATTAGTTCTGTGATTTAGCTTAATTCCAGTTCATGATTTTTAGAACTGGAGGTGCAAAACCTGCATTAAGAAGAACTGTATATTCGTAATAAGATCTGATTCAACTGCAGAGGAGAATTCAATTGCAAAGGGATATACAGATTCTATAGCTGTTGCACCATAGTTCGGAGTGGTTGCTTGTATAACCTGATTGACTTGGCTTGACATAAATAAGAGAATCCTCAAAGTGTTCTCAGTCACTGTCATGAGCAGACCATAAAAAGGGGATTCAGAATCTCTGCAACTAAGCAGTTGCTTACTTAGCTTCAGGAGGACAATAGCAATGAAGAGGCTCAAACAGGAAACCAACAACAAGGGATACCTCATGCCAAGGAAGGAGTCAAGGTAACCTCCAACAACAGCAAGAACAAAAGAAGTGTGCTGGCAGTTGAGGACTCATTGCTCAGAGATGTAGAGGCACCTTCTCTGACAGCCTGAGGAATCAGAAAATGTGCTGTCTTCTTGACACACATATCCAAGATGTCACTGACAAGTTGCTAGAACTCATCAAGAACACAGATTAGTACCGCTTTCTCCTCATTCATATAAGTACCAATGACACAGCCAAGAACACCTTTGAGTGGATCACCTCTGACTGTGAAGTTTTGGGCAGCAAGTTAAAGGAGTCTGAGCCACAGATCGTGTTCTCGCCAGCTCTGTCAGTGAGGGATAGAGAACTACACAGGGACAGGAAGATACTAGAAGTGAATGACTGGTCATGTAGATGATGTGTCTACACCATCTAGACAGGAGAGGTTTGGCTTCTGGGATCATAGTCTTCACTTTTTAAAGGACTACTGCTTATGAATGGACTGAACGTCTCAAAGATTGGGAAGAATGTTTTTGGTAGTAGCATGGCAAGTCTGATCAAGAGGGATTAGAGATGATAGCTCAAATATCTGTCCAAAAGCAAGCTCTAAACACAAGGATGTGGATTTTAGAGGAGAACTGAGGGAGAGAGTGGGAGCCACTGAAAAACTGAGAGTAAATTAATGTGTGAGCCACAAACAAAGCTTCAGATATCTATACACCATTGTACAAAGTTTGGGAAACAAATAAAATAAGCTTGAAGTCCTAGTGCAGGAAGGTCAATATGACTTTATAGGCATAATATAAAGAGCTAGTGGAAAAGACTCCCATGATTGAAAGATTACAATTGAAGGGTAGAACCTATTCAGAAAGAATAGATGTGGCAGAAAAAGAGGGAGAGTAGCATTATACGTCAAAAACAAATTCATTTGTATAGAACTCAATGAGCACGATCAGAGTTGGCCAATTAAGAGCATTTGGGTAAAAATAAAGTAGAGAAATAAATGAATGCAACATTGTGGTAGCAGTTTATTACAGGCCACCAAACCAAGAACAGGTGGTGGATGATGCTTTTCAGAAACAAATCTCAAAAATCTCTAAGACTCAAGAATTAGTAGTTACAGGGGACTTCAGTTACCCTGATATGTGCTGGAAGACTGATTCTGCTAAACATAGGCTCTCCAACAAACTCCTGATGTGCCTTGCAGATAATTTCTTATTTCAAAAGGTAGAGGAAGGAACAAGGGGATCAGCAGTCCTAACCAATGTGAAAAAGTTGTTCACTGAAATTAAAGGAGTTGGTTTTTAGGGGAAAGTGACCATGTAATGCTAGAATTCACAATTGTGGAACAGGGCAAAGAAGAGTACAGTCAAACACAGACCTTGGATTTCAGGAAAAATAATTTTAACAAGCCCAGGGAATCACTGGGCAGAATCCCAAGTTTAGACATGCTAAAGAAAAGAAACACCCAGCAAGAGTGGGAGTTAAGAAGGAGTTGCAAAAAGAACAATCACAAACATTCCCATGGAAGAATGAAAATGGGAAACATCTGAAAAAGCAAGTGTGGATGCAAAGCAAACTCAAGGAGGAAGTGAAAAGAAAAAAGAGTAGGTATATAGAATGCAAGGAAGGACAAATCACTAAGGAAGAGTACAAATATGTAGCCCAGTCTACATGGATAGTATAAGGAAAGCTAAAACTCAGAATTAGCTGAGACTAACTAGGCAAGCAAGGAGCAACAAAAAGTGCCCCCCCCAAAGAAAGAGATACATTTGAGCCAAGAGAATGACCAATGAGCCAGTAGGGTCACTGGCCTATAAAGTTGGCAAAATGTTGTCAGATCATAACAAAAAGGCAGAAATACACAATATGTATCTTGCTTCAGCCCCCCCCCAAAAAAGAGGGCTGTGTGCTTCCATGCAGCAGCAGAGAGCTTGGCAAGGGATCTGGATTGCAAATCAAGTTTGATAAGGTTTCAGTCAGGAATCATTTAGCTAACCTAAAGAAGTTCACACTTGCAGGACTAGATGAACTTCATCTCAAAGTACTGAAGGAATTCGCTGATATACTGTTTGAAACTGGTGAGGTACCAGAGGACAGGGAGAAAACAAACACTGTCCATTTCTTCAAAAAAGAAGATCCAGAAAACTACAGACCAGTCAGCCTGACTTCAATACCAGGAAAAGTATTATACTGAAAAATGAAAAGATGATAAAATACCAGAAGTAGAGCAATGGTTGATAGAGCTATATGATACTATAAAAACGGAAGTCACAGAAACTAAATGCACAGGTATCATCTGGGGAATACATGGCTCAGCAGCACTGCATGGAAAAAGACCTTGGGATTATTGTTTATCATAAACTGAATAGGAGTCAGCAGTGTGATGCTGCAGCAAAGAAGGTGGATGCTATTTCAGGCTGCATTAATAGAAGCATAGTTTCCAAGTCAAGGGAAATAATAGTCCCACTATATTCTGTGCTGGTCAGGCCTCGTCTGGAGTATTGTATTCAGTTCAGTACAGTCAACTCAAAACCAGTTCAAAAAAGGGCAACAAGGATGATAAGAGGTAGGGAGAACAAAACATATTTATTTAGTTAGTTAGTTTATATCCCACCTTTTTCCCCACCAGGAAATTTTTATGAGAAAAAGCTGAAGGAGCTGGGCATGTTCAGCTTGGTGAGCTGATTGTGGTCTTTAAATACCTCAAGGGCTATCACAAAGAGGAAAGGAGAAGCCTGTTCTCTTCTGCCCCAAGGATAGGATCATATCAAATGGCTTGAAGTTACAGGAGAGTATATTTCAATTGAATTTTAGGAGGAACTTCTTGAAAGTAAGAGTGGTTCAGTAGTGGAACCAATTGCCCAGAAAGGTGCTGGGTCTCCTCTGGACATCTTCAAAAAGAGTGTAGACAACTACCTGCTTTGCAACTGTCATTTGTGGGGATATACGGGGCTACCAGCCGCCATCCTTCCTCTTTACAGTACTCTGCAGCAAAAATAAATTTATGTAAAACTCTTATGACCCATAAATTCCTGATAATATGAAATAAACATACAGTCTTGTTGATCATAAATGACTCTCAAATGCACTGAGTGCCTGAAATAATCATACGATCTATACCCAGCTGTTGCAAATTATGCACCAATTGCAACTGTTAGGGTGGACCCCATGTGAAGGTGCTGGTTCAGCCCATCTTTACCTGTGTAGGACCCCTGCAAGTTTGTAAGACTACCATCTACCATATGGAACAGTCCAGTAATTTGAACTGGACCTAAACCATCTTCAGAATTTATGTGGATAAGAAATAGGTTTGTATATGTGCTCCTCCTGGCAGGATGTTAATGTCAATAATTTGAAATCACAGTCACTGCCTTGATTTGTTTCTAGTGGACAGTAATGACCTAGTGCCCTCACTGGAGCCCTAATGTAATGCTTCTACCGACTGTCCATCTGTTAGGAGGTGAGCTGTCTCAGATGAATCTTTTAACAAACATCACAGGAAGTCCCTTTAAAGAGTGAAAATCTAGCCTGCTGTCCTCAAGGTTAAAAAAGCTTTGCTCATGTTCCTACTTTGCTCCTTTTTGTGCACAAACAGGATAATCTTTTCCATATTCATCCTTTGTTAATATTTTCCCCTTAGAGTTCTGTCTAGATTTGCTAGATTACAATATAACTATAACACTCCCTAGATTAATTCCCTACTTAACTTTTCTTGGCACAGAAAATGTGAACTTCCTTTCTGCAGTTCTCTCTATAGCAAGTATAAATTTGTGGAGAGCACTACATCCAGACTTGTACTTTCTCCCTGTAGGCTTTTTACACACATCAGCTCCTCCTTTGCAGTGGCATTATTTATTTAAATGTGCCAGGCTCACTTAGTGTCCTCCTTTAGCCTACACAATTCCTCCTCTGTGCTAACTGAAGCTTTTGCAGAACTTTCATTCTGCAGTTTCAGAGTTCTGAACAAATGAAACCATCATATGGTTAGTGTAGTAGTCTGGTGAATCTGTGGGTTTTCTCTAGGTGAGGAGATGAGTCAACTTTAAGTTTTTCAAGTTCAGAGCTCCACTGCTGGCCAAACACTTTTCACATCATCTTCCATATCATCTATTATCAAGTATTTTCTGTTAGTTCATCTCTGTCTCTCTCTCTCTCTCTCTCTCTCTCCTTCCCCTCCCTCCTTCTTTTAATATATATAAACTATATCACATGAGTTTTTGTCTTTAAGAAAAGTGGAAAAAGCACTTTGAAAGGTTAGGTTATTGTAAGATTACCTTTTGAAGAGAAACTATGTATGAATTGAATGTAAATAGACAGACTGAACTGGAAAAGAAAAAAGAAAAAAAGCTTGGAAGTGAGAAGGGGGGATTTTTATTTTCACTTTAAACTTTAATAACAACATTTCTAAAAAAAAATGAAATGTTAGGTTATATTTACTCATGTGCCCCAGTTAAAGATATTAGTTAAGTTTCTTTGCACTTCTTTTATCACATAAACCTGTGCTGTGTTCAGTTCCAGTGAGGACTTTAAGTAGCTTGAGACCCAAATAAGATACAACCATTTATTAGACTTCGTATGGAATCCTTGGGTTTGCAGCTTAGGGAGAGGCATTGAGAATTCTCAGCCAGAGAACTCTTTGCCCTCAGTAAACTACAAACCCCAGAATTCCAGAGGATGTTGAAAGAAGAAGAATAGCACTATAACAGTGTAGTGTGGAAATGGTTTCAGACTCTGCTTCAGTTTTGCAGTTGCAAGTGCAAGAGGAGACAGAGATGAAGAATGCTAATCTTTCTTCTTCCCATTCCATTGCCTTCCATCTCATCACAGAGGTGTTACAAAGCACCTGCTGGGACTTATGCTTCAAGAGAAGTATAACTGCTGACTAGGCTGCTCAAAAGCAACACAGCCTCATGTGCTTAGGGGGGTAGTGGTGGAGGGATGGAACTATTGTGTATGTGCCATGCCTCTGCTGAGCTCTCCACTCACCTCAGTTCTCTCCGAGCACAGGTATCTGACTCACTTGCCCGCTCACTTGTTTTTTTCCGTCATTTACATACTTGGTGCTGGGCACAGTGAGACATCCAGGGCCTCCGGTGCTGCTCCCCTGTGCTCTTCTGTTGTCTGTACCTCTGTTACTTCTTCTCTGTTCATTTCTTCCATCTGTGGCCCAGTCATAGTGAGGAAGGGCAAATCCATCAGTTCCTTCCCATGTTTTCTCTCTCTCAGTAACCTATCTGCTATGTGCCAGTTGTGGGATTTTGAGAACTGTAGTCTAAAACAAAGAAACATCCCAAGTTTTGAAGATGTTGACAGCAGATTCTACCCCTTGGGCCCAGAGCGAAAACCAATGTCCAGTAGACAGGGTGAGGAACAAGCTGGATATATGAATAAAGGCCCCCCAAAGTCTAAATCCCACCCTATTTCTTGAAACTCTCATCCCAGTCACTTTTGTTATAGGAATGGACCTGAGGGAAAATGATAATAGGGATCAGACTGTAGGAAGATTAGCTGTGGACTGGGAAAGGGATTCTGTATTCCTCATCTTTTGTTCTACAGCTCACTGTCTGTACAGGTACACAGGCTTTAATCTCACAGAACCTTATCGTAGTATATTATTCAGCTTAACTTTTCAATGAGCTATGTGTTCTCTTTTTCTTCTCTGCTACTTTTTTACTCCTATTGTTGATTTTGCTCAAAACTTAGAAGTAACAGGTTACATGTAAAGTAGTTACTGGAAATCAGTAGCTTTTTCTAGTAATGAAACTGTAGCAAAGTTACATTTGAGAAGGAATAATATTGATTTTGCTCAGAATTTAGAAGTAATGAGTTACAAGTAGTGAAGTTACTGGAAATCAGTTGCTTATTCCAGTAATGAGGCTATAGCAGAGTTACATTTGAAAAGGAATGCAACAAGCAGGAACAAACATTATTTTATTCATCTGATAGTTGTTTAGGAATCATGTAATGTTTCATTTTACTTTTAAAAGTTACTTTTTATGTGCAATTGTTGGTATTTTAGAGGAATTTTGACAGGATTTTTTTTGGTTTTGTTTTGTTTTATGCCGTTCCTTTATCAGTCCTAAAGAGGAACAACAACAGTGAAGTAGTTTAAAGCAGGAATCTCAAAGCATAACGATTAACATAACAATGTACTACTTAAACATTGAAATGAGCAACACTGAGGTGAATAACTGGATCCAATGACTTTTACAAAGTAACTTTCCAGTCTCTGGTTTTGCTTCCAAATAAAGCAAACAGTAGTTTTATTATGTGTTCATTTTCCTGTTTTCAAGCTTTTCTGAAGAAATTCACTCTCTCTTAAATATGGTTTGAATATTATTCATTTCTCTTTCCATTATACAGATTATGCTTTGTGGTATTGTTGTGGCTAGCAGTCATTGCTTGATAAGTTGTTAGTGGCTTTATTCTCATCACTGAAATATTAACATTTTTTTTTGTGCCTAAACGTCTATCCAAACGTCTATTCATGTATTATTTGTAGTATAACTACAAAGGAAGACCAGCATTATAAGAAAACGTTTGATAATGTGTGTCGAAGTTTATAGAGGCTTTCCCTTTTATTCCATTTTAAAAATGCTTAGCGTAGGCCCTTTCCTCACTATGCCCCATTAGCGTGTTCTTCCATTACAATCCCAGCATTGCCATTCTCAGGGTGGTAGCAGATTAGAAGCACTCTCTTCTGCGCCCTTCTGCCTTAAGCAGATGAATAGTGGGATTGCCGCCAGTGTTCCTTCCACGCAACAGCATCCTTGGCCACTCCATTTCTCTGCCTCCACCTTGCCCCACCACTCCTGATTGTGGGGGGGGGGGTTTTGGAAGCCGTACTAGTGCAGCAGTGTTCTAACGGCATGACACACCAGTACACTATTGCACTTTTGCACTATAACACTTAAACATGTATTTTAAAAAAATTAAAAGTTTTTACTCAATGGAGAAATTTAAAATAAACATGGAGAGGTGATAGATTTCGAAGTTACCATGCCATGGGAGTAGCTGAGGGAGAATCTACCTGGAAATACCCATGTCCTGCCCACTCCTGGATCTGGGAGGACAGGAAGTGCTATTATGGTACCACACTGAGGAGACTGAACCGTTGAAGGAGGCTCGTAACAGATTTTTTCTGGAAATGGTACAAGGCAGTTTTGCAATGCCTGGGAACAGGATAGCAGCTGGATAGCAATGCCATCATGCGGTAGCATGATTCCTGGACTGGAAGGAACCCGCTGCTGTTGTGGGATAGTGACGTCATGCAGAAATGGCCTTAGTGGTAGACCGTGACCTTCACATGCAAAAGGTCCTAGGTACCATTTATGGGACCTGCAAATAGGGAAAAGATTAATACCTGAGACCATGCTATAGATCAGGCGTAAGAATTATATGATTTTTCTCCAGCATTATTCATCATTATCTATGTTGGCTGGACCTACTAGGAATTGTCTATGTGGGCTGGGCTCTCTAGGAGTTCCAACTATATTTGGAGGGCCTCATAAAGATTTCCACCCCGGTATCAATAACACTTAGTTAAATGGATCATTGGGCTACTTGGAATGTCAGTTTCCGATCATTTTAATTATAACTGGTTTTGACCATCTGATTGGATGTTTATATATGAAGATTATCCATCAAATATGGGATTGGATGGGGATTACTGAAGAACAGCCACTTCCAAGCCTTTGAGGTTCTTGTTTTAAAGCACTCCAGTGTTACTTTGGCTGTGTGTTTCAGTTTCTTGTCCTTCTGGAAGGTGAACCTTCGCCCATTCTCAAGCTCCCTGGCAGTCTGAAACAGGTTTTCTTCTAGAATTGACCTGCATTTGGCAACTATCTTACATTTAATCCTGATTCCAGTTTCCCAGTCTCTGTCAAGAGCATTCCCCCAGCATGATGCTTCCAGCTCCATTCTTCTTTGTGAGATTGGTGTTCCCAAGCCAGTGATCACCGTTGTGTTGTGCCACCCATAAGCCAAGATCCTGCATGGGACATATGGCTAGGATGTTGTAGCTAAGATCTTCCTCCTGACTGACCTCTGAAAACTCACCTTAAAAGTTGGGCAGCCATGCCAAACTGGACATTGAAGAATAATGCATCCAACCCCCTCCTGCCAGCAAGCCACAGTATGACAAGCAGAAGCAGGGACACATCACAACTCCTCATTGCATTGCAGTTCACTGGTGAAAGGGGGTTGGAGGCATTGTCAGCACCCCAGTAATAAGGGCTGCAAAAGTTCTTCAGTGAATATACAGTTGTCTGATTTTTTAAGGTGGGCTTAAAGGGCATTTGGAGTCATGCAACAGTGCCATGATCATAAATGTGAATATAAAACAGGTATAAGATCATGATGTTGAGCTTACGCATTTGTAACTACCTAATAGGATTTCCATTTTGATTTCTTTCATCATTGGATTTCTTCTTGCCATTCTTCCATAAAGCCTGCTAGGCAAACTTGTAGCTGAACAGAGGTGACAGTGGATTTAATGGAAAAAGACAAAAATAATGGGGGATTGAAAGAAAAAAAAAGGGGGAGGGATTGAACTAATCTCTCTTTAAAAAGACCCCAAGCACGCCTCATTTCCATTCCTGAGTGCATGTACCTTCATCTGAATCAAATGGCTTATTTTACCAACAGTGATCCCTTGCTCCAACTTCCAGTGTCTTGCCAGAGAGTGCCATCTGCTGCAACAGCCCCCCTTTCTTCTCATTTGGCCCCACTCTGTGTAGGATCTTTGATGCGACATAGTGGCCAACTCTGAAAAAGGATAGCAGTTAAGAGTGAGGCTGAATGTGCCACCACCAGCAAGACACTGGAAACTAAAGCAAGGGATCACCATTGGCAAAACAAGCTGCAACTCAATTCAAATGAAAGTGCATACATTTTTGAATGGAAATGAAGAAGCACACTTGGGGTCTTTTATAGAGGGGTTACTTTAACCCTCCCCATTTTTCCTTCAGCTCATTTTGTTTTGGGGTTGTTGTTGTTGTTTTTTGCCTTTTTCCCTCCTACCCTCTTTGCCCATCTCAGTCTTGTCTTCTTCTATTGAAGAAGGCCAAAAAAAAAATATCTGGGGGGGATATTTGAGTGTTTCTGATAGTAGACTGGACTGCCCGCCTCTAGAAAGGAGGAAAGGGAAAGAGAGAAGAAGGGCTAACACTGGCTGGCTGGCTGGCTGGCTGTCAGCTTTGCTGTCACCCATCTGCTGAACCCACCTCCTCCTTCAGCAGAGCAGTCATGTGACAGACAATGTGCAGGCCCAGCCTCCTTTTGCCTTGGTTCCTGTCACATTGCCACTCTGTTGTTGGGGCGGAGATGGGCGGAGCAGCCTTTGAGCATTTCGCAGACCCTGCCCACCCCCCATGAGGGCGTTGGTTAAGACCCATTGTTTCAGAACATGAGTCAGAATGTTTTGTACATATTTAACTTAACTTAAATCCCTATGGACTTACAGCATTTTCTGTGTCTAAGCAAACCATTTTCTTCAACATAGTTCTACCTCATTTTTGCCTTTCTAACTTTATAACATAACTCTGATTAATGATGCTTCTGCATAATTTTGATAGCTCCTTGGTCTTCATATGCTTTTCTAGCATAACTCTGGGTTCTTCCAGTAATAGGTGTCTTTAATCTGATACCATGTGGCACTTGAAATTGCACCTAGGTGGAGTCCATTCAACTGCTTCTGTGATTTCTGAATGGAGTAGGTTACACCAGAGTTTATTTAATTGCATCTCAGCAAAGGGGATAGGTGCAACCAGCAAGTGCCAGTTTGTTTTCGCTTGCTTACCATTTGTGCCCCAATGAAAATAGTTTCCTTCTTCACTGTGTTGAGTATCTTGCGTACATGAAGTGGTAATCATGCCAACTGAGTCCATTTCAGCTCCAGCTTGTAAGCACTAGCACCTGTGTGGACAAACTAAAATTAGGAGGGTAGTTGTTTAGTTAAATTGCCTTCTCGCGCTATTGTCCTTATCTTGATCAGAGGCCTGAGGGATTGCTTTTTCTTTCTTTGTTTCTAAGTGGCCCGAGGCTCAACAATCAGGATGAGTTTCAGGTAACTTGTAGGGAGATTTTGGGTGACCTTTTCAGAGTTCATTAACTGCCACAGTGTGTGTGTGTGTGTGTGTGTGTGTATGCCTCTCTCATTTATCCTTGTGTTTTTATGGACTTGAGGAATTTAATTCAGTGCACATTTTTATTCTATCCACCTCTATAATTGCTGAGATATTTGTTCTTCTGTAACAGATCTGACATCCAGGGGAAATTCCACTTCTGAAGCCATGATTATTTCTTCCTTTTTTGTTTGATGGTAACTATGTAGTTTTTTTAAAAAATGTGGCACAATTGCTGCACTGAAGAAAAGCCTTTCTAACTGTGTTTTGTTTGTTTGTTGCATTTATATCTGGCCTTTCTGCCAGACGGCATCGAAATGTTTTAATCATTTGAATGAGGCAAACCATATAATTTTGCATTAAAAAGTGCCACTTGCCTTTTGCAAGCTTCTTCTCCCCACACTCCTGTTACAAGCTTAACTTTGTACAGTTTCATTCTTTGTCTAAAATTTTGTTCTTTTATTGTGTATAATAAGAAATAGATCTATTGAGAAACTGACTGAAATGCTGTATTATTTGGCTGATTGAACTGAAAGGGGAGACACCTTTTTTCCTGGATCATCTGTGCATCTCTGTTATTTATTTACACTGCAGTATTATGCTTTGTGTGCACCTTCAAGTGTTCATGTTCAGTCACTTCAAGTTTTTGAGGACATCCTAGAAATTTTTTCTATGAGTAATTATTTCAAGCATCTTTACTGTATTATTGTTGTTGTTGTTGTTGTTATGGAAATATAATGATTAAGTGAATTATTCAAAAGATTCAGAATAGTAATTGTTGCTGTGGTTAAAATATTTGTGGTCTGCCCTACAACCAAGAGTAGCACAGAGGCACATAGCAAAATCAATCAAAACAGTATAAAATTAGACGATTAGCCAAAGAAATACCATTCAGTAAAGAAGCTTTGTATTACAATTCTTGGCATCTTAGCCCAGTTTAGGGAAAGTTTTAGATAATATATTTTCTGTACTTCATCTCCCAGAACCTCTCAGACAGTGTAGTCAGTGATCATGCTGTTTGAGGATTCTGAGAATTGTGATCCAAAAAAAAAAATTACTTTTCTGTGCTCTGGGTTTAGAAAGTTGAAAATATGTAGGAGGATCACACCTTTCCACCTTTCATTTCCCCCATTTCCTGGCTTGTGGTGAGATAGACCTCTTCATTATATCCTAAACCTAATTGGTTTAAACTCAGTTAACAAATCAGAATGATAACATCTCATTATAAGAAGAAAGGATGGATGGAAGAAAGGACCATGCAAGTCAAGCATTTGTTTCCAAGTTTATAATATAAGAAAGGTGGTCTGAACCAGCTTGTAGGGGAACTTTCGGGATACTAGTTCTCACTTCTCCAAGTTCACATGTTACATTTCAGAAACCTTTCAAACCTTTCTGAACTTTTAGCTTTTATCATACACTACTTCGTTTCTCCTTTACTATGAAGAGGAAAGCAATGAAGTGAGCTCCAGTGTGTTTAAATAAGCCAATTATATACTCATCCACCTGATATTTTCTTGAAAATAAATGTTGTGATTTTTTTTATCAGGGATGTAAATACATTCAGATAAGTTTGGAGCTTGTAATTTCTCCTTGCCTGTGGAGGTAGGGCAAAGAGCAGGGTGGTTTGTAGGCACCTGAGAGTCTTAGTGGACTGTTAGTGGTGCGAGATCTCACTTGTTACTCTCCAAAGTGACATCTCACTCCAATAACGTTCCAGTAAGACCCTTACTGGCACATAATGAACAACTCAAAGATAGTTTTAGTTAGGTTGACATATACTCAGCTGTTTGGGAAACAAAAAGTGAACTCCAGACTGGAAATTTATCTTCTGTGAAAACTTTGTTATTTTACTGCCTTGTTTAGTCATTAGGAGGCTGACAGTGCTGTCTTTGCTTGCACTTAGCATGGATGCTGTAAGAGTTCTTTTTGCTGACTTAAAATCAATTTGATAAGCTAATTTCTGGAAATTCTGGACACAGTTCACAAGCCAGTTGTTTCTGGAACATATCAGTATCTTTGTTTATATACAAGATATGCTAAATAAAAGGATTATTTTACTTGTTTTAATGGTGTGAAGAAGCTGCAGTTCTCAGATTCTCAATAATTAATTGTTCCCTTTCTCGCCTACATCTTTTCTGAGAGTTAATGACCATCGACAACTTTGCTCCATACCAAGTGAGAAAGACAGGAAAGAATCTACTATTCCATACCCTGCCAGTTTTCGGATTTTCCATTTCTTCCCAAGTATCCACTGAATTTTGTCTGAGTGTGTGCTATGCCCATGGTCAAGTGTTCACTTCAGTGAAAATGGTGTTCACATTAAGTAAAATTAAGTAGTATGAGTAGTTGCTCTTTAGCAAACCAGATATTAGTGAAAAGATTTTGAGTCAGCACCCTTAAAATACAATGTTGCTAGAAAAACAATCCCGAACGGCCATGAGGTAGATCAGGCAAAGTGCAGTTAGAGCAAATAATTTTGATTTAAGTGCACTATTCTTTTGTGTTCTTGCAGGTTCGAGAACTTCAGACGCGTTTACAAAGTGTCCAGGCAACTGGCCCATCAAGTCCGGGTCGTCTCACTCCTGCAAACCGTCCTATTAACCCAAGCACAGGAGAGCTAAGCACAAGCAGCAGCAGTAATGACATTCCCATTGCTAAGGTGAGCCCTTGTACGTTGCCGCGGTACCTCTTGTTATCTGCCAGAAGCAAGCAGAGCAGAGCTGCTTTACAGACATGCAATTAACTAGGAAGTGTTAGCCAGAATGCCAAGAGATTTTTGAAGGATCCTGACTGCGTCTGCAGGCTCAAACTGCAGGGAAGGATAAAATGCTAAGGACTTCAAGTCTCTCTTGGTGAGAGCACACATGGCAGTTTATATTAATCAATTTAACTTAGGATTTCTTAACACCGTGGATGTGTGAGAAGGTGTGCAGAACCTACACACAGTACTGGAGCACAGTACTTGAATATTCATAGCATGTTTTCTCCCTCTTTTCCAGATTGCTGAGCGAGTAAAGCTCTCAAAGACAAGGTCAGAATCTTCAACATCTGACCGCCCTGTCCTGGGATCAGAGATCAGCAGTATAGGGGTGAGTCTTAATTGTAACCACAAAAAGTGTATGCTTAGCGATATGTTACTAATTGCTAGTCATGATCATGGCTGATATATCTCACAGCAACAAAAACTGCTTTCATCTTGAAGCAAATATGAATTCAGCCCATAATCTGTCCTTGATCTCAATTATACAGATTAAGAAAATGTAAACATTTTCAGTTCATATACTTTTGATTTTGAAAGGTATGAAAACAGAATGCTTTCTCATCCTACCTGGTAAAGGTGCCGTGTTGGACATATCAGATTATGTGCATGCATGGGACACACAAAGCCACCCATTTAGTTTCTGTGGCAAAAGTCCATGACTAGCTTCTTGTTGTTTTTGGTTGCTGTGTTCTTTCAAGTCATTTGCAATTTATGACCACCCCTAAGGCAAACCTATCCTGGGGTTTTCTTGGCAAGATTTATTTAGAGGGGTTTTTCCCAGTGCCTTCCTCTGAGGCTGAGGGATGTGACTTGCCGAAAGTCACCCAGTGGATTTCCATGGCAGAGTGGGGATTTGAACTCTGTTCTCCAGAGTCATAGGCCAACACTCAAACCACTGCACTACACTGGCTGCTCTGCGGATAGATATTGCATTATTAAAATGAGTGTGTGGGAGTATAAACATATCAGCCCTGCAATTTTAAAATACATACTTCAACCAATTAATTATAACAGGAACGGACAAAATGTAACCTCCAAAGCCTCCTCCAGTTGGCTCCTAACTGACAAATCAGTATCCTGAGCACTTACTGTTTCCAAAAAATAAACAGGCTCAGAGTATGAAATTACATTAAAATGGCAAATCATATCTCCAGAGGCTTCTTAGGATTTGCCAGTAGGGGTGTGGGCGGAAGGGGATGTGGTCTGCCATGACTCAGAGGAGGAGAAAAATTGGTTCCCAGACCCTCAGAAGTTGCTTACTGCAGAGTTCAGTCCTATTTACAGAGATAAAATCCTTAACCCTTTGAATAGGTCTGTTGACATCAGTAGGATAAAAAACAATAACGGAGGATTAAGGTGTTGCGTGCACCCTTAGACAAGATGCTAGAGAATACAGTCTGCTTCAGTGTAAATATCTCATACCTGCATTATTGTTCCAATTTTTATCAAAACAAGAAGCAGCAAAAATCTGTAGACCTTGTCTTTAGGGTTTTGAGGCATATTATTCTTCCCAAACATGGTGCTAAGAAAATAACACTTTTCAAAATCTGTCATAGTGTAAGGAACTATGTGGGGAGTAAGATTATACCAAATGAAGGCATAATTGATATTGAGGTCCTCATCACTGTATAATTTGCAAGAGTGTGTTTGTTCATTTTGATTTTTTATTAGGATCCTTTTCATTTTGTTGTATCTAATATTTGTGTTTGTAAATTTGGGGAAGGAACTGGCAAAACCACTTGAGTATTCCTTGACCAAGAAACTATGAAATTCTTGCAGTTGCCATAAGTCAACAGGGGACTTGAAAGCACATACACACACAAACACCCTTGGAATTGATATTAATGCTACTATAAAGGCAAGGAATGATATGATTCTTGTTGGTGGGTAGGTTCTATTATAGCTTCATGATTGTGTTTTTCTGCCGTTTCTTGGTCTCCTTATAGAATCATAGAATCATAGAAATGTAGAGTTGGAAGAGACCACACGGGCCATCCAGTCCAACCCTCTGCCATGCAGGAACACCCTCAAAGCACTCCCGACAGATGGCCATCTAGCCTCCACTTAAAAACCTCCAAAGAAGGAGACTCCACTACACTCCAAGGCAGCATATTCCACTGCCGGACAGCCCTGACTGTCAGGAAGTTCTTCCTGAGGTTCAGGTGGAATCTCCTTTCCTGCAGCTTGAATCCATTGCTCCTTGTCCTGGTCTCTGGAGCAGCAGAAAACAAGCCCTCTCCTTCCTCTACATGGCATCCCTTCAAATATTTAAACATGGCTATCATGTCCCCTCTTAACCTTCTCTTCTGCAGACTAAACATACCCAGCTCTCTAAGTCTATCTTCATAGGGCATTATGTAGTTTTTGTACCCATTTGTTCTGTATATGCAATTTGCAGCCCAATTTTAAATGTGATCCTAGCTGCACTCAGGAATGTAACTGTAGTGTCTGAAGGAGATTCACACTTGGAATCTAATAATGTTTTTTAAAGTTTTTGTTACCTTCTGTTTTGTGACCTTTGGTTCAGAGTTAGAAATAAAATGCAAAGAACTTAATTGTTAGAAAAAGTCAATGGAATAGAAATCTCATCCCTGCTTCACTGGGATGGTAGAGAAGACTCAAAGTGTCTCACTTAGGATTTTCTCCCACATTATCATAGCGTAAGGCTCACTATCATGTATTGGATAAGCCACACTTCACAAAATTCACTCTGAGGTAGATAGTAGTTTATTTTTCTGGATAAGCATGAGCAACACTGCATAGTTCCACAAAAGTTGCTGAGACTAAAGAAGGCATATATCTTACTGCTTTTATAAGTTTTTACAAATTCAAGTGCGCAAAGTAGTGATTAGTTAGAGCCATAAATCCATACATAACCCCATGTCCCCAACACGTTCCCAGGCCAGTGCCTGCCACCTATCCCCCACAGCCTTGACCAGAGTAACCTGATTGCATATTTCCTCCTCTTATCTCAAAAGCACTAGGTTCTCAAAACATGGTGTCTCTCCAGTCTGTGCTTTCATTTTCACGCTTATCTACTATTCTTCCTCTCTCCATCCAGATACATTGTGTCAATAAGCAGCCCATACGGATACTTTGTAATAGCAATTAGCAATACCTAACAGGGATACATAGTGGCTTTTATGCAGTGGTTAAATACATTGCCCCAATACACATCCGGCAAACCATACTCATTTCCATATGACAGGGAACCTAGCGACCTGACACCCACTTTGTTCTGTTTTTACCATGTGGATATTGTTACGTTGCAAATGTTTCCCATTATATGGCTCTTTAAGCACTGTAAACAACTTTATTTATTTTACATGTATTGTATAGAAGTGTGTACTGCCCTTTGAAGTAAAACATTTCCAGGGCAGTTCTTTTCCCTTCAGTTTACAGGGCTTGTGCTTGCGGGGCTTGTGCTTGCAGCGTTTCCAGAAAGGAAATGGTCGTCCTTTTTACTGCAAAGACTACCAGAAATGGTTCAGTTGGAATGTAGAGAGAAAAGATGTCCTCCAAGCCCCATGACATCTAAAGCGATGCACTGCTGGACCAAGGAAAAGAGACACTGCTCTGCTTACAGTGTTTTCCCCCTTTTATTCCAAGTCTGTGCAAGTCCCTGCTGCCTCCCCAACTGGCAGATGATAATGTTACTACTCATACAACTACCTATTGCTGTTGATGAGCAACCCTGTGCAACACTTAACATTCAGTGTTGTCTTTCAATTAGATTTACTAATATCTTTCCATTAACTTCACAGAAAAGTTACTCTATTGGATTATAAGCCCCAGAGTCCTCCAAGGAAATTCTGGGAGTTTAGTCCAATAGAGTAGTTTTTCCAAGCTCTGTATCACAGTACACAAAATTAGGCCATTTCCGCCGGCTGGCCCCTCCCGAAACTGCAAACCCCAGGATTCCAGAGGATGTTGAAAGTGGAATCATCGCGCTGTAACAGGCTAGTGTGGAAATGGCTTTAGTTTACTTTGCAAAGGGATAGCAATTTATGGGCCATCTGTTCACAGTAAACTTCTGATCACCTTGTTACAGGTATCCAGCAGTGTGGCTGAACACCTTGCACATTCTCTTCAGGATTGTTCCAATATCCAAGAGATTTTTCAGACACTTTACTCACATGGTTCTGCCATCTCCGAAAGCAAAATCCGAGAATTTGAAGTGGAAACTGAGCGATTAAACAGGTACAAAGAGAAGTTTTATGTACGTAGTTCTGTTTTGCTTCTAGTGGTTTTCCACTTTTATTTTCATTTCACGCGTAGGAAAGACAGATTGGAATAACTGTAAATCTGTCACTCAATATGTGTCTTCGTTTTGTATTTTGTGAATTTTTAACTGCATGTTTTTACTTTGTTGTAAGCTGCTTCGAGTTCCAAAACAGCCAAAACAGCAGGGTAGAAACAAATAATTAACAACAGCAATAATAATCATCATAATCATAATAATACCACCACTAGCACTTGTACTTTCAGGTTGTTAACAGTCGCCTTTTATCTCATTTGTGATTTTAAAGAACAATTGCATGAGAAGACACTGTGGAGTGTCTTCTCCACAGTGGCTGTACAGTAGGCCCCCCAGTTATGGAATGCTGTCCCTCATGATGTTTGTCTGTTGCCATTTGTGGTATCAGAAGCATTTTTATTCTCTCAGGCCTCTAAAGATCTCATTCTTTTATCTTTAGCTATGTAGCAGAAGGACTAAGAAACCATGCTAGTGAATTGAAAAGATGCATATTAGGACACCAGCCAGAGTGTGTCAGTGCACTTCGGTCACTTTGCTGACTCCACTACATAGTAACAACAGCAGCCCTTTCATGAGTATGGATGTTGCAGAACTGCTCAGTTCTAATTTTTAATGACATACATCTATTTACAAAGATGTAAGTCCCCAACAGGATTTCCACCTAGTATTTTAATTCAGTTGATAGATTTTATTTATTTATTTGATTTGATTTATAACTCATCTTTCCCCTGGCATGGGACCCAAGGCACCTTCATTATGAATGGAAACAAAGTCACATAAGAAACCTGATGATAAAAAGTTTTAAAACAAATTGCTGTCTTAAGGCATCCATGAAATCATTTAAAAATATGGCAGTAATAATAAAAGTACAACAGAGATGTCCTATTAAAAAATCATACTGCATAGCCATTTTGTCACCAAATGTCTGTTCAAATAAAAAGGTCTTGACCTGCGAAACAAGAAGTGGGGAGGAAGGGAGGGGGCCAGTCTAGTTTCCCTATAGGAGATGAGTGAAGATATTGCTGAAGAGTTTCTATTAGATCTCTCTGTTGTTTAATGTGTTGATTAATTGATGTAATTTTAGCTATTACTTCTGCTTTTTACTTGTAGCTTTGGTGTCATTCATTTATTTATTTAGTGTGCCCTGACCCTTCCTCCCTCCCTCCCTTCCTCTCACTCTGTTTATACAAAACATTAAAACAGAAAACAGAATGTGCATATGTTTTTATATATACTGCCCTTCATTCATAATACTGTCCTTCATGAAAGTAGTTAAATATTTTTATATTTAATATAAAACATTTATATACTGCTCTTCATTACCAAATGCTAGGGCAATGTATAACATTCCTGAAACAGTTAAATTTAAATATAAAAGCATAAATACAAAAATCCACAATAAAAACAACAGCAGCTCTGTAAATATGACAGATAAATTACCTAAGCCATAGCCATGCCCACACAGAAAAACTAATATTTAGTATTTATTTTATTTTATTTACCAACATTTCAAGAATGATCTTCCAAAACAGTTTGGTCTCCAGGATAGTCAGGAGCCTAGTGTTAATGCATAAATCTTTTGAGTAATCAGTTGCATATATAACTTATTCGTAGAAAACATTTTCCATATGTATATAGGCATAGCAGTGACTCATAGGGGAAAATTCTGTATCTGAAAAACATGCGCAACTCAGCTTTTACTTTCAGTTGATTAACTTGTTATCCCTGTTATTTTGATTAGGGTGAATTATGCTTATGCCAGCTGCATATAAATGTGGAAAAATATGGTGATGAAAAGAGTGCTTAATCTGAATTAATAGCTTTCTTTCAACAAGATAATTTAGTCATCAGCATTAGGCCATAAAGTGATTTGTTAGGATTTGCATATTATTCTGCAGATCCTAGCAACAGCTGTTGTTGTCTCCTGAGGAACCTGAAATACGGTTTTTGACTTTGTTTTGTGTAGTAATAATGCCATATCTTTGGTGGATGCTGCCAGTGGCAATGTTAGCTCAGGACCACCTGGTAGAACCCTGAGACCCCATAACCCTGCAGTAATCCAGGAAGCACCCAGAAATTACAAGAGATGTTGGTGCTGTTGGAAGGACACAGTGCCCTAAGAAGCACAGCTCTACACCATTAGCCAAGGCTGCAACAGAGTGTCTTTTTAATTGAAATCATTTTCTTCAGTCTATCACGAAGACCATAGTCGGTCAGACTGCACTTTGTAGCAGGAAAGCTGACTCCCTGCCCCTTTGCCACTTGTGTGCCCTACATCCCAAAAGTTGGCAGCTGCTTAGCAGCTTAGATTACTATTGGCTGAGGAAAATTATTTCAGTTAAAACAGTGCTCAACTGCGACTTGGAATTATCCAAAATAGCAGTTTGTTTCTCAGCTTCTTCTGGTAGGTAACTGCTTTACTTAGCCAAGGCAATTTAGCCCACCAGTAGGAAAAGCGACTGCTGCCATCTCTGTCCTATAATTGAAAAGAAAAAGTGTAGTAGTGGTGAAAAGTACAGTGAGTAGGGACTAGAAAGTAAAATGAGGAGCGCCCACCCACCCACCCAAGGTAGACAGCTGAGGGAGCATCTAGTATCTGGACATACCTCCTCAGAGCCTTCTTCAAATCTAGCAACATCCTGGTGATATTTATATCTTTGAATCAACACTCAGTCGCCTTTGACAGCCATATTCCTCGTCAAACCAAAATATAGCACCAAAACACAGAGAAATAATGTCCAAAATATACAGTTCTTTCTCCCACCTAACCTCATTTTTTGGCCACCACCAATATATCTAATATTTTAAAATAAAATAATACTGTAATAGTTTGAGATTTGAGAGAATTGTGTGATGGCCTTATGCTCTTGCATAAAAATTCCCTGATGGAAGTCCAGATACCAGACCATACAGTTTGCCTTGTTTTTGGAATATACAATCTAGAACATTTTGTAGCTAAGTACATATGAAAGTACCCCTTAATCCCAGTTTATTTTATCTAACTTAGATTACTGTAAGCTATAATACCTTCCCACAGAACTAGATAGCTTGTTCCTAGTGGTCAAACTAGTGTGGTATAGCGCTCAATGCAAGTTCAAATCCACATTCAGCCATGATGCTTACTGTATGATCTTGGTTCAGTCGCTTTCTCTCAGTCTAACCTATTCACAAGTTTGTTGGAAAGATATATCTGGGGATAAAAAAACTGTGTATATCACCTTGAGGGTAGTGGAAGAAAAGGAGAATGTGAACATACAAAAGGAAATGAATAAATAAAACCATGTTTTTTTATTATCATCTGAATTGAGCTCTGCTTCTGAAACTCTTAACTTGTATCACAATTGTATAGATGGTTTTCTTTTAATGTAACACTGTGGTAATGACCTGGAGAGCTCCACAGAGAGTTTCAGTGATGAAGTAGGTCTTCCCACCCCCACGCACCACACTATAACTCTGTCTTGCCTCTTTAAATGCTGCTTGTGAAAATTCTCCAGTTTTGAAACTTTGACACTTTCAAAAATAGTTTGCACCATTGCACGAGGAAGCTCTATTTGGGGAGTAGGTGAAAAAGCTGTAAACTGCACGGAGCATTTACCCATTCATTCATATATCTAAAGTTATTTTTGGGATCTCAATCTCCATTCTGATGAAGTTCATCCAAAAGTCTGGGAGTTGTTCCATGCTACACAATTATAGTCGCTTGATACCGCTTTAACTGCAATTGCTCCATCCTGAGAAATCCTGGAGGTTGTAGTTTGGTTTAGAATTTTCTGCTAGATAAGTCTAGTCCACTCCTCTGCTCCATAGCAGATAATTTTGAATGTCTCACCAAGCTACAAATCCACAAATTTATAAGATGGATCCATGGTAGCAAAGTACCATCAAACTACTTTAACTGTGGTGCAGTTTCATTCTAGGTTAGATGAGCAACTTGTGTTTTCATGTGATTTAACTGCTTGAGCCAATTGAAATACTTAGTGAATTAAGAGAAACAGCAAGAAAAGAACAAAAGAATGAGGTAGGCTATAGTAAGAAAATCATACTGCCAATGAAGACTTGCTGTGGGAGTACCAGAATCAGTTGGAGAGGCAGGTAAAACTGCAGCAGGCATTTTAAGAAACCTTGAAGATGGCTTTCTTTTCCACAGCCGCATTGAGCACTTAAAATCTCAGAATGATTTATTGACAATAACTCTGGAAGAGTGCAAGAGCAATGCTGAAAGGATGAGCATGTTGGTCGGAAAATATGAATCCAATGCCACAGCCCTCAGGCTTGCATTGCAGTACAGGTATGTCAGTGGAGAATGCAAATAAACAAGGTGGCGTATTTTCATGTATTGTTTGCTTTTCTGTAAGAAAGTGCAGCTGTTAGAACTGCACAGAATATCCAGCTTCATTGTTCGTATTTTACTTTCCTTGCCCTTGTACCATTACTGTTTAGTACTCTGTACCCAGCCTAAAGGCACCAGATCCTGTTTGATCTTGGAAGCTAGGCAGGGCCAGCTCTGGTTAGTACTTGGATGGGAGACTGCTAATAAATACTAGGTGCTATAGGAGTCCAGAGGAAGGAACTGGCAAAACCACCTATGAGTATTTCTTGCCTAAGAAAACCCTATGAAATTCAAGGGGTCACCATACATTGGCAGGTGACTTGAAGGCACATACACACACACAAATCTTTTGCCAGTGGGTTTACAGGGATGCTATGTAGGAAGATAAGATTTCCAATTCATGCTCTTTGGCTAAAGACTGTGAAAGCACATTGGCGAAAATGAAAAAAGACAATACAAGCATTGGTATGATTACTGCTAGAAAAGTTCAGATATGTAAGTGCTTAATCTTCTTTCAGTTAGAGCCCTGCACATTTATTTCCTGGACAGGGCACACCCTGATTCCATATTAAGGTAATCACCATTTTTAATAGAATTGTATGGCTCACCTTTGCAATGTTTGTTGAAACAAAAATACAAGGGAAGATTAATACTCATTTCTAACCATATAACATTTAACTTTAGGCAGGAGAAGCATTGGCATTAGTTATGGTTTAAAAAGGCAATGTAAAATACAGGAGTAGTTTTGCAGACCTGTTAGTATACTGTTTGTTCAGGTTATCCTCAATTCAAAGCTTTTTTCAATGTGATTTTATTTTCAATAGTCACGCCATCCCGTCAATCTAGCACTAACAGCTCATGCTGTTAATTAAAGAAGTTTGGGACTGACAAAGCTTGGGAAAATTGCTTGTTTGGGTGACAGTCAGCATGAGCAGCGGCAGTGCTGGCTAAGGGATTCTGCAAGTTGCCGTCCGAAACTGTAACTTTTCAGAATTCCAAGATTGGAGAGAGTCACCATTCCTAGATTGCAGGAAGATGTCAGTTAACCATCCAACAGACAGGGAAATGGCATAACTCTTCACATCATATCTCTCTTTGCTTTGTTTTCATGGATGTTGAGACTCTCCTTCCTGCACTGTGACACACACACTGACTGGATTCTTTTCTCCCCCAGTGAACAGTGCATTGAAGCCTATGAACTTCTGCTAGCGTTGGCAGAAAGTGAACAGTCTCTCATTCTTGGGCAATTCAGAGCTGCAGGTGTCGGGTCGGTTGGTAAGAAGTTGATGAGTCTCTATCTGTCTCAATCCATTCTGAACTTCACTTGCCATCCATCACCCTCAAAGGATATGTTGCAACACTGAATCATCTCATGATAACTAAGGCAACTCTCTTCCCCTAGCCAGCAATCAAATATGTTTTCTTTCATCCTCAGCAGCCAAGTAAAACTCTGACAAATGGATTTTGAACTAGAACTGAATTTTTTTAAAAATGTGAGCATCCCCAGCAGCCATAGGCTGCATGCAGTTCAAGATAGCTTTTTGAGCAATAACTATATTTTGAAGGTTGTGATGTAAGCTCTTGGCTATCTACAAATCAACAAAAAGGCTTTTGAAAGGGCTTGAGTAAAGCATGCCACAGTTCTTGAAGAAACAAGTGCTGTCTAATTTTCTCCTTGTGTTTGCCCCCAAAGGTAAAGATGAATAATTGAAAAGTCAGCTGCATGATTTTCAGTGGCATTAGTGGAAAAAATAGGTTGACACTTGTCTGCATGATTAGAAAGGCTTTAAAACTTATATAGCCAAACACTTTCCCACACTTTTCAGCATCTTGGGATGAGGGGAGATATCAATGTACTTGTGTTTCTTTTGCTGGTTTGTTTTCTTAAGGATCTAATTGAATTTGCAGAGCCTTTCCTCTCAGTCCTCTATCTCTTAGTCTCGGAAGTTGTGTGCAAGAAACTTCTTTTGTGTACAAGAAAAAGAATTTAACCCAGTGTTTCTGAGACCTCTGTGTGGTGTGGACTAGCCTGTGGGAGAGAGCGAGAGAGAGAGGGGATTTCATTGCAGTGTTCTTAGAGTTTCTAAACTACCTTGAGTCCCATGTCTGAGGGAAAGGCAAGATATATATTAGTACACAGTATTAGCATTTTCAGTACACTTATATGAGAGACCTCTTCATGAAGTGAACTGGTCTGGAAAGGAAGACAAGTGGGGAGGATCCTTGGATCCTTGGTGTTACCTTGATTATCAACATTTAACTTTGGGTATCCTACTGACATCAATGAATCCTACAGATCTCTGTCTCACTCCTGTCCTCTTCTTCCTCAAACATTCAGATGTTTTCCCATAATTGATACAAGAGGGAGAATTGGGCAGGAGGAGAAAGAGAAGAACAGGAGTAATACAGATATCTACAGGATTTATTGACACCAATGGGATTTGTGAAGTTGCAACACTGAGAATCAAGCTAATGCCATCTCTCGTCTTTGACTTCAGCCCATTTATGCAGAAGTATCCAAAACTAGTATCCAGATATTAACTCCAATCTGAATTAACTCCAAAATAAGCCTAATTTGTGTTAGCCCCCCTCCTCCCCTCTCATCAGTCCACACTATACAGAAGTCTCCCTGCTCAGTGTGCTGAAAACTTTAATATTGGATGTTATTATTAACTCTAATCAATGTTAAACCTAAAATATTTGGAATTGAAATCCACTCCCCGGTTCTGCTATCCTATATCAGATATTCTCCTCCACATCCTCATTAGTCCATCTTTGCAGAAGCATTCCAAATCAGTGTACTGAAAAACCTAACATCTCAGTGTTTAGTACAATCTATGTTAATATTAAACTCTTTGGAACTCTGTAACTATAGTCACTTAATGGAAAACACCATAAGCGGGATTTTTCTAGAAAACTATACTCTTTACCCTTTATGTTGTCAAATTCCTGCATGGTTCAAAAGTCCCATCCCTACTTAGGAGTCCTGATCATGCCAGCTGGTGGAATGGATATTGCAATGGATCCAGTAGATATGTGGTATGTTCGTGTTTCTTCATATGTGTGCCCAAGGGCAGGTTTTCTACCTCATTCCCAGCAACATCCAATGTTATTGGGGATAGGGCTGATTTTTTTTCTAGTCTTCCAGCTTTTTAAGCTCCCACCCCAGCTCTGTTAAAATCTTTCTTCCTGTTCCAGAAGTGTGTTAATGCCATATTGGATTCCCATTATTTTTTTCACCTTCTCTCCCTGTTTTCCCTGCCAACTCCACTCCCTGTCTTCCCTGCCCTTCAAACACATTGACCACTCTCCTCCCAAATATATTTACCTTCAGTCTCAACATTTGTCATGTAGACTAGTTTTCCATCAATTTTTCGAACCCTCGTTCAAATTTTAGTGGAGTCTCTTCTCATTAAAGGGCCTTTGCATGTAAAGTTGAAGGTGCAAGCCTAAAAGAACTTTTTTAAGAAGACGTCTAAAAATGAAAATTGGAACAGTGTAATTAGAACAGACTTTGTATGCAAACACAGGCATGCCCATCAGCAAGATGTGATGGATTGTAGCTTCTGTTGGCAAGAAGCATAGTGCCAAATGTGGTGCTAGAGAAGAGTTACATAGCTACCAGGGTGGCCCAGAAAGACCATCAGTATGCAGTAGAAAAAGAGGAAGACTAATTACAGAGGCATTTACTCAGTAAGGAAACCACAGCCCAGAGTTTGGAAGTCCCCACAATTAACAACAGGATCTCTTGGAGAGCTCTTATTCCTAGTGTCACCATAACTTGAAGCCACCTTGACAGCATGTAGTAACAAACCTTCTTGAGAACTGAAGAGGATACTTATGTCTTTTCAACTCCTCAACAGTTTTCCTCACTCAAAATAAAATTCCTAAATATTTATTAAGTTGTTAATATTTATTGTTGAGTCACTAAGGGAGCTGTGAACCAAGAACGTTTGGGTACTTCTGACTTAATCACAACATAAAAGCTACCATCTCTTTATTCTGTGAATACTTGTCTTTATAAGTGTCAGAATTTTAGTCTTGTTTTAGTGCTATGATTTATTAGGAAGATGAGCCAGAGTCTGGACACATCCCTATATAAAATATCAGGAAATTACACCAGAAAGATACCCTCCTGTTTGAGGGGGAAATTTGTGGTTTTACAAGAAAGTACACCTGTCCATTCTATGACAGACCTTTTTAGCTCACTCAGGTGACAATCTGATGTTTATAGTATCACAGAGGGAATTTGAAAGCTTTCATGCAAGTAGTTTTTTTAAGCTTCACCATGATATGAAAAGTACTTGTTTTAAAATCTAATTTATACCAGTAGTTTTACAAGTATCCTGAAATATAATGTGAAAACTTTAAAGACCCAGTGACCATCCAGCTCCAATGTTACTGAATGATTTTTAGCCTCTTGTTTAAACAAACTGGAATCAATAATCCATACTTTCTGTAGAGTTCTATTTTGAATCTCTTGTGAACCTAGCAAGTTTTGCTTAGGAGTACATCTTGTTTATTTATTAAATTTTGAAATTTTGTTTCTGTTTAAAAAAACATGAAGTAAGTTAGATAAAATTGTCAACAGAAATTAATTTTTTTGAAAAAAAAATCAGATATAGGAACAAAAGCATATCAGAATAACCTTCTCAGAATGATCATCAGCCTAAAAATACCAGCAAGACTTTGATCAGTGATGTAGTAGAAAAGCATGACTGATGAAGAAGGTCTTCACAGTCTTCTAAAATTAAGAGAGTTCATGGAGAAGTCCTAGCAAGTACAGCTGGGAATACAGATCTTCCTTTGTGCAGCCTGTACTGGTATACTTGTGTGAAAAAAGGTGTTGATGCCCTTTTTTTTTAATAATATGCAGATATAGTTAACATGAAAATACATGACAGGAGTTTGTTTTCTTCTGTATCCAGGTTACATAAGAGAGGTGTGATTCACATATAATGCAGGTGATAAAATAAGATATTTTGTATGTATTTTTTATATGCTGAAATAGAAACTGTCAGTATTTTTACCAGAAAACCTACATTACAGGAGGCCACAGAGTAGCTATAAAACATCATTTCATTGTGAAATTCATAACATCGGTTTTTATAGCACTAACTTCTCACAAGAACACTGTTAATCTGCAGGCAAAATATATAGAAACAAATATAAACAAAAAAATGATTATCAAAACAAAAAATGATAAATGATAAGCAATTCTCCATGGCAGAACATAAAAATTATTTAAATTACTGAAAAATATTGCGTGAGGATATATTCTTTTTTTGTGTGTGCAAGGGGAAATCATATGTTATGTTTCCTGTGTTAGGAAATGTAATCTATGACTGTGATCGTCTGAATTCCATGTACATGCTCTATGGATGCTTGTTTTATTGCTTCATATCTCTCTACACATTTTCTTGAGCTTTGAGAGTAGTTCGTGAGATGGTTCAAAGGACAGTTTCAGTTTCTGAAAGAGCAGAGAAAGATATGAAATATGGATTGTACATGAGGATTTTACCTTCAGCTCACAGCCTGATTAGTCTCTTTATAAACCTAATGTATTTAAGTAGATGCTAATGTGTTGGTGGGAGCACAGATGTCAGCATAAAAGCCCATCTACTCATATTAATGTTTGTTATCCTCTCCAGGACTATATAACTCTGATCATTTGCTTGTTAACCAAACAGGGGACCAGCCAGGTGATGAAAACATCACCCAGATGCTGAAAAGAGCTCATGACTGTAGGAAGACAGCTGAAAATGCAGCCAAAGCCCTGCTGATTAAATTGGATGGTAGCTGTGGAGGAGCTTATGCAGTTACTGGCTGCAGTGTGCAGCCCTGGGAGAGCCTGTCATCCAATAGTCACACCAGGTAACTATGGCTCGTTGAGTTTATTAATCCACAGGTCTTTGTTGTCAGAATGAAATAAAATATGTTGTTTTGCATTTACTTATCTAGTTATCCATCCTTAAATCAGCCTGCTGGGATATATTGGTGTTAGTTATAAATGACTTCAGTGCCTTGGTGGCTGAGTTCTGTTCAGATATTCAGCAAGCTCTGTACAAAGGGTATTGTACAGATTTGTTTGCATTTGTCTGATTCTAATCTATTTCATTAAGTGCAAAGGAATATTGCTTCTTCTACTTCAGGAATTTCTCTGCCTTCTCTTTGTTTCTGAGCTGCTGCTGCTTCCAAATTTAAAGCATACATTATCTGTTTTGTTATAG
This sequence comes from Iguana delicatissima, assembly GCA_948472985.1. Taxonomy (NCBI): domain Eukaryota; kingdom Metazoa; phylum Chordata; class Lepidosauria; order Squamata; family Iguanidae; genus Iguana; species Iguana delicatissima. The sequence goes on from CAOKZL010000765.1 coordinate 232,720, forward strand.
GAAGACAACAAAGATTTCCAGTGGTTAGTAATTTTGGGGCTGTTCTCTAAAGTTACAGAAACGTGGTTGAGGGAAAAAATTGTTTAAAAAAGAAGCAACTTTTTTCAATCACTATCTACTTTTTTTGAAAGGAAAAGCACACTACACTAGATTGGTAGAGGGGGATTTAAAGGAGGGAGTAGAATTAAATTCAGATACTGTATTTGCCGTTAGAATTACTGATCCACAGAAATTTGTGCATTTTCCGCAAATATATACATTTTGTCACTTTCTTGCCCTGGAGAAGGACAGCTTTTTCTGAGAAACAGGCAAATTGGTTCAAAGGCTAGAGGTCAGATTTATCGAGTACAAAAATACAAAAAGTTCTGCTATAGCAGGGTGCCAATAGAGATTCGGAACCCAGGACAAAGGCTGGGCCAAGCTTTTATACCAGGTATCCAGGTAAACAACATACACACCCATTGCAGCATTTTCCACCAATCACAGTATCCAGGTAAACAGCAGACACGCCTGCTACAGTATTTTTCCACTAACCATAGACCACCTGACCTCCACCCAGAAACTTCCATTCAGGTAATGACCAGAGGGGCAGGTAACCTGAGATCCTTCCAATCACAGACTTCCTTCCAAATAAGGCAATGGTCAGGTGAGGTAGTAATAGTCATGAGTCAGCAGACGGGAGGGGCTAGGGACTCCTGTGTATGTGACCACCTCTTAGCTCGTAATGGAGATAATCTTTTTCTTTGCTCACAGTTTCCCCCATCACACAGGAGACCTAGCCCATCCCGTACCCCTGAACTAATAGTTGGTCTCCCTAAAAACTCAACCTTTCGAGGTGGGTCAACAGACCTATTATTGTGTAGTGAATTACAGAAAATTGGCATACATTGTGACAGGCAGCAGAAACACAGAGCTATACATGTAAACAGGATAAAAATGACAAAAACACTTTTCACCCATCCAAAATTCGCTAACTAGTTAGTGAGATTCAGAGTGTCTACTGGGACTACAGGCTATCCCTGTAAATGAGAGGAAGGACCATGCGTACAAACCCAACATTTGGTGACATTTGCTACCTGGGAAATTTATGAACTAATTAATGAAAAATGTTCTCATGCCAGCTAGCATGAGTGCTTTCAGGCAAGTAGGTAATCCATAATTTAAGGAACAAGCACTTTGTTGCAGGAGCCCAGAGAACACAGAGACCACAGAGCAAGAAAAAGAGTAATTTATTACGTGCGGGCTTTTGGCTGGATGTTTCCAAAATACCAAAAGCCCTGAATCAATTTCACAGCTCTTTTATAGACAAAGTTTACAGCATACACAAAGATCACAGGCAAAGATCACAGGCAAAGATCACAGGCATATCTCAGTCGCCCCTCCGGGGTCACAAATACCACATACTGTTACTAGCTAATTACCCCCACACTCAGACCCTGGAAAGTGCTCATCTACAATCTGCAATTACCGCAGCCAGTCAATAAACAAACAACACACTGGCTACGTGACACGCAAACAACATCCTAACTACGTGATACATTGGCTCTCGTACCTTTTCACCCTTTTTAAAACCCTTTTCTCCGTTCCTCACCTAAGCCCCCAGCTTCTACTTTATTTCTAATTTATTATTTCTAATTCATTCCTATATCACTCGATAGTAACAAGACATCAAAACACAGTGTATAAAAAGGTTGTAAGTCAGTGCAACCAGTCCTAAAATTACTATCAGTAACTAACAGACACAGTTCAAAATCCAATACTGAGGTCTCAGGTCAGCCTCCAGAGTGACTCTGAGAAATAAAGTATCTGAAGGAACAAGTATCTGGCACATTTCTTCTAAATAGCAGCTTGAATCCATCGCTGGCTTTCTCTTGAATCACCTTCCACCTCCTGGGTTCCGACACCTTTTTAACTCTGGAATGATGGATCCAGATTTATGGCCCTGGATTTTAATTGTGGTATCAGTGGTCTGCAGCACTTGAGCAGGTTTGGTCCACGCCAGAGACAAAGGTCTTCTTCCCCAGATCTTTAAGACCACCCAATCACCAGGCTGGAGATGGTGCACTGGACCATCAAGGTTGAAGGGCCATTCCTGTAAGGATAAAAGCGGACAGAGGCCAGGGCAGCACCCAGAGAATGAACATACTTTGTTTTGTTTTGGAAAACACTGCACTCCCATCTTTACCTCCCCCCTCAGGCTTCCCGGACAGAGCTGGCTAGGCCAGGGGCAACAGAATGTTCTCTCGAAAGGGGAGAGCTTCAAGGGACCTTTTGGAGTGATTTTGGAATGATTCTAACATTTGTGAGGGCCAGAGGCAATGCCTTGACCCTAGGGAATTTTTCTTCAAGTTTAAGTATTTTATTAACATAAATGTAAAAATCCCTACAATCAATTATCTACACTCACTACAACAAGCATGAAAAGTTAAAGTTCTTGTAATCACTCAACTGCATGCCTGCAATTAAACACACAAGAATATAAAATTAGCCAGAGATGAAAATTAAGAAAGAGAGAGAGACAGAACGGATTTGGTAAAACACAATACCAATCCAGAAGTCTTCAGCTAGGAGAGAAAATGATCTCAGCAACTCCAGTCAAGGTAAATTTAAGCTGGTTACCATCTCCATTGTTTTTGCAGCTCTGAGAGAATTGCTCACTTAAAATGCATCTTTTAAACTTCTGAAAAAGAACTCAAAGAGACTCCTAAAAAGAACTCCAAAAAGAACTCCAAAGAAATGAGGAGCTGTGTCTAGATATATATACTGTGGACCATGCCTGGAGAAGCCAGATGTCCCATCTTTTTATGAAGATGGATCATTTTCCTTTTAGTTCAAAGGAAATACAATCAACCATCCCCTTTCCTGTAAAATAGTATCTTTTCCCGGAGATGCAAGCCTTGGTTGTCAAATTCAGCCAGCTTTGCATTGTTTATGTTTCTCTCAGAGAGTGATGGGAGCCAAAATGGCCAACTCACCCCAGGATGTAAAACACAGACAGAGATCTCCTGTTTACATGTTTACATGTCCTTCCGGTATCTCTCCATGGCGCACTTATATTTTATATAAAATAACTAGGTTTCTCAGGACATGGCCCCCAGGGGGTGCTTCAGGGGTATTACCCAAAAATAATTTTAGAGCCAATTAAATAAAAAGAAAAATTGGGCATCAGCAGTAAAAATTCCCTCATCAGAACTGCAATACAAGAGCAATTAAATTGAGAATATTGCAACTTCAGTTGAAACAGAAAAGGAAAAAGGCCTCAATTTCACATTTAAAATAATTTCTGGGCACATTACACAGATACAACAGTATATAAATGAAATCAACAATTGATTACAAAATCTTCTTTGATTTATCTAACATAAATTTCTATTCTATGGTATGATGTCTTCTTTGATGATGATATTTGTAGACAAATAAAATCACAAAACTCGTCAATCCTGTCTACAGCGATCAAATGAAAATCACAAACTCATCACCTCCATGTCTTTTTATCTGGGGTTGTGTTTTAGATTCACAATACAACCTAACAATAAACAAACAGTTCAGAAAAATAACTATGATCAGTTGAAAAGCAATACAATGGGTTCTGAGTTCAAATCCTACCACATTTAGTCTATATATCCTATAAAGTCACACTAAAAATACATAAAAAGGAAAGAGAGAGAAAAACAAAGCATAACATTACTCATTACTAAAAGTATACACCATATAACAACAATTAAAGGCAATACATCATAATGCAATTAAAAACAAACGGATTCATGAGCAATTGAATGTCAGCATTACAGAATGAGATTTCCAATACATTGCATGAACTGTTCATAGACGAAAGTTCCTGGAACAAAACAAAAAAAAATGGAACAAAAAATACATGCAAAATAGTGTTGTTGTTGTTGTTGTTGTTGTTTTCAGGTTTGTATAGATGGAGTGAGGAATTCACCATCCTCAAGTGTAGAAAAAAAATCTGTGTGGTTGATTAAAAAAATGCAGAAGAAGTCCAGTTGATGAAATGTACTGCATAGCCCATCAGGCTTTTAATGCACCGAGTTCAATGTCTTTGGGTAGAAGATACAGTTTCCTCTAAAGCCTTTAAGAGGAAGTCTGTTCAGGAGGTGACTCAAAAGTTTTCCACCCCTCCTTGTATCAAAGGGTAGTCAAGGTACTTTAGGATACAAAAAGTGGTGCCCTTTTGTTCAATAGTCAAATAAAATAATTAGCTGCCATCAGAGTGTTGAATAGATCAGGATACCTGCATCAAAAAAGAAAACTCAAGAAAAAGGTTAATAGAAAAATCCCACTCAGTGAGGCTGAGGCGGGAGGCATACCAGGTATCAAGAGTTGGTATGTCCCTGCTAAGGAACAAAAGGAGAAAAAGGAAGGGAAAAAAAACAACGAAAACAGTGATGGTGGGGGAGGTAAATGATGGAGAGAACATCAAGTATCAGTACTTGATCCAGTGCCTCTGCACCATCCCTTATCCCTGCAGTGTAAACAATTTGGAATGCCAAACTTAAAATCACCTAAAAGGAAAGAGTTGACCACAAGAGAGGCCATTGCCATATTCTGTAGTGGTCTGCAAAAAAAAAGTTGAAACAAAAGGTTTCAATTGACTGGCAAAGCAATATCTATACTTTAGATGAAGTTTGAAACTAGGCAGGCCCCCACCTTTTCAAACCAGAAGGCTTAAAAAAAGAGCTGTTGAAGAGTCATTGAGGTTCTGAGCCTCATAGTTATGCAGATGTTCAAGAGACAAAGAGATCTGCAGCTTTGGCGCCAGGAGAAACAATTAAATGTTTCCTGAGCTCAGACTTTTCTCTAGGAATCAAAAATAAGAAAATGCAAAATAAAAGTAAAAAAAATCATATCATACTATATTGCTTACACAGAGCAAACCAAAAACTGTATTATTTCAGGGAGGTTTCCAAACAAACTTTAATTCCTCCTCAGAAATGAAGCTGCAACATTCTTTTCACCAAATTGGTTCAAATTCACACCTCCTCCTCTGAGAGAAGCCCAGAGAGGAAAGACTTTTTGTGCTAATTTGCCAGTTCATTAAAACAAGAATTTTCCTCATTCTCTCTCCCTAGTTTGCTCAAGGGTTAATCTAAACCTTAGAACTTTTAAGAAGGGGAGGGGCCGCTGAATTCAGAGACAAGAACCAAAGCTGCATCAGTGTTTTACAAGGAAAGAAATCACATCTCTGCTTGGATTCAAACTCTCACTGTCAGCCTGGCTTTTCACTCCCTCCATCTCAAGAGGGGAAGGAGGAGGACGCAGCATTGTTTCTCAAGGTTTGAATCTGGAAAAGCAGCAAAAAGAAAACAGATACCAGGCGAAATATCGCTTTGCTTACACACAAACCTTAGTATTTTCCTACATACATATATTGCTATATACATTGCATTACGTTCCATTACATTACATTACATTACATTACAGCAGTGTTTCTTTGTTACCCCAAACCAGTACATCTCTGCTTAACCTTTTCTTCAACCGTCTTCCCAACCAAATCTAACCAGTTAATCCAGGCGCCTGCAAGGCCAGCTTATCAAATGTCCCACTGAGACAACCCAGGGATCCTATACTGAGGCCAGATTTCAGTACAATATTTTATCATTTGCTTTTCTTAGACATGCCCTTCTATTACAAAATGAATGCAAAACACACAGAGAACACAGATTCACAGACAAGGAGACACACATCCAGTAACACAGTCGGACCTCTGCATTTGCAGGCTTCACTTTTGCGGATTTGATTATTCTTGGATTATTTGCCGTCACCTCTGCTGCCTCCCTATGTCATTTTTAATAGGGACTGCAAAGTTTGTGAGACTGAGAAACTGCGAACAAGGCTTGTAAGTCCCTATAAAAAGATGTGGGACAGCAGTGGAGGTGGCAGTAAACCCTACCAGTCACCCACTTCTGCCTTGTGAAGGTAGCCTGATGCCTCAAAGGAATCCATGGTAGGTTGAATATGGTGATCATACTTTTGTGTGTGTGTTAAATATGGTTTGGGAGAACCTAGAGTTATTCACGTCTTTTCCCCATTCATGAGGGTTCTGTGCCCCTATCCCTGGAGAATGTGGAGGGATGACTGTAGTTCTTTGGAAGTGAGTAGAGGAACTATTACTTATCTTGTTTAAGACTGGAGTTTATAAACATCATGTGTTTGTTTAATCTTGTGCTTTAGAAATATATTTCTACTGAGTCTGTTCAGCCTGTGTAAGCGACAGAAGGTTAGTAATGACTTTGGTTATGTATCTCATTTATTTGCCACTTATTTTTATTGAATCTAAAAGCAGTGTCTTTATGGTTCATAGATATCTCCTATCCAGGCACTGATAAGCTCTAGGCTTGCTTAGCTTTAGCAAGGTTACTGTATCATGTGCTCCTGGATGATGTGCTAAGGCAAAAGCAGGAAAAATGCTGGCCTAGTGCACTAGTATACCCATGGCTGTTTAGTAGCCCTTGCTCCTTCCAAACTTCCAGACTGCTCTTTTTCTGGGGGGAAAATAATGAGTCCTCTAGGAGTGTTCATTTATCTTTTCAATAGGTTGTAGCTCCCACCTGTACTGTTTAACATTTTTTATAAAGAAGGATATATAGACATTGCCCCCCATTATTGAAAGTCCATGTGTGGGCCTCATCATATCCCAGGGTGGAACATTAGCCCCCAGATCTGCCCCAGTTACCCCCTACCCACCCAAGGACCAAAGGGTGAAAACCTCACTTACTGAAAATAACTCACTACTAAAAAATACAACTTGTAAAGCCATTTACACCCCTTGAATCTGTCAGTCAAACAAGAATCTACAACAGAATAACTCAAAAAGGTAGGTATTTTGTAAACTTTGTGAAAGGAAAGGCAGTGTGGTAGGACAAGAGATTGAAGAGCGAGAGAGCCTTTCTCCTTGGCAAAGACTTTTCATGTCAAAGTGAATAATTTCCTCTGCAGTTTGAAGTCCCTCAAAATGGTAACTTGTAATGGAAGTGTTGACCCAGACTTAACTCCAGCATCAGGAATGAGTTGCTGAATGTCAAATTGCAGAACACATTACTAGGAACAAATGTACAGCCAGTCACCGGTGACAAGGGGGTTAAAGATGGTAAAAGGGAGCAACTGCAACAAAATTGGTAGTGAGTGTGGAAAGAGAAGCAGTACAGAAGCTTCTGTTACAACTGAAGTGATAAATATAATAGCTACCATTTCTGTTTGTTGGGCTGGCAGCATTCCAGCAAGACTGCCAATTCCTTTGTGAAAATAGAAATAGATTTGCGGTAGATTAAAATCATAATTGTTTTAATGGAGAAAGCCTAGCCATGAATTGTGGACCTAGAAGGCAGACAATTGACAGCAATTGTGAGAGAGATTGAGAGAGAAAGGAGGGAGATGATAAGGACAGGAGGGGAGGGATTGCTGTCTTCTAATGATAAGCTGTTGTCTGCTTTGTGAAAGCAACCAAGTATTTAGAAGACCAACAGTTTCATTTTAACAAAAGCTTTCATCAGCCAAATTCACTCTGTCAAATGCATCCAATGGAATTTCATCCATAAAACTTTTCATCTTTAAGGTGCCCCAAGACTCTTTGGTGTTTGGGTTGCTAGATTTTGTTGCAACATATTATCCGCTAAGAGGAATGAAATCTTCTAGCATGCTGGTAGACTCTGTGAACCTGCTGTGCAAAACTACTGGAACACATTTCCAACCACACAGAGTTTTTTGCATTTGGAACCCACTCCTTCTTTTGGCACCTCAGCCATTAAAATACATCTTTCCAAAAAAGGTGTTCAGTCACCCAGGTCATTGGTGGCCTAAGTCTGAAAGCTGCCCCACAACTGTGGGCTTGTGCCAGGAGAGATGTTTCTGGAAGTTCTTGACTCATAAGGTCAGAGGTGAAAATTTTGCTGCCCCAGGGTTGTATGTGGTCTCCTAGGCTCACCCCAGTTGTCCATCCCTGGTTTAGTAAAAGCTGACTGTCTAAAGGAGGCTGTCTTTATCAAACATCTTCAAAATACTGCAGATATATTAGTTATTTAAATCTGTCAAGCAATCAGTAGGGTTCAAAGAAATCTGGATTCTTTCCCCATGTTAATGGGTGAGGTGCAAATAAAACCTTCCCTTGGCTGACAGAATCTAAGCATAAAGGATGCAGAAATTGTGTTACTCAGACAAGATCTATGATATATTTAAGCCTGCTGTATTTATGTATGGTTAATAGATGGAAAACACTTAGATGATTAGCCAATAAATCCTTTAGACTGTGATGCATCATGCTGTACCATTTTTAGAGGGATTGTTAGGTGAGTATTTGAAAGGGCATGTCAGATGGAGCGGAGCTGAGGTCAGTAGAAGGGCAACTCTCTGTCCCTCCACCCAGCCATTTCCACAACTCAGCATGGGAAACACAGTTGTGTTTGATATCATTTTCCTCCCACCAAGGAGAAAGGGTAGTCACAGCCAGCAGTAACCTTAATACACCTTTACTTAGGCACATCAGTTGGCCACAAAAACAAGCAAAGCGCTGTCTTCAGGACAGAAGCAGAAATGTCCCCTTCTCCTTGTTGGACCCCTCACTTGGGAAGGGCAAAGAGTCATGAGAAGGCTGAAGGAGTTGCAGTTCTCCTTCACTGCTGAAAGACTTAGAGCAAAAAGGGAACCATGGCTTCCTCTGTTTGAGACACAAGTCAACCACACAGGCAGTTAAACAGGGAAGTGTATTTGTCGTCATGTTGTTATTAATACAGTAAACCAAAGCATCAGATTAAAAGCTCTGATTGATGATCTATGCTGAGAAGACACAAATGCTAGGGCCTTTTGATGCAGAGTGACTCTTGCATGCAGGAGATGAAAGTTAACTAATTCACATGCTTCAACTATCTTGTTAAGTGTGACTTGAGTATCTTTTCTTGCATAGCTTTTTGCAAACAGTAAGTACAGATTAGATGTCATAACTGTTCTTGTGTAGCACGGTACTGCTGAGATGATGCATCAGTAGCTGGAGGCTGTATCTGGCTCCTGCCCCTGTGGCATCTGCTGTGATTAAATCCTGGTAGAGGGATTCTTAATATTCCCCCTCTTTCATGCTACACAGATGTTGTTGTTGTTGTTGTCGTCGTCGTCATGATCATTGTCATCATCATCCCATCTTTCTTTCAAAATTGGGACTCAAGACAGCTTACAATTTAAAAATACAGTACGGCTAAAAACACACAAAATTAAGGGGAACAAACAAAAACAATAACCTCTGTAGAATTGGGCTGTAAGAAGAAAAGAACTAAGAATGCACTGACCCTAAACTTGTATTCTCTATGTAGAAATCTAACAGAATTTGTGTAAGGTCAAGTCTTCTACCCCAAATTGTCAAGTCCATGTTTACACTAGCAGGTAGCCCCGGGTATTTTAGTTGCATATCCTTGTCTGTTATTTCCGGTCACGGTCAGCATGCTACGTGGTTTGTGTAAATTTCATTCACAGAAATCCTGTACTGTTTCTTATTGGTCACATAACTAGTGGCACATTTTCAGGAAAGTTAGTCTCTTTTTATCCATTTAAATCTTCAGGGTTGGTTTTTGTTCTTTTGTTTTTTTGGTACAGATCTGATTTTAACCAACAATTTGATTTTTACCTGTAACTTCCATATATATTAAATTAATCTTGCTTGTACAGTGTGGTTGACTTAAAAACTAAGCCATGAATACGATGAAAAGGACTCATTGCAAAAGAGTCAGGATCATACTTGTAGGTGGTTCCCAGATGGAGGCCTTCTAGTGTTGTAGATCATTTCTTCTCTTCTTCTTCTAGGATGGGGGACACGTGGCTGGATAGCAGTACATGTGAAAGGGATCTAGGAATCTTTAGTAGACCACAAGCTGAACATGAGTCAGCAGTGTGATGCGGCAGCCAAGAAAGCCAATGCAGTTCTCGGCTGCATCAATAGGAGTATGGTGTCTAGATTGAGGGAGGTACTGGTACTACTCTATTCTGCTTTGGTTAGACCTCATCTTGAATACTGTGTCCAGTTCTGGGCACCCCAATTCAAGAAGGACATGGTCAAGCTGGAGCAAGTCCAGAGGAGGGCGACCAAAATGGTGAGGGGCCTGGAAACCATGCCCTGTGAGGATAGACTTAGAGAGCTGGATATGTTTAGTCTACAGAAGAGAAGGTTAAGAGGGGACATGATAGCCATGTTTAAATATTTGAAGGGATCCCATGTAGAGGAGGGAGTGGGTTTGTTTTCTGCTGTTCCAGAGACCAGGACAAGGAGCAATGGATTCAAGTTGCAGGAAGGAAGATTCCACCTGAACCTCAGGAAGAACTTCCTGACGGTCAGGGCTGTCCAGCAGTGGAATATGCTGCCTTGGAGTGTAGTGGAGTTTCCTTCTTTGAAGGTTTTTAAGCAGAGGCTGGATGGCCATCTGTAGGGAGTGCTTTGAGGGTGTTCCTGCATGGCAGGACTGGATGGCCCGTGTGGTCTCTTCCAACTCTACATTTCTGATTCTCCACTGTAAGCTGGCATCAGGATTCCAACCAGTTCTCCCAAAATCAGTGGTATCTGGCTTTATTTCACTTTGTTTCTTCCACATTTTGAGCAAAATATAAGCAAGTAGGCAGTGTTGTTTCCTTATGGCATCTTTTCCTGACATTTTGAGGCAGGTGTTAGCTCATTTTAGCACCCAGTTTTCTATGTGCTTACTTTCCCCCCCCCCAACAAGAGCCCAGCGCAAATAGATTGCGCCCTTATTTCTAAGTAAACAGTAGGGTATAGTAAGTCCTGGTTCTTTGTGGTCAGCTGTACAACCCAACTATGATACTTGTTAGTCAGTCTCAAATTTATTCAGTTTACCTAGTGAGTTTCACAACCAGGTTAGAAAATGCCATCATTTTGTTGCATCATCCACCCATCTCACTCCAGCATCCTTTGATTCATTTTTATCCTGTAGATGGTTGTTTTAACAGGAATTGTAAGACAGCAGTTGAAATTGACAAAAGATATGTCAGTTTCACTTTCCCTGTTGCCTTTTAAAAATCACAGAAATAAGTACTAGCATCTTGGAGTGCCCCATTGTGCAATTTCAAAATAGTCTTATTCCAGCATTGTGGTGTTTTGTTTTAAATAAATCTGTCAAGCCCTAGGAAAAGGATGGTAGCCCTAAGGTGAAATCCCACACATGATTGCTCAGCAGTCAACACTGCTGTGTTCAGCAGAAACTATCCCCACTTTGTAAACTCAGAAGAGCCTTGGGATCTTCTGAAGGACAGGAAAAGGCTCCGCGACTAGTAATGGACAGGAAATAACACAAAGGGAAGAGTCATCCGCAACACATCATCCACCTGCCCCAGAGAAATCAGAGTCTCGTGCTACCTCAGAGACTAACAAATGTATTATGACATAATCTTTGTGGAGCCATACCACTTCTCCTTAGCCTTCCCAATTTCTGTTGCACATTTCCTGTCCACATCTGGAAAATTTGCACTACTGTTTCATTTTTTAGATCAATATTTTTGGAGCAGGAATTAATACCTAGGTGGGTGGATAAACTGGCAGACAAATGTGCATATATATGTATTGGTATACCAACACATAGATAACATGTGTATGCACACAGAAGTGAGGAGGAGGAGGACAGGTGCAGCAGTGGGCAAACAATGGCTAGTGCAAATGAATCGCAAGGGTTTGTTTGAGCACTGCATATAGTTAGTTGCATGAATGAGGCAGGGCAATTGCCTAGTAGAAGTCTCATCTGGATGGACAGTTTGTTCCTTTGTAACCCCAGAGTTTAGGATTGACAAACCACTCCCTTTTAAAGAGAATCCTTGATGTCTACAGGCGGATTTATAGGCCAACTAGGCATGAAGTAGATACAGAAAGATTTATTATTTCTTTATTTATATTTGTCCACTGCTGTCTTTCAGTACTTTTAATATTTCAGAGCTGCTCCTTTGAGCCTAAGTAGTCTAATGAGTTTGTAGAAAACATTTGGATAATCATTTGTGGGTTTTGGTGTTCAGGTTTTTCTCACCACCCCCATATTGAAGCAGAATTAATATTTGTTCATGAAGAGCTTTGAGAGAGAACAGAAAGGGATAGTGGATACTTTATGCAACCCTGTACATTTTTGAAAAGAAATTAGACTAATTATGCTTTGATATTATTGCAAAGGGGAAAGAACAGTAAAATAATTTGTTTGCTGCTTCTTCACATGGCGCCTGCTATCCTTTGGAGAGATGGGGAAAGGACAGGCTGAAATTAGCAAAAAGCTGCAATTTAAAACCATGTAATGTGATAGTTTATGGAAGGGAGTAGCTCAGGGAACCCTTCATGTCCCAGCCAATTCTGTATGTTCTTCTTTGGATACAGAAAACTTGGCAGTCTCTACAAGATCAACAGGCAGTTTATGTGATTCACTTCTTTAAAATGTACTGTAGTTTTGAGCTTAACGATGGAGAAAGAAGGGACTGGAAACAGGAGGAGAGAAGCTGGTTTTTCATCCTTTATTTAAAAGTACAGGCTGTGTTAAGCATAGAAACTATGCAGGGATTGTGTGGTGTCCCCCCCCCTTTTGTAAAAGAAAGGATTGAAAAATATTGCAAGGCAGTGCAGAAAGTGATTTATTCCCCTGCTGATAACTGAGATCATCCAGCATTCCAGACAGACACATCTAATGGATGACTTAACCCTCACCCAGCAGCTGATTACAGGTCCTCAGGAGACAGCAGGCAGCTTTGTCTTTGTACATGAGCATAGAAAATGCAGAGTTGTTTCTATTCCTTTTTAGTGTTGTTGTAATTATGTTCAAGAGCAGAATGTTAAAAAATAGGTAGAAGCTTTGCAATTAACCTCTACAAATCTTTGGGAAAATGCAGTGACTGATAAACAGAAATGAAGTCAGTTCCTAGACTTATCTAGAAAATGTACATATATCATGCTTTTGTGTAATTTTTTAAAAAATAAATCTAATGTATGGAGCAGGATCAAATTGTCCGATTCTTCCCCTCTCTCAACTTCCTAATTTAAAATGATACCCTATGAAAAGGAATGTTACTTAAAAAGAGGCAACGGCTTTTCCATGAGCTTGTTCTGATCAGAAGCTGCCAAAAGTGTAGTGGATTAAGTACCTAGTACAAGGGTTGATTTCTAAACAGAGGACCAGTAATCAAAACTTATGAAGAAAGCTGCATTCTCTGATTTGCAAGCCCTGTAGTCCTTTACTGATTCAGGAAAGATGGATCAGAAGTGCTTGAAAGGCAAGCCAGCACATGTGCAGAGGCAAGATTGTCTTCAGTGTTCTGTTGCATGTTTCAATGCTCTGCAGTGGCATCAAGGATGAATTTAAGGCTGACAAGGAGCTGGCTTACACATATGGTGGGATTAAATGGTGAGATCCTGAGGTGGTAGATTTTGGATTGTGCCACTTGAGAGCACAGATGCAGCGTGCCATTTTTATGTGTCCTCCCTGGTGGCTGTTATTTAAAGCTGCCCTACAGGTGGAAAACTGATACATCCAGTAGAGAGATTTCAGCTATGCCAAGGAATTCTTCGTACAAGGAAGTGTATGTATGTGTCTGTGTGTGCATGTATGATACACAAATAAGAACTGAAAATATGATTAGACAGGTGGTCTCAAATGGTACCATCCACTTCAATATCTTATTCTGCTGTATGTGTAGACTTTTCTGGGTTTCAGAACTTCGGGAGGGATGTGCAGTATTAAACTACCAGTTCTTCCTCCTGGAGGTGATGTAGGGGGAATGGCTGCCTTTTTGTCCACCTAGCCCAGTATTCTTTATCCTTATGGGCAGCAGTTCTCCAAAGTCTGAGGCAGGAAGAGAGTTTTCCCTTCAATTGTTTAGGACATGTAAACAGTTCAGGGCAGCTTTATTCACATGTTTCAAGACTTGATCCTCTGTTCAGAAAATGATCCTTGTAGTAGATGCTTTTGTTGTTGTTGTTGTTTACCTTCAAGTCACTTCCAACTAAGGCTGACCCTAAAGTGAACTTGTCGTGAGGTTTTCTTGGCAAGCTTTGTTCAGAGGAGGTTTGTGTTTGCTTCTTCTGAGGCTAACAGACTGTGACTTGCCCAAGAGCATGTGATGAGTTCCCATGGCTGATCAGGGATTTGAACCCTGATCTCCAGAGTTGTAATCCAGTGCTCATACCATGCTGACTCCACTGAGATGCTTAATGCACCATGGTTGGCAGGATCTTACAGCACTTTTAGTCAATAATAAATGGGTCTTTCTGAATGTCTGACTTGTGTTTTACAAATTGTGCTTCGGTTTTTGTTGTTTTTTATACATCTACTGTGTAAAGATGCCATTTCTTATGGATTTGCTTCTCCAACAGCACAACTAGTTCTACGGCAAGCAGCTGTGACACAGAATTCACAAAGGAGGATGAACAGAGACTGAAGGACTACATCCAGCAGCTGAAAAATGACAGGGCAGCAGTTAAGCTGACTATGTTGGAGCTGGAGAGCATCCATATTGACCCCCTCAGTTATGATGTCAAGCCTCGTGGAGACAGTCAAAGGCTGGATCTGGAAAATGCTGTACTCATGCAGGAGCTCATGGCCATGAAGGTACAAAGGAGAAATTCCAATCTACTTCTTTGTTTTTTTGTAGTTAAGTATTAAGCCACAGTGTGTATACTGTTTAGCAATTACAGTAAAATGGCCATTGTGTGAATAACATTTACCGTTTATGCAGACTTTGTGTTGCAAACTCTAGTGTGATCATTTGTGCTCCCCCCGCAGGAGGAAATGGCAGAACTGAAGGCACAGCTGTACTTGCTAGAAAAAGAGAAGAAAGCCTTAGAGCTGAAGCTGAGCAGTCGAGAAGCCCAAGAGCAGGCATATCTGGTACACATTGAGCACCTGAAGTCTGAAGTGGAAGAACAAAAGGAACAGAGAATGAGATCTCTCAGCTCAGCTAGTAGCAGCAGTAAAGAGAGGTCAAGTAAGGTGAGGTGCTATCATAGATCTTCATATGGTGGTTGATTGGAACTTTCCTATTCAGAAGGAGCTGCTGGTAAATTTACCCCAGACTGTCTGTTTGGCTGTCATTAGAAAAAAAAAAACACCTGTCAAAGTCAGAGACTGAGAAGTTTTGGGGACTGAGCCCTTTTTAAGGCACTTCCTCCATCCAGATTCAAAGCTCTGTAGCCATGATAGCAGGGAGGAAAAGCTGGCACACAGAAATGGGTTGTAAGAGGGGTAAGGACTATTGCAAGATAGAGAGGGAAAGGATGATTGAAAAACCAAGAAAGAAGCAAATAGGAATAAGGAACAGAAAGAGATGTGCTTACTGAGTGTATAAACAGAGGCCATTTCCACCCTATGCTGTTCTAGTGTTGTTGTTCCACTTTCAACATACTGTGGAATTCTGGGATTTGTAGTTTACTGAGACCAAAGAGCTCTCTGGCTGAGAATTCTAAATGCCCCTCCCTAAACTGCAAACCCCAGGATTCCACAGGATGTTGAAAGTGGAATAACAGCACTATAACAGTGTAGTGCGGAAACAGCCAGAGTATATTTATGTATAAATCAAAAGGGATAATATGGGAAGGGGGATATTTGCCTGGAATTGAATGGGAACCGCCATCAATGATATTGCAAAGTTCTTTCTTTTTTAAAAATAATTTGAATATTTGAGGATCCCCACTTGCCTTATTTAATTTTCCAGGAGTGTGCAGATGGCACCACAGCATCATTAACACTAGCTGAGTTGAAACCCTACAGTGAAAGTGAACTCACTACAGAACTGGCAAATGCACTTAGACGGTAAGCAAAATATCCTCCTTCATGATTTATCCTCCTCTGTGATTTATTTCTGGACTTTGAATGCCCACTGTTTTTGCATATCTGGAGCTTTCAAGTCATCCCTTTTATTCTCTTTTACTTTTCTTCAGCACTCATCAGGATGGGTATTTGCCCTCAAACATCTATAGACTGGAAGCTTAATTACTATTGCTTATTCCCATGTCACACATGAAAACCCTAAGGCATAGTGTAGCTGAGTCAGTTAATGAAAGCCCGCCAGGGAAACACTTGACAAATCTGGGAATAGCATTCCAGTATCATCTCAGCAAGGTTAATTCTCCACAAGAATAGGCTTCCCAGTTTTATGTAATATGTACTTTTCAGGACTGACAGCACGGTTTCTTAAATAGGGAATAATTTGATATTTTAGATTTTTTAAAAAAAATAAGCATAAACATCACATTGCAAAAGATTTATTAATTAATGTTATTTTTTGTTTAAAAAAATACACCAGAAGCAGGGAACCAGGCATAAAAGGAATGCTGTCATATGCTAGTTGCTCATTGAATAGTACATATATCAGACACAAGTTGGGAGTATAAAACAAACTACATTTAAAAGTAATAAATTTAAAATAGCACAGTTTGACAGCAGACATCTAAGTTTTAAAGGACTTGACTATGAAATTGCTGAACTATTAATTAAAATACATAATGTAATGTTAAAATGAGCCTACTCTGGACCTTTATCTAACCTGACATCAGTTTTTAAAAAATTGATCCATGAAATTATAACTTGTGAGCCTAACTTCTTTCCCAGGTGAATTGGCAAAAAGTGTTGTTAGATTAAGGTTGGACTTGTTAAACATAGTGTGAAGACAGGGAAAACAGAAGTTTCAGTGCGCACTCTGCCGTAATGCAAGATCGGTTTCTTAAATACCCAGAAATTATACCAACAAATGGATGTCTGATACAAGCTGATTTTTCTTGCTACTCTGCCTCCACTAATGAGATCACCTCTAGGTGGTGGTATTTAACAACGTAATCCATCGGTGGCTGTTGGAGATCTTCTCCAGCTTCAAGCACCCAGAAAATATTTGGGAGTAAGTGGGTTTCAGGGGAGGTTGAACCAACCTTTGATTTGCTAGTATGACAGTTGAATTGTACACAGTCATTACTTCTCATTACTTCTGTTGAAACAAATACATGTAGCTATATCCTCGGGTTTTGAACCTCTATATTTGGAGACTACATTTGTAGAACTTTAGCATACCCCAGGAAGTTTGTTTTTTTTTTTTTATTTTATTTTTGAAATGTGAAAATGCAAGACACCATTCCAGGGTGGACAAACAACTCAAGATCTGGCTCCCCATTTGTGGAACAGTCTTCCATTGGACCTCCAGCTAGAGGACTATTTCACCCATTTTCATAAAGGACTGAAGACCTTCCTCTTTAATTCATTGTCTTAAACCACTGAGTTGTGTTTATGGTGCTGAGATGTGTAGCAACTGGTAGGGTGTTGGGGATTTCATTCCATGTGTTGCTATAGTGTTATGCTTATTGTCTTTGTCCCTGACCGTATATGTTGATGTTCCACCCCTTGGTGAAAAGGGTGTTATAAATAAACATCATCATCATCATTAATATTTGTTATAGACACAAAGGACTGTAAATGTTCCATAGTAACAAATTTGAGACAGCATTTTTAATCAATTTTGACTTTTTCCATTATGGTTCTGTCATATTTGAATCGTGGAGCGTGTGCTGAATAATATATGCTTCTCCAGATTTAAAGAAGGACAGTTTTGGAGATCTGGAGAAAAGGTATGGTTCACAGAGAACTGTAAAAACCTTCTCACAGAAGCCACTGCAGCCTCTCAAAACAGCATGAAAAATACAGTCTTATCTAGTATGCAGCTGAATTAGGGGTCAGCCAGATTATTTGGTGAAAGAATAATTTGTAAGCTTGTGGTACAGTGAAAAATCAAAAACTTGTCCTTGTTAAAAGAGATATCTGAAGAGACCATGCCTACATTTTTGCAACTTATTCATACATTTCCATTTGCAGTTCCTCCTTGGGCAGTGCATGTATCAATCTCAGTAGCAGAAATATGCAACTGGGTTGCAGTGTTCACACTTAAGGCAACTGTAACTGTAGCAAGAATTTCGTCAAGAACATCGGCCTATACATGTTTGCTCAGAAATAAATCCTTCCATCTTATTTTCAGCTTAATACCCATAATATTGGTGCCTAAATTAATGATGATTAAAATTATATTTTCAGTATAACTTGTATGTATGAAGTAAGATCACTCCGTTAAATATCACCTGCAGAATCTTTGCTCCTGCTTAATATTTTCCATCTCTGATATCAGGAGATGGGCAAAAATTTTGTTTGCTCTCTTCTGCCTGTAGCATTTGGATTTGTTCCTTTTTAGAACAGTGCTTTGAGCATTAACTAATGAAGATTGAACAGAGAAACATGAAGAGCAGTTTCTTGCAGAGAAAACAAGAGAAAGAAAACAATAGTTGCCCGGCTATATCAGGAGTTGATTAATATGGACTTCTCTATAAAGGACTGGAAAAACTTAGAGAATGGATCTCAGAGGGAAGACTGAATTATTGAATAAAAATGTATTTACAATTTGGAGATGCAGGGTCATACAAAATAGGGCAAGGTTTGAGGGCACTATGAGTATATTAACGGTGCTTCTTGCTACTAACTCAGCTTCCATTCCCATTGTGGGGAGAGGTTAGACAGATGGCTTTTGTGAGAAAAAAGCTACAAGGTAACTTCACCATTATTGATAGTTTCAAAACAGAAACCTTGTGCTTGGTAAAAACTGTTTTAAAAATCATCATAGTGTTGCAGGGTCTCTGTGTTCTCTGGGCTCCTGCAACAATAGGAAGATCTGGTTCTTTGGATCTAATGAAGGTAGTAATGGCCTTTTCCAACATCATAGATTTTTCTAGACTAGTATTTGCATGCACACACAAACAGTGAGAAAGCATTCAACAAAGCAGAATTTAAGTTGTTTTGGTTTTTTTAATTACAACTCCCAGAACTCTTCAGCCAGTACAGCTATGCTTTTTTATAGGGTTCTGAAAGTTGTAATCCAAAGAAGTAAATTTTCCACGCTCTGCAAAGGAGTTAAATGTTCTGAAGTCATTTCTGTGTAGTAAATTTCATCTTGTGTGAAGCAGCTAATAGAAGCCAAACTAGATCTCATGGAGCAAATGTATCTCTGCAACCTCAGGGGTTGTTCCTTTTTTCACAGTAAAAGCAATAAAGGCAGATTTGAGTATAAACAGAGCAGAAAGGACTCAGAGGTGAAGCTTGTTTGTTTCCCATTCCTTTCTTTCCTCCTAGCTTGACTGACTTTTAGCATCAGAGCTTGGCTTAGAGAAGAGTGGCACTAGGAAGTATATTGAAAGAAAGGTAGACCATGGGGAGGGGATGAGGTTCTACAATTCATCTCCCTAACAGCCCCAGTACCCACTTTTCTATCTAACCGGGGTGCCCCATCTTTCCACAGAATGATATGCTGTCATGTCTTGTTTTGCACTTGGTTGCTGTCTTGTTGAGGGTACTGGTGTTCCTAAGACACCAGTTGTAATACTGGAATTACTTGTTACATAGTAGGAGGTATACCTTGAACTGCTGTGGAACTAATGAAAAGGAAATTCTCAAATGACACAATTGTAAATATTACTCAGAAATAAAGTCTTTAGTGTTCAACAGATTTTCTTCTCCAGGTAGTATGTTTTCTGTGGCCTAAATATTCTGTTGATATCTTGATGAAGCGTGCTGTCATTTCATTAACATGAAAAATACTGTGCAACCCCACCCCACCCAAAATCCTATTTCATTTCCTGGTTTGCTTTATGGAGTTACATCAGTGCTGTTGAATTTCCAGTATTGCATGATGAAAATTTTTCATAATGTAGCTTTGTGTTCCGGTTGACTGTGTACTCTTAAAATTTATTTTAGTCAAACATTCACTAGTATTAGAACATTTCCACCAGTAAGAATATTAGAGGAGGGGTGATTTATAATAATGAGTAACAACCGACAGACTGTACTTTGCTGTTCAAATTGAACTAAGATGTGAGTACTAAATCATGGGAATATCATAGCATGAGTCTTTCTTCTGGTAAAAGAGAAACACTGCTATGCATTGCAAGCTGATATAATAAAAGAGTACTTTTCAACATGGACCTCTTTTTTGTGTAGGGAAAAGACCTGTCTGAAGGATCCTTAAGGGTTCGAATGAATCACAGCACAATCCCTTGAGGAACATGCAGGCTTTGGGAGTGTGTTTTCTTCATTGTCCATTTGGTGACAATTTGCTTAGCAGACTGTTTCGACATTGCCATCTTGCCTGTTGGACTTCATCCTTAATAAATTCGCCAACAGGTCAGGAGCACTTACAGCAGTTACTCCATAGGGAGGAGAAAATGAGAGAAATGTCCTGTAGGGAACAATCATGCACTAGTAGAGCAGAGAATAAGATGATCTAATAAAGGGGGTTTTGTTGGGGTGGGCTGTCTCAGATTTCTAGGATTCCATTAAAAATTGATGAGAACAAGAGAAAGATTTAAGAGTCTCTTTTAAGCCTTAGAAGCAGACAGGACTAAAGGAAAAAACTCTTCCTCTGCTCCCTACCTGACTAGGCACTACATAGAGATTTGTATGTGTATAAGGGAACTTTCATACTGAGTTTTAGAATATGTATTTAATGCTATAGATGGTTTGTTGTTGTCGTTGTGTGCCCTCAAGTCATTTCTGACTTGGGCAGCCTTATGGCAAACCTGTCGTGAGGTTTTCTTGACAAGCTTTGTTCAGAGGGTTTGTTTGTTTGTTTGTTTGTTTGCCTTCCCCTGGGCTTAAGAGAATGCGACTTGCCCAGGGTCACCCAGTGGGTTTCCATGGTTGAGCAGGGATTTGAACCCTGGTCTCCGAAGTCATCGTCCAATACTCAAACTACCACACTGTGCCAGCTCTCTTTATAGATGACTAGTGCATATACCCAGCATTGCCTGGGATTTTATTTTCTCATAGGTAATACTTGTTAGCAATACCTTAGGAATTACCTTGCCTTACCTTAGGAATTAGATGCAGTTGAAATACACAGATTTGAGATGCTGTGTCCCTGATTCTCCAAACTGTGTTGTCTAGTACGTGTAACTTTTCCCCATATTCCCATCCAATCTGTATTCAGAGTTATTAACATACAGAGGTTGGTTTCCTGAGGGAATACACTGTCTTCCTCCTCCTTGCTTTTAGGTCTTGTCTCCATAGCAACTGGCCTGAGGCCCAAGAGCTCTCCGGCTGAGAATTCTAAAGGCCCCTCCCTAAACTGCCAACCCCAGGATTCCATAGAACCTTCACAGGCAGCCAATCATTTGAGGTCTTCTTGGTCACATAGCCAATCATATGAGGTCTTCGCCTGCCTGACACAAACAAACTTTGACTCTTATATATTAGATTACTACACTTGGCCCTCCACATTCGCCAGGGTTAGGGAGACGGGACTCTCACAAAAGTGAAAAATTTGCAAATAACAGTATTTGTGTGTCTGTGGGAAGGGGGCTGAGGCACAGGTGGGGAAAGTGGGCATCGAGGGTCTAAACCAGGTCAGGGAAAAGAGATGGTTGGCACAGTGGTCCTGTACTTCCTCTCTTTTGCCCACCTCCTTCCTTGGGTGTGTGGGGGCATGGGTACAGGGTTTGTGGTGCTGAGAATTTGGGCAGAGAGCCATCCTTACCTGGCCAGGCAGAGATTGGTAAAGGAAGAGAAGGACCAGAGGTGGGTTTTCAAAGGGCTGTGCAGCCTGGTTGGAGCCACCAAGAGGGAAGGTTCCCCCAAAAAAGAAGCACCTGACATGGGAGAGCAGGGGTTGGAGAAACTTGCAAATAATCAAATCTGTGAATGTCAAATCCACAAAAGTAGAGGGCTGACTGTACACTTAAAAATACAGAATTAAAACTTAGTCAGCTTCAGTTTACCAGTTCAAATCTGGACAGTTTGTTATTGACCAGATTCTACTTAAGGATTGTTTGGCAAGAAATCAAGTTAATGATTTCAGATTAATTCACTGTAGACTAGTGTCTTGCATTGGTGCGTTCTGTTCAGCTACCACTGTCTTGTAATAATGTCAGCAGAGAGTCCAAAGCAAGGACACTTGTCACCTTTAGTTGGCCAGACATGCAACGAAGTGAGATAAGGTACAAATCAGCTGACATCGTTTTCTAATACTGCAGCTAATGGATGAAATTGTGACTCTGAGATGGTTAGTTTTATTGCTTTTGATTTATATATAAGACATGTTATATAGCATTCTGTGGCCGAGATTCTACATTTCTTCAGCGTAGCATAAATGTCTACCAGCAGAGTTAGGAGAACCCTATACTGAATACCAATGCAACACAACATGTATAGAACAATGGTCAGTGTGCATGGCTGACCTATCGCTATCCAGCTGCAAGGCACAAAGGAAATGCATAGCAGAAATATGTATTCAGATACTACTTTGTGTACTTTAATGCACGACAACATGCACAAGGGTCTCATGTCTGCCATCAGCTGGATATGACCCTTGTGCATTGTCCAAAAACCCCCCAAAAAAACCAACCAAAGCCACCACCACTCTGCATATGTAGTGTAACTTACACCTGGATATGTCACTAGTAGGATGCCAAATGCCACTCACAGCTCTTTATCTTTAGATCACCTGGTGCCAGAGATTGCCATTTTTATCTTGCCAGTTGGGCAGGAGGCTGAAATGTAAATCCTGCAGGCATCCAGCAAGAAAACAAAATTGGCAGGAGGGGAAAAAAAGAATTACTGTTCCCAGAAGTTTCCAAGAGAAGCAGTTCTTCTTTTAGCATCATTCAGACCACCTCCACACCTTTTGAAGGTTAAAAAGTAGCCCCCCCCCCATAAAATAACCCCTGCTATATATTTCAGGCTACTTCCAGAAGGTTTCTTTTCCTTTTTAAATCATATTGGAGAAACTTGATGAATACCAGAAGTGGGATTGCCCAGCCCTTGAATAGGGAAACTAGTAAGATCTGCTCACTTGCAGCTCACTGTTACTGACAACTCACTGGTTCACTGTAAGTGAGCCACTCCCATTGGTTTTCCAATGACTAGAACATCAGGCTTGGACCAGGAAAATCCATGTGCACATCCTTACTCTGCCATGTCGAAACTGTGAACAACTCACACACGCAGCTCACAGAGTTGCTTTGCTCCTTTAGAGGAGAAAGAATTAATGATTAAAATTTTAATTTAAAAATAATGAAATTCAGAAGTACTCTGTCTGCTAGACCATGGTTGGTTCATATTAAAATTTGTTTTGGCCAGAGATGGTTTTCCATTTCAGAACTCTTAGGCTGTCTGTTTCCATTCTTAGTAAAAGAAACATTTATAGATAGATTTGGATTTTGCTGCTTTGCTCCATTGCATTTTGTGGGGCTTGCAAACTCTGGCCTAGGATGCTGAACTTCCATTAGACAAACCATTCTGTTTTCTGGATTTCAGAATTAAAAAAAAGTTTGTGAGGGCTCCTTTTAAACATGTCCATATTTCCTGGATGTTAGATCCTGTTTGGCTGTTTACAGACAATTGACCTTAATTTCATTCAGAAAGCTTTAACATATGAATCTGCAAAACGTTGTTGTTGTTGTTGTTGTTGTTGTTGTTGTTGTTGTTGTTGTTGTTGTTGTTGTTGTATGCCTTCAAGTTGTTTCTGACTTGTGGTGACCCTAAGGCGAACCTATCATGGGGCTTTCTGGGGCTGAGATTGTGTGACACACCCAGAGTCAACCAGTGGGTTCTGCGGCCAAGCAGGGAATCGAACCTTGCTCTCCAGCGTCCATTGTCCAGTGCTCAAACCATTGTACCACACTGGTTCTTTTCTGCAAAGCATACTGCTATTATAAATGATTGCTTTGGATCTTAAGCTTTGTCTCCTGCTGTAGGACCTCATCCTTTGAACTTGAGCCCCTCTTGGTTAGATAATAGGTAAAGATGTTTAGATGCAGACGCTCAAATCAAATGAACAGCCAAAATCAACAGAATGAGAAGCTGTTCTGTTCTGTACCATAAGCATTCCATAAAACGTACAGTACCGTTTTAAAAGCAATAGCAAAATTGTCCATTCTGTTACCCTGCAGTTTGTACACAGATGCCAACCTAAATTGCGTATGAAAGCAAATCCATTTGCCCCTCCCATAGCATTGTGTTCACAGCTTCTTGCCAGCATTTATTCCACACTTCACTCTTTCCATGACCTAATTACCATGTACGTTAAACAGCAGGGGACCCTGGGGGCTCTGATACAGTTGAGCGCCAAGCCCTGAGACAGAGTGCAATTGAGGCTGTGGAGCACATTGGATAATGATGCAGCCATCTGCAGAATGGAGAGATTCCTGCCTTTTTGTTAATCCCATCTTTTCTGAGGCTCTCCTTAGCCAAAAGATATCTTATCCCCTTGATGGGTGCAGGATGTATCATACCTGGCTGTGGAAATGCCTTAACCCTAAAAAGCTTACTAAGACAGAAGCCGCAAAGGAGACCTGTGCATGTTACAAAATAGCAGATACTGTTCAAAGATTTATTAATATTGCCCTCGCTTAGAGAACCTGTGCTGTCTGTAACAAATCTTTGTTTACTGGTTTGGGCAAATAGGTTATGCATGCTGCTGGATAAAGAATTTGTCAGTCTTTTTTTTGTCAGACTTCTGCCAGAAAAACAGAAGAGTCCTCAGTCAACAAAGCCTCTGACAAGGAAGTTCTGTTTTACAAAGTCTTCGTATGCATGCTCAGCTTCTTCCTTCTTCTTGTTGAACTGAAGGGTTTTGGTTTGGTTTGGTTTTTTGCAGCATCAAAAGGGAGGCTGGTGGGACAGGGCTGGAGAAACATAGAAACATTGCAGTAGCATGCCTGCAGTAAACAATGCAATAAAGTCTGAATTGGGAAGAATAGGATTCTGCACTACCCAGTCCCATATAGGCATGTGTGCCTGCCTGCGACAGGCAAAGTAAACAGGAGCTGCCTCCGGAATGCCTCACTGCGCACACGCGAGAAGCAAAACAGAGAGAAAAGGGCAGAGCAGAGTAGCCTGCCTCACCAGCGATACCCAGTGTGTTTAAAAAGTAGATATCTTTATGTTTAGCCATCAAAAGGCAAATTGTAACAAATGTGAGTGCTGGGAAAAAAATTAAAAAAATCTCTGGATACTTTTTGAAGAAACTTTCAAGTGGTCTCTAGAAGATGTAAAATGTTTTAGTTTGCTTACACAAGGCTTACCTGAACGGGTTGTTTCATTTTGAATAGCAAGTTTGCTGACACCATGTTGACCTGCTCTTCCTTTTTGTGGTGTAGGAACCTATTGCTACTCTTTCCATGTTATTTCTGCTTCGAATACCAAATTTTCTCTTAAGTAAAGTCTAGGAACGTGGCTGCTTTATTTAATCAACAGTGGCGGTTTATATATGAGGAACGGTGATGTTAAGAGGAGGAAGAGAGGATAATATATCCGATGCTGTTCTGGTGCCCGGTCCAAACACAGCTGCATAGAGATTCTCAGATAGGCTGAAGCAGTAATTCACAGACAGTTGGGTTATCCACACATGCCAATCAGGCAGGCAGGAGACTGAATTCCAAATCCGTTGAGACCATTGATCTCCCTCTCCCCTTCAGTTTTTATTCTCCTGCCTTGCCAATCAGTCAAGCTTTCATTTTCTCTATCTTTCTGTAGTTTTAGTGGAGTTCTTTGTTAGTTTAGTTATTTATTTAGTGATTTATTTAGTTATTACATTGGTTAGATATTCAGTAGGATGGAAAATTTAGCAAATGGACAAAATAAGAATAAAAGAAATAGCTCAGAAAAGGAAGCAAATGATAATAGCTCACCTGTGGAGAAACGTTAATGGACAAAGGAAAAGGATGATGTTTCCCTCAATACACCAAGCATGGTGTTAAAAGAGAATTACTTCTTCAGCCTATCTAGAATGACCATTCACGATAGGGAAAAACCTCTCATTCTTTCACTGTAGGAAAATTATGAAGCATCCCTTAAACTACCCAAGCAGAAGCCAGCTCTGTAAATTTCAAAGAACACACTTCAGAAATAAGAGAGTATTTCAAAAATCTCATTCTTGGCAATTGAATAGGAGTTTATTTCTAGGTAGACAGATAGATAATGTTATCACTGGTAAATTAGATTATCGTTGAGGGGTACTGAGACTGGTGGTCTTCAGATGAGCATGGATTGTCAGGTCTCCTGAGGCTCTTGATTAATACTGGATTGACATGCAGTGTCGGTCCCTGGGCTGCCTAACAGCAGAAATGTTAACTGATCAGTCCTCCAGCTTCAGGCAAGAAGATGACGCATGAGGCTACATCACAAGGATCTTTTGCTATCATGTGCACTTTGTAATGTTTGATATGGCCAGCCAAGTCTTTTTGAAAAGAAGAAGAGTAACCTGTAGAAGAAATGGGATTCTAATTTGTGGCCAAGAGTGTACACTGAACATACAGAGCATAACTTGACACTCACAGAGTTATGCAGCAGCATCTTGTTAATGAATTACAACCTTGTGCAAGTCAATGGACCTTCAAATCTGCATACACATCAACATGAGCAGAGAGCTTCAATGTGTAATGCACATGTACAACCATGTGTGCTTTGCTTCTGCAACCATGAACTGAAGTGGCAGACCACTTCCTTAGAGAGATAGAGAAAATTAACCTGTGCAAGACACCAGTAGGATTCCAGCTAGAATCCCGTATTGGTTTCACATCACAGAAATACTCTGCCAGTCTGCACCCACTGGCACAGGACAAGTAAAAGTGAATGAGCAAAATTTATAAAAATACAATTTACAATGAATTGGTCTCAAATGAGAGAACATAGGTTACACTGTAGGCATGGCAAGTACCCTGATCAGAGTCTGAAATTGTCTGGCATGCCTACCTTATAACATTTATTGGAGTGAATGTAGGTGAAACTGTACACAATGACTTTATAAGAAAGTCATACTACAAAGTGTCAATTACAGATTTTTTAAGAAAGACAAAATTACCATAGGGTTTGAAAAATACAGTTCTTGATTACACAAAGTTATCATTAACAAAAATGTGTTCCTCATCTTGTTGAGTATGTAATTTGGGTAAATATCAATATAATGCGCCCTCTCCTGGCAAGAGCTCCACATACATGAATGTGAGGTCGTGCAAAGCCTCAAGTGCCATTGTCATCAATGGATGTGATGGGTACACACTCGTATGTCACATCCCTTGACAGTAATGGGATGTGAGAATTCACATTTTTTGTTTTACTTGAGGGTTCCTGGAACAGAGGGTACGCTGTATTAATTTATAAATGTTTTATGAACTGGGTGTGTGCTTGTGTGCTGCTTCTTTGTGTTTTATTGATTTGTGTTGTCAGCCAGGAGAATGAAAAAGGGAGAAATGTTGAAACATGTTGAATCACTGTGTGGGTGTACGTTTGCAAGAAGCTGTTACACAACTGAGCTCTGCTCTGCAGCCCAAAAAGCTCATGAATAGAGCTGAACTTTGTTTTGCAGTCTGGGAAGCTGTTGTATTGGGGGGGTTCCTTCAGATGTGCATAGCATAGAGCTGTGCTGTGTGTGTAATGTGAAAGTGCCCAAACTGGTAAGAATTACGCCTGGTCCCACCCATTTTATTTGGCTTCCACCACACGTCACTTCTGCTCATGCCCCGGCAGTCCGCCCTGGTATGCAGCCTCCAAGACCCTTCCGAAGTTGGAAGACACTTTGGGCTGATACCCTGCTGTGGTAGCATGTGGAAAGCCTTCCCTTAAGAAGAAGGCAGAGGACAAGACACTCGAATATTCTGACTTTATTTGACTGGCAAATCTAGTTAAGAAGAGAGAGGGGAAACTCTCCTTAGTTGAAGTAGGTAGGTACCTCTTAGCTTGTAGTGTAATTTTGCTCATTGAGCCTATATGCTTAACACACGCATTTAATAAGTTGACTAGTTATTGCAGAACTGTTAAGTAAATTTCTACCATAACATTTTTTAAAATGTCTTTTGCATACTCAGTCTCCTTTAAAACAACTGCAAGCCCTTGATGGCTCTTTCTAGCGTTGTAGAACAGTGCCACCCACAGGCCAGGACTGCATTCTAGTTGAAACACTCAACGTGGATCTTGTGCATTTACAGACAGTACAGGCTGTGTCAAAATTATGCTGGCAGATGCTTTTTTTTGTTGTTATTTTTGAGCGGCACTGGGCTCTCAGAGGCTTTCTGCAGGGTTTTGCTTTCCTTGCAGCCATTTTCTTAAGATCACTCTTTTCAGAGAAGATAATTATAAATGTTGCTTCCAGGATTAGAATGGTGGTCCATATCCATCACTGTGACCATCAGATCTCAGCAGTTTGTTTTTTTCCCCCCTCTTTCTTACAAAAACTGTATGGGATGCCCCATTCTGAATTACCCTTTTCACTTCTCACAAACATCACCACAGGACAAAAAAATGAGATAAAACTAGAACTATAGGAATTCTCTAAGGCTGTAGGTCCACCATTTGTTTATATGTACAGCAATCTAGATATGTGGGAGTGTTCATTGGATATAATCATTTTTTCCTCCTGTATCTGCCATATGACTTTACTGGAGTTCTGAGTATTGGGGCCAGCCCCCCCCCCGCCAGTCCCTCTTAGATGCAGGAGACCTACTTGTGAATGCTTCACTTTGACCATTTGGTAAAGGGCAGCTACCTCAGTTCCAGAGCCTGCTGTGCACTCTTCCCATCCAAACGAGGAAGGCAGACATCTCCCACCATGTCCCCCAATTACTGTTTAAAAAAATGCTGTACTCCCACACACACACACACACACAAGAGAGAGAGAGAGAGAGAGCAAGGTCAATTTTGCCGCATTTTAAGTGTCATCTGGCCTTCTTTAGGCTCATAAGAGATGTTTCTTTCCAGCAAAGAAGGGAGCTAAATTCACATCCCCCGTGCTTCCTAGGAGCCCTGGGGTAATTCTGGAACATTTTGGAGGACCTTGGACTGCTTTATGCCCAAGAAAAACCTTCTTTATAACTTTCTCATACCGTTGAGGTTAGGGAGACAGGGAGGAGATTGCAGAACTACTCCTCCTCTTGTTGCAGTGGGGTAACATGTAACTTCTCTTGCTGAAACAGCTTCACTGGAAGCTGGTCTGTGTCCAGGCACAATTCTAAGTGCTTTTTTTAAACTTCTAAATTTCTATACAGTTTAGGTCCAGAGTATCTGAAAGCCTGTATGTCCCCATCTGAGCCTGCCCAAGTCTTACAATCTTCAGAGGAGGGGGGCTTTCTCCCCATCCCAGCTCCCTCCCAGGCTCAGCTGGTGAGGACAGAGAGAGAACTTTCTTTGTGGTTGTTCCTACTCTTTGGACCTTTTCTCTAAACTGAGGTTCATTCTGCTCACCCCCGCTGTCTTTTTGCCAACAAGCTTGTTTAAACAAGCCTTGGCTGACAAGAATGAAGTGATGTACAACTGGGTATGCTGTTTTTAGTATGAAATGTGTAGTTTTAAGTATTTTTTTTAATGTTTAATGTTTTAAAAGTAGTATTTTAGCTGAATGTATGGTTTAATGCTTTTTAAACTTTCTACTCCTTATTGTTTTAGATGTTGTTTTAATTTATATTATAAACCACTTTGAGTGTCATTCAGGGAAAAAGTGGGATATAAATCAATAAATGACATAAGAAAACCCGGTCTATACACTGCCTTCTGCACCAGTGATAGTGTATATTTAGTAGTATCTCTATAGCAGTGGTTTTCAACCTGTGGATCCCCAGATGTTTGTGGACTTCAGCTCCCAGAAGCCCCAGCCACTATGGTCAATGCTCAGGGCTTCTGGGAGCTGAAGTCCACAAACATCTGGGGACCCACAGGTTGAGAACCACTGCTCTATAGCTTCTTGCCACCAGAGCCTCTGTAATTTCCAGTTGTGTATTTGTTTTGTAACATTCTTTACCAGTAATTTAGGTTTGTTGTCCTACCTGAATTTTGTGTGCTAATACATAGTTTGCTTTATACCTTTTAGAGAAAAGAAGCTGAAAGCCAGAGTGCAGGAGCTGGTGAGTGCCTTAGAACGACTGACAAAGAGCAGTGAAATCCGTCACCAGCAGTCTGCTGAGTTTGTGAATGACCTCAAAAGAGCAAACAGGTAAGTGTTGCCCTGGTAAATGGCAGCCTGGACTGAACTGAGACAATTCATTTGTATACTTTTCTCTGCAGTTTATTTTCAGAAGGGTTTATAAAAAATATATTATAAATGCCCAGATAGGTAAGGGACTGCCTGTAATTATTCTAGTACATCCTGAAGCAAGCCATAACTTTGGGTGAATATGCAGATAAGCAGTGAAGGGCTGGAGAATTTGAATACCTTCTAAGTGTTGGTGGCACAATTCAGTGAGAGAGTACATGCTTTGTGTAGAAAAGGTCCCAGATTCAATCCCTGACATCTCCAGGTAGGGCTAGTGAAGTCTCCTGCCTGAAATCCTGGAGAGCTGCTGCTCGTGGGTGTTGATAATATTGGGCTAGTTTAACTAATGGCTTGACTCACTATTAGGTACATATGAGGTTTATTTCCACTGTGTCTGGGCTGAGACTGATGGGAATTGCAGTCATCACTTAGAGAACACAGGTTTCCTGACCTAGTCCTAAACACTGAAATCTCATACACAGTGTTCCATTAATGCCATCTGTTAGTGGTGGAGAGCACGATTCCACCCAAAATGTAACAGAAATCTGCATCTGACACATGAATTGTTGCTCTTGTAAAATGCCCCCCCCCCGGTTGCTGTTTGTTTCCTACAGTAACCTTGTGGCTGCTTATGAGAAAGCAAAGAAGAAGCATCAAAACAAGCTGAAGAAACTGGAATCCCAAATGATGGCTATGGTTGAAAGGCATGAGACTCAAGTGAGAATGCTCAAGCAAAGGATTGCTTTGCTGGAGGAAGAGAACTCAAGACCTCATACCAATGAAACATCACTTTAAGAGGGATTCCAAAAAGAAAAAGAAGAATCCATGTGCCATTGAAAGTATGCGTCCTTGCAGGACTCACTGTAGGTGGTAGGTGCAGAAGCAGACCAGCGACAACCTGGGCCAAGTTGGAAGACAGCGCATCAGAGAGCAGTTTTGGCCTTGACAATATGCAATCAAGAACAGGAGCCAAAAGGAAAATGAGGCTTTTGGGATGGCTGTGCATAATCAGACAGTGCCTGATGGTAAATGTATCTTTTTATCAAGGTTCTAGGTAATTACAAATCTCCCTTTTTCTTCTTCTAGACTTCTGTGGGTAGGAACACTTTAAGTTTTCATCAAACACCACCTTCTGAGGCCAGTGTAAAACTGAGGGAATGATCAAATACTACTGCACGGGTAGCTGTCACCTGGATCATAGTGTTTCTTCTTTCCACCTCCTTTCTGTCATTCATCTTCTTCTCTAGGCTGACAGTGCACAGCCACTTATCATGTAGATGGCCATTCATTTATTGATAGCTGGCCTGTGGCATAGAGTGAGCTAAGGATGAGCACTGCCTCATAAGTGGCATCTTGGGAAGCATGGCTGACTCTTGCCTCTCTGGCCAATTGGGGGCAAGTAACAAAGAATGCATGCCATTAATGCTCCGAGCAAGGTCATGCCATTCCATATACTGTCTGTTTCAGTTTTAAAGCACCTTTGCATCACTTGCTCCTTTTGAGACTTTTTGAGGTGCCCTGATTTAATGCCTGATAATCTACAGTGTGAGGGCTCTTGCCAGTTATCCTGCATGTTGCGTCTAGTCCCAGTGTGCAGGTGAGATCAAAACAGGCAGTTGACAAGCTCTAAAATCAATTAGAGTAGTGCACCATTGTTGTTGCAACCATTGGTACTTGCCTGCCATTCTTCATGTTT
This sequence comes from Iguana delicatissima, assembly GCA_948472985.1. Taxonomy (NCBI): domain Eukaryota; kingdom Metazoa; phylum Chordata; class Lepidosauria; order Squamata; family Iguanidae; genus Iguana; species Iguana delicatissima. The sequence goes on from CAOKZL010000765.1 coordinate 264,428, forward strand.
TGCTAACCGCTGTTGCCAGTGAAGCAGCCAGGTGGAAGTACCCCAAAGTTAAGCTGTGTTTTGGTAAATTTGCTTTTGGCCAAAAATCCAGCTTGTACCACTCAATTCCATTTCTAAACATACACACTCGTACAGTGGTTCTCAAACTCTTGACCATCTTTATTTTGGGGGCTTCACTTCCCAAAATTCCTGAGCATTAGACACACTCATTTAGATTTCTAGGAGTCCACAACCTCCAGAAGATTAGAGCTTGAGAACTTCCAGAGTTACTACGCCTTGCTAACAAGAGAGTGTATTGAATTTGAAGGTATTGTGCATTCCTACAGCTCAAGCCCCTGTATGGTATGGAGCAGCACTGACTTTTTAGGAGTTGACTTCTGAGGGCTGTTTAAGATACACTGCTGTACATTTGGAGCAAAGTTCCCATAAAGCTCACCAGGTCTTTTAGGTACAGTGTTGAAATAAATAATCAAACTTCACTAAATTTATTATGCTTAAAAAGTCTAGGTTAAAAGAAATGTGCCTGATCAAATGAATGTACATGTGGATCCTAAAAATATGTGGAAACTGACTTGCATTTGTGGTGCTAGTTTTGTCTACTCTGCCTGGTAAAACCAGTGCATAAAGAGCAACAGCCAGAAGCTGCCATGGAAAATAGTTGTCAACAGTTTTAAGTAAAATGAAACATAAAATGACCACAATTCTAGAACAGCTACTTAATTGCGCAACTATCTTAGTTACGTAGCTAAGTAGCATCTCCCAGGCCGACTGCTCCGCTCCCATCCTGACTTACCAGAAAGTAGCCACTCTGACCAAAAGGGTCTGTTCTCTTCTCAGTCAGGATGCAACTAACTGACATTTCCATCACCCTCCCACGAGCAATCACCAGCATGAATCAAAAGTAGGATCTCGTACTTCTTGCTTTGGGAGATCACTCACAGGAAGAGGGTGGAAATGTCACTTGTGTCCCAGGTGACAAGAAAACAGACCTCTGTTGTTTGCAGTGGCTGCTGCCTAGTAAGTCCAGATTGGGAGACTTTCATGATCCCTATGTACTCCCTCCACTATTGAATATGCAGAGATTGTGACTACAAACCAATCACGAATGGATAACTCCTACGTTATGTATTCACTAACTGTGATCATGAATTTCAGCCAATGTCTCTATTAAGTACAGCCAATTCTTAATGTTCGCTTGTCATTATAAATGCAGCAATAACTCTCTGGCATGTCAAATGGAAGGATAAACACTGATCTCTAGTAATCAAGGGAGAGAAGTGTCTTGAGTCATGGCACAGATAGCTGTGGTGCCTTGCTCTTAAATGATCATCTTTCTTTTTCTTCTTTCTTGCACTTTGATTCTTAGGTCATTTGCAATAAAGACAGGAATTCTAACAGAATACCGACCTAGGGTTTTCTAGTGTTCTTCCGTATATTTTCACTGAAGCGCTGAGGTGCTTTTCAAACTGAACTTTCAGATTCTTATTGCTGTTTCTTGACCTGTGATGTTGCAGGTACTAATCACATATTTTTAAAATAAGGTGGGGGGGTGTGCCTCTGGGATAGGTTGTTTTTGTTTTATTTTTAATGTATTTGTACCATTAAAGTACCTTGAGTTGCACAGCTGCCCTCCTTGCACGGAATTGCTTTCAGAGGTATGCACATTTGAGATGAGTAAGCAACTAGTTAACTAAGGCCCTTTCCACACGGGGGATGGGGAAACGGGGCGGCGCATGCAAGGGCGGAGCTTACCTGGAAGCAGGTTGCTCCGTCCCTGCGGGGAGCGTGCGTTCGCCGCTCCACATGCTGGCAAATTTCGGCGGCGTTCGGCAGTGCCCAAAATGGCGGCCAGCAGCACTCCGCCAATGAGGGCAGCACGCCAGCCAGAAGCCCGTCCCCGGGCAGCTCTGCAGGGACGCGCTAGCACGTCCCTGCAGTTTCAAACAGCGCTGCAACGAGTTAGCATGCTCGCGTTTTTTAAAAACCGCATGAAATGTGGTTTTTAAAAGACATGCCGCGCCACCCCGTATGGCCGCGCGAGGGCGGTTTGAGGTGTGGAACCTCCACTTTTCAAACTGCCCTAGCGCACCCCACGGTGTGGACGACCTCCGGGTGAGGTCGCCCTAAGCCGTTTTTTTACCCCACGTGGAAAGGGCCTAAGCGATTGATGTTTCATTCTTATTTGGACCTAATTTGTCATCTCTCTGCTCATTTTCCAACACAGCAAAACTATCTTTATGGCAAACATATATAAGGGTACAATTCCCATTGGTAATTTTCTACTTATCATTGAAGTCAATTTGACATTTCTTAGTAAAACTCTCCTACGTTAAGAAACAATGTTACCCATGGAAAATCAGCGTCTTTCTAAAGTAAGATTTGAGTGAGATGTAACTAGAGATCACTAGTTGCTGGTTTTGTCAGCGCTAGACTTGTAGTGGTCTATGAATTAAGTCTTAACTTGTAATAGTTTTGTTCATTCCCATTTTTAAGTTCATAATTGCATCACTTACTCTGGATGTATTATTATTCTATTTTTATTTTAGTTAGGTTAGTTTGGTTTAGTGGTCTCGAGCATTCTGTTTCTTGAATAAGCATGGCAGTTAATACTGTTAAAAGACATCAGTCTGAACAAAGACTGATGTCTTTTTTTTTTAATGGTAAGTTTCTTTACTGGCTACATTCCTTATGTCTCCATTCTTTCATTTGGGGTCTCATTACAAATCTCCAAAATTCTACCAGGAACTTTCTATATTGGTTACTTATAGCTCTTGCCAGATGAGCTTTTGTTGTTACCATATCTGGCTGCTATTCCCAGTGGCCTGATGTACTTTTGAAATCAAAGAAACTGAGGCTAGACAAGTTTCCACAACAGTGCAAGATAAAGCCTAAAAGTGAGACTAAGAACAAAAAAACATAACCTGAAATGGTGCTACAAACCAACTGTGGAGTCCGTTGAAATGTCAGTAAGATTAATGGTGTTCTGGATGTGAAAGCCTTCCTCCAGTTGAACCTGGAACTCAATTTTAAAAAAGCCTTGTCCCTCATTCATATCCAGAGAAACCTGGAGTGTGTCTTCTCCATCCTAGTGGTTACATGCTAAATGATTTTCACAGGGCACTTTCTTTTAAGCATCTGTCAGGTTTCTCCTCCTTGGTTTTCAGAGGTCTTACAGAATCCCACTCCCCTATAGCTCATCATAACCATTATTATGGAATCCACTCATTGTCTAGAGGTGGCCACCTGGGCTGCCTTGCATACCAGTGTTGCCTGGAAGATATTTGTAGTGGATCCAATTATCCTTTCACCACTGTTTGTAGAATGTCCCTCACATGGGTTTGTTAAGAGTGCTTACTCTTTGCAACATAGGTGTGCTGACAGTTTCCATACAGCCCTTTGGCATGTATTACATGCACAGAAGGTTCTCTTCTGTCTTGCTCTCTTCAGGTGTGTGCGTGTGTTTTATTTCACCCACAGTAAATAGGTTGACAAATTTTACTGAGTGTACCTTTTGCTACAAGAGTTAATCTTTTCTTGTTTCTCTCCTGCCTTCTGAACAGAAGGTGATCATCCTAAGACCAACTTCCCATTTTGCCAATTTCAGCTTTTAAACAAAGCATTAACCATCTACAAATCATTTAGTTTGGTTGGGCTAAAATTGTGTCTGACTCAAAGTGCAAAAGGTGCTTGTCAGGTATCATACTTGCTCACTGATTTCTCTGTTATGCACTAAAAATACTTAAACTCTGATGGGAACTAACTGCATAAGTTCATGTTTTTCTAAAACAGTGGTGAAGGCATTTTATGCTCATGCCATCCATTGTTACCTACAAGCAATGCTGCAAATACATATACTATATTTGCTGGCATAAGACTCACTTTTCTTGCTGAAAAATACTGTTTGAAATGGGGTGCGTCTTATGCACTGGTGCATCTTATACACCAGCAAATATAGTACGTGCTGTCTATATACATCTGTAGCCGCAAGCTGCATGCAAGCACTCTGGTAAGATTGTGCCAAACATGGCATTCAGTTCTGCCAATCAATAGGTTTTTTTCCCCCTAGACAGAACAAAGTGTTCTGAAGGGGCTAACCAGAGCAATGTGTAACAGGATATGGGCTTCCATATATATATTTCTATTGTGTTAATTCTGTGCATGAAAGTGCTATGCATCTTGTTTCCCTTTAGAGGAATTAAGTATATTATTGTTTAGAAGCCAGCAGTGTGTTGACAATGGCCATTTCTGCACTGCCCTCTTATAGCGCCATTATTCCACTTTCAGCATCCTATGGAATCCTGGGGTTTGCAGTTTTGGGAGGGGCCAGGAATAATGGCGCTATAAGAGGGTAGTGCGGAAATGGCCAATGTAAATTACTACATTATGGCAAGGTATAAGAACAGGACATCCCAGTGACCCATGCTGATATGAGTTCCAATCATACCAGTGTATTTGTTCCAGAAGTAGGTATCCAGGTATCTTTGTGTCTCCTCAAAGCAATATAGCTTGATGGCACCAGAGCACATCCCAACAACCAGTCAGTGGCCAGGATTCCTGGGCAGCCTGAAGCCCAGCAAGCACTGCTCAAGCCAGGCAGAAGAATGGTGCTGGAGATTTATGTTCCACCAGCTACTGAACACAATCTTGGCAGGAGGCTACAAAGGGCAGTCACTATTTCCACTCCTTAGTAATGGTATGACAGAATGCCAATTTAGAGCAATTGGGTGGAGGAGAAGTTTGGCCGTAAAACATTCTGGAGTATGTTCAATTGAAAAACAAGCTGATCCTCCACAAACACAATGGAGTGGCTTGTTAATCTTAAACTTTTGTATGCAGCAGGTGGTTCACCACTTCAGTCAAAGATGCAGTCACTTCACTGGAAGGCATAACCTGGTATTAATTCAATAGCAGAGAAGTGACATATCTACCAACAGGCTCAAGGACTGAATTTTAGTCTGCTAGGATGTATGAGAATGTTATTGGCTCTAAAGAGGTAGCATAACTGAAAATACCAAAAATAATTCATTTATGCAACTGTTTTAAAAATGTAGGCTGGATTTTAATTTACCTTTTGGAAATGGGAGGGATCTATTTGTCCATTGGAAAGCTTTTATTTAGTAAAGGATCTAACCTGGCAAGAGGTGGCTGTTTAGCCCAACTCCACCCCTTGCTGAAGATGGTAAAAGATGAGGTGAGAAGAATTCCTAAAAGATGCCTTCCATCAACATGGAGTGAGGAAGTAAGGATGTTCCTGCCCACAGGAGCAAAGAGAGGATCCAACCCAATCTCTGTGCCCAACAAATTAGGCATCACCTAGCAGATGTGCGCACTGTAGTAATTTGAGGTCATATTGTTTGTCAGACTCTGAAATTATCCATTCCCTTGTATTAAACAAAAATGTTCCCTCCCCATGACAAACTAAGTCAATTGACTCATTTTTGTCTAAACATGACATGTTCATTTGTGTTATTACAGGAAGTTTCTAGAAGTTGATGAGTTTGTCATATGGTGTGCGGAACATGTTCTAAATCTGTTTCTTTTACAGCCAAGGCATAACATTTTTACACCAGCTTGAATGTATTGTTCTTCATGAAGCACATATTAATTTTTCATTAAATGTCAGTATTGTTTTACTGTTTATATTGGCATTTTTCTCATTGAAAGAATACAGGTTTTGCTGATTTTTCCAATAGCTTTAGTTCTATAGCTGCTGTAAAATAGCTATTTTGTGTTGATTTGATATAGAATTGTACAAACAGCATTTATTTATACAGAGGCATTTATAATACTTTTACAAATGGTTCTTATATTCTGAATAAATTTCTAATGCCAAAATGTCACTAAGCCTTTAGTCTTTGGGACATCTTTATGTATTTCTTTTTGTTGATCAAAAGTAATAGACTACTGTCTGCTTTAGAATAGGAATATTATTCCTACTCTGTTTTTGTAGCCATAATGCCACAGGCATACCCAGTTTTGTTTATAAAAAAATTTTTTTAATGACAAATGACAAAATGATTATACATATATTCAGTACACTGCTGATGTGATGGAGGTTACCTCATGAAATTCTTCTCTATATCCTCACATTTAGTGGACACTAAATGCAATTCCACAATTTTTAATCAACACACAGTACAATTTTGAAAAATGCTTCACAGTGTAGTCCTGTTAAAGCCACAACTCTCGCAGAAATCACATCCACACCACTTAACACCCCACATCCTCATGTATACCAAGATCTGTGTTCCTCTGGAAAATCTGAAGAGGGATATGTGCAGCTGTGTCTCTATAGAATCCTCCCTTCAATCAGGAGTCCTAATAAAAATTACAGGGAGGTTTCTGAACTGTTCAAGAAAATGTTGGAAGAAGCTGCACACACCAGGGAATACATGTGTTGTGCCATGTCCCCTACACATGCTGGAATTCCCTGTTCAGGCATAATGCTTGAACAGGACTTCAACTGATAATGCAAACAAAAATTGTTGTCAGCCAAGGCAATGCTAGTTGCAACTTTCTATACAACTGATGACCTAAGCAGCAAAAACAAATTTTCCAATTCAAAAAAGTAATCACATTTCATGTCCTTACAGTTATCCACAAGTCGAACACATCTTAACGGTAAGCATTTCTTTAACTATACAGAAGTAGTATTAATAAAAAAGGAAACTGCTGAATAAATACAAGTACATTAGAGGACTAGGCATCTAAAAGTATACTTTTGAGACCAATTTCAAACCATTTTACTTTACTCAAAAAAGTGGAAAAAAAACTATACCTATTTTTCCATCTTGTAACAAACAGAGCAAGAAATACATATCTGAGATATAGTCCACTGTCCTCTATCTCCTTTCGAGAACAAGGACATTTGCTTTTTACAAATATGATGGTTCCTTACCTAAGTCTGACCATGCCAATACCTGTCTTATGCATTCCATTGAAGGTCACACACATTTTCCTGGGTTTAAAGCCAGGTTGCTTAACCCACTGCATTACAGCAATATAAAATAATTCTAATATACAAGTGGGACCTCATTATCCTTTATGAAGGTATTCTAGGCAATACTTTAAACCACCACCCATATCCAAAGAAAACTCTTGCTGTAGCCATGTCATTCTTCACAAACTGTAGGAGTGAACAGACTCCCACAACATTTAAACAGACTTTGATTTTGTTAAATTAACACTTATTCAGGCTTGAAATCATTTTAAGTATATCACTAAAGCCATCCAACAATGAAGAATAAACTACTTTTGGCCAAGAACACACACCTGTTATTATCATAACAGATACCATCGCTGTAAAAGGCAATATACTTTAATCATTTTTATAAAGCAGGAATGGGGAACGTGGTCTTCCAGATGATATCAGACTGCAATTCCCATTACCCCTCACCACTGGCTAAGCTAGTCAGAGATTATGGCAATTGCATCACAGTAACATCTGGAGGGCCACATGTTCCTCATATCTGCTCTAATGTATTGGCTGTTGTAGAAAAGTTCTTTGTTTCAAACTTTACACTTCTTTCTTGATCCAATCCACACTGTCTCAATCTCAATAACACTCATCCATTGAAAAGATTTCACAAGAGATTACTCCTGTATTTTCAAACCACAATACAATGTACATGTTGTTAATGCAGCAAGTAAACTGAATAGCATTTTTTTAACTTCATTTCAAAAGAGAAACTTAATACACAATTTCCTTTTTAAGAGTACAGTTCTTAGGCTTTATTACATAGATTCATTGGTGGGGTTGTTTAAACCACAGCAATCAGAATCTAGGAGACTGTAAAATTAATCTGTTTCCCCCTGAATCAGGAAACACACCCACATATACCAGACTGCCTCTGCAACACCCCATATTTTAAAAAATGTTAATATGCAGCATGGGATGCTGCTGCTTGCGGGGCTGTGGGGGCAGTCTTTGCAGACACGCAAGTCACTGTTGGATCCTGGCCACTGTCTTGTCTAGAACAACAGATTGAATCTATATTGATTTTACCTCATCAGCTCACTTGGTCTTTTCATGATTGTGAAGATGTTAAGAAAGTACCATCTCATGTCCTTTTTTATTGTTACTTTGATTCAGATAGCCAACTTGGAAGAACAATGACATTTTCACTAAAAATAAGCATACAAGACATATTGGATCAGTGCTTAGAACAGAAAATAGGATTTTCGGCCTATTTATCTTTCCGTTCTTGGAACACACAGAGCTACATATGTTTAAAGGGCACGCCTATATTTCAGGAACAGGTGGCTTTCCCGTAAGGATGCCTTCACAGTGCACAGTGAATTAGTGCTACGTGTAAGCCGTTTAGCGTAAGGAAGCAGAAGTAGAACAGCTAGGCAGGACAGTTCACAATTAAATAGCTATTTAAAAAAAACATGCTTGAGGGCTGGACAGCAGCAGACAGAAAACCTACATAGCTAAATAGGGAGACTCAAGCTCTTGGAACTAGAACTTAAAATTGTTTTCTTTCCCAGGCAGAGTAAATGTAAATATGATTTTTCAAATGAGGCAAAAATGGAAGAGAACAAAGAGGCACTTGCATTACTAATCCCTCTCTACATCAAATGTCAAGGGAGAAACTGCTGTAAGTTCCTGGTCATTAACCTATTTGGCACCTCCTAATCTCAAAACAACCAAGTTCTATCTACATGGTAGCAGTTGTAAACAGCCCACCAGATACAGGCAGAAAGCCAACATACACGAGATTCACCATGTGAACAGGATACATGTTCAAGCTTAAAGGAAGTTGCGCAAGAGGTGCACACCAGTACTCAGTGTAACAGTTCTGCAATGCAAGCTGCTAACATTGGCACTCACATGTTCAAACTTCAAGGCTGCCTGTAATCTCTGGAAAAGTTAAGACAGTTAAAAATTCAAATTGTGCTTCTGTGTCCTCTAATCTTTTTCAAAATGGATATAAAAGGTTTCCAGAGCATGCAAGTCTAGTGGAGACCAGAGAGTTGATGAGCTTAAAAAGAACATCCCTAACAGAGCGGCCGCATGTAAAAAAGGTAAAATCTTTACTAAGCAACAAACAAGCAAATGCACACATATACATATATAAATATTGTTCCAGAAAGTTAATATGCCCTCCTAAGAATCTGGCTTACAGCCTTATCTGCTAAACATTCTTTCATTTTGTAGCAGAAATAACTCACAACTCATTTAGGATCAGTGGCTGAGGGGTTGTCATGTTTCCCTCAAAAAGCACGTAAGATTAGCACCCAATATTATAAAGATCAAATCCATTTACAGATCACTTATTCTTATTCTTTAAAATGCCCATTTCAGATAAATGAAATTTTATTTCCATTACCACATTTTCCTTTTCTTCAACGCTTTACAGCAGTCTATGTAAACCATATGCCTGAACTTTCGAATACAAAAGTATAAAATGATTCTTTTACACATTTTGCAAGCAAAACAGAACAAGACATGCCATTACAAACCAAGAAATTAGACAACCTGATGTTGAAATGTTCACAGTGCAGGGCACCCAGGAAACCATATGATAGCAATAAAATTAAGGAACACAACTTTATGAAACATGGTACCTTTTAAAAGCAACAATTATTGCATATTTACCATGCTTATTTGCAACCCACTTAAGGCTAAGTTAATAAACCCAGGTTAGTCTTCTGTAGCCTCTGAGAAGCTCTCAATGAAGAAGCCAGACACTCTTCTGCTAAAGAAGTTTGCAAAAGGACAATTGCAATTTGTATATCCAGAAACTAGGAAAGACTTGCACACTCTTTAACACAGAGCATTCTCTGCCCCATCACTCTGAGGCTTCAACTCGCATAGCTATTTCAGCCGTTTAAATATTTATATAGGGAATCTATTTCATATTCTAGATGCACACAAAAGTATGTCAGTGTTCCTCTTATCTATAACAAAAAGGAAGCAGCACAAATAGCAACATTCCTGGGCAGTCAAGCTACATACTAGAAGAAAACTGGTGCAAGCAGCCTAAAAATCCAATTTGCAGTGAATAGAAGTTACTACAGTAGGCACTTTTACTGCACTAAAACATGACAAATTTTTCCTTCAAGATGGTGAACCGGGGGAGTGTATCATCTCTACCCATCACAAGCCCTTCTTTCTCTTAACAAACCAGCAAACGCAATGAACTTACTACTTTGAATAGATACTACATCATACAGAAAAACATAATCACTAGGTTGAGTTTATCACTAAACAATTTTAAAAATGGCCTGTAATTAAGACTGAATTTATTTGGAAGGCAATTTGAGCCTCATAGTGCAATCCTGTCCTCAGGTGTTGCCTGTTAAAGAGAATGGGGCAGAGATACCCCTCTGCCAACAGAGAACACCACTGTGATGGGGGCCGCTAGCAGAAGCAACTGGCAGAAGGCTCCCAAAAGGAACATTCCAGAGGCAGGGCAGAGGCTTTGAACCCACTGGGTCCAAAATCCACTGTTCCCTCAACCTTGGGTATAATTCTCCTTTCTTTGCTTTCAAGGGTGAGATTTAAAATAAAAAAAGACTTTCCACAAGGGTAAAAAACCTGGCAAAACTGCTCACATGCACCTTCTGCCCTGCTGATGCAACCCAGCAGGGCTTGAGATGTAGAGATAGATCCACTGCCCCTTTCCACTCCCACTTAACATTACTGCAAGTTGTTTAAATATCACCTGCTTTTAGTTCTCTTTTTGCAGTTTCTTAAAATGTTAGCTTACATTCTATATGCCTGAATTATCTCCACATTTCATATGCCTAAATTATCTCCAAAAATCCACATTTTTCCATGTTGCATCTTCAAGGTAGTTTCAATTCTTCCAGTAGATCAGGCATTTCAGTGGAGAGAAATAGCTAAATTAGTATAAGGAAATCAAATTAGTCACGCCTGTATACTACTAGACTAGCTCAACAGAGCTAGAAAAACAATTACTGAGCAGAATTCAATACTTCATGATGTTAATGAAATTTTAAAACATGGCTATATGAAACGTTCCAATGCAGTGAAAAAATGCAAGAACAAAGGGAAGAAATTGGCTTCAAAAGCCAGGAGACGCAAGAAATAAGTTTGTCTTTTAGCATACAGTCATAACTATAACTACAGTATAGAACACTGATGTCCCCAAAAGTTTCACATGAGTTTCCACCTTTTTGTGAGATCAGAAATGAAAGATTTACTATCCATCAGAGGAAATACACATATGTAAAAGGTTAGTACATACCTAAGGCTAAAATACTTCACTAAACTTAAAGCAAAAACAAATAAATGAAAAAAATGCCCTGTAATGCATAGTTTGGAACTAGCGAATGAAACACTGGAAAGCATTTTCGCAGGCAAAAGCTATACAGTATTTAAAGTGCAACACTGTGTGGTGCCGCTCCCATATTGCAATGAGAACAAGGCCTTCCAGCCCATCACTAGGTCCCTGCGTTGCTTTAAAACCTGAGAAAGGATAAAGGCTGGGTTTAAGAAACCCGCTCAACTGCTTTATGCTAAGTCTCTGACAGACTTGTGGATAAGCATCAGAGATCAAAACTTTTCATTATAGCATCATGATCAAACTTGAAGCTCAGAAATGCCTCTGAGGAGAAAGTGAATTTGCAATGGCCGTTGCATGACGATGATTGTCCATGTTCTAGAGGCTGATCTTCATTCACACAGCACATATCATAGGTTGTTTCTATATTTAAAAAATAAACAAGAGATTAGCAAAATCAAGAAAGTAAAAAAAATCTGTTTTTCATATTATAAGAGTACTAAAGGACCTTTCGGACTAAACTCAACTGCTAGTGTGAACTACAGTAAATCCACTGAATCCACAGGATTTACGTAAGTGTCAGATTACCATTCAGCAACTGCTTCAATGGCTCTACATTAAATGAGAAGAACAACTGCCTTCAGGCTTAATTTTATTAGGACACTTATTGGTTAGAAACCGATACTCAACAACTGGTAGGAGACACTACTATGTCTACTTGTACTACATGTTCTCCTCTACAAGACAGGTTCTGCAGAGATTATGGAATGTGATCAGCTGCTAGGCACAACCCAACTGGAAAGCTTATATCCCTAGCTTTAAACAACCTGGCTAGATAAGACTGGTACCCCAAAAGTTTCACCATGGTTCTCCCACCTCAGTACACAAGTGTTCGCAGAATACTAGCTAGATTAGTGACCATTACATGTCTCAGACAAAAAAAATTCACTTTACACAATAAATAGGATGAAAGCCTGGTTCAGCATGCAACTTCCTGGACTGTGAAAAGTCACGTGAAATTTAGCTTACACCACCATGAAAGAATAATCACCCACATCCAACGAGGGAATTTCAACATGGGACTTTCATTGCAGTGACACAAGACCAATGCAAAGGCCTTTACATTTTTAAGTTGCCAAATACTGGGCTAACAACAACAACACCTTTAAATACATGGCCAATGCCTCAATCAGCATACCCCAGCCTGATGCCTCCCAGATGTACTGTACTTCAGTTCCCACTAGCAAAGCTGATTGGGATTCTGGGAGTTGTAGTGCCACAGATCTGTAGGATTCCCAGCAGAACAATTACCTTCCTTTGGTTCTTAAATCTCAGTAACCCAACATACCTGTTTCTCTTTTCCTCAACTGGAGAATGACCAATGAACTAAAGCAATTCTACAAAAATCTAGAATTCTGCTCCAGAAATCAAGTAACCGCATTATCATGCAGAACATATGCCACTGGAAGAAGTCACAGAGTCTGGAATTTTTTAGTAACGCAGAGACCACAAACACCTAGGTTTCATCGGAATTACGCCCCATTTCAGTGAGCTTGCTCTCAAGTAAGTTGCGTAGGTCTGCAGCCTTAGCAAAGCTGCAAATCCACCCTTGTGTTAATTGCAATATTCTGACAAACTATACCATTTTTACTTCAAAAGGGGCTGTAAAATAAATTCCTAACATTAGGCCTGGTTCAGACATAACCATCCCAGACTGGTAAACCAGAATTTCCCTTTCAAGAACAAGCTCTATGCCCATTTCATCCCCTGCCACTCCCTGATCATGCCCCAGGCTGCAAAACTGACATGATGGACTGTTTCAACAATTGCTTAATCCCTTACTAATGAAAACATAAAATCACTATGTTTTAAAATAAGATTAGTAAGCGGAAAATAAACAAGTTTCCTGTTTGACTATAATGGGAAACTGTGGTTTAAACAAGGCATGATATCACCAGATGCTGACCTATGACTAATTCTTTGGCCTTATAAACCATGGTTTACACATTTAGCTGAACATGGGTGTCTCATGACAATATCCTCTAAAAATAACCAGTCCAAAACTAACTTTACAAATGATTATACTTGAAAACAAATTAGTACTATGAAGATACTTGCCTGTTTCAAAATTATCTTGGAGTCTTCTTGGATTTAACTTCTTTTCATATTTCTAATTAAGAAGATAATTATGTTACAAAATTCACAAAAACAGTAACAAATGCATAATCCAATCACTGTTGTTGCTGGGTGCTTCAAGTTGTTTCTGACTTATGGCAACCCTAAGGTGAATCTATCACGGGGCTTTCTTGGCAAGATTTGTTCAGAGGGAGTTTGCATTTGCCTTCCTCTGAGGATGAGAGAGTGTGACTTGCCCAAGGTCACCTAGTGAGTTTCCAAGGATGAGCAGGGATTTGAACCGTGGTCTCCAGTTATAGTCCAAGACTCAAACTACCACACCACACTGGCAATCATACTGAAGGACAAAGTCTCATTCATTTCAATTGAAGAAGTTAACCATAGGGTCAATTTATCTCTAATTTTTAAAAATGGGACAAATGGTTCAGTTTAACTACATCAAGCCCTACAAGGTTTATTATCGCCCATATTTATAGGGTATCTTTACTACATATGAATTTAAAGAGGCAGGACTGGAAGCCAGAACAGCAAACTAATATGGCAGTGTAACATAGGACAGATTTTCTCAATAACTTTGTTATTTTCTGTGACAAACCCCTCCACTTAAGGCAGAGGCCTCAAGAGCCCCATATTCCATTTTCATAATTGCAGCCTAATGCATTATAATTTTTCCTCCAAAATAGCTCCAGAGTCCTGATGACTGTTTCCTATTGTCACACCACACACACCGCAGCTCCGCTTTTGTCATACATAAACTTTGGACAGCTCAGTCTCTGTTGTGTGTTAGTTTTATATATATTCACGTCCAACTTCATTCCATGCCACTGCTGCATCTCTTTACATCTTACTTACCATAAAAATTTATGTCTAAATATATATTTATGAATGTACCTGAGCGAAAAATGTGTGTTTCTAAATGCATTTTTTCTGAAAGGGAGTGTTAATAAATGTACTGTATCCCAAATACACATTTTAACATATGTGGAAGGGAAGGAAAAAATTCGAGAACTGAAAGATGTGAAAGACAACTGCATTCTGATCCACACATTCACTGGTAGAAATGGGCAGATGCAGTTAATTTAGCTCAAAATTAGGACTAAGTGAACTCCCTCAGGCACCCTTGTGCAACTTAGTCCACTCTTCCTTCCACACTCAGCCTGATCCACAATGCTGGATGTCAAAGATACCCACGTGTTTCCAGAGACTTTACTTTGAAGCCTCATAAACTGCATTGTGTTCTCATGTCCTATCAATTGCAGGACCACCACTGTTATTGGTTCTCCCAATGTCCCCAAAATATAAAGATATCTTCCCTTACGCCCTCCTGCAGCCTTTCCTTTCCCCTCTCACCCAGCCTGTGAACCCTTTTGGATCTCTTGGCTTTGAAACTCCATAAATCATTGCCTCCTCTAGGCTCTATTAGGTTGCCTCATGCACACAGGACAGGTAATAGTAAGAATATACTCAATATATATGTAAACTGCGCACAGATCACAAAAACTGACCTGTACCAACTTGTGCCACCACCCTACCCCAACTACTTTGCCTACAGAGCCCAGCCACAAACCCTTCCTTAACAAACAGACTATGTTCTTCCTACCCACTCCTCTCTTTTGTTTTTCAGCCTAGCAACAGCAAAAACAAAGAACTGCTAGAAAACTACCAGTCTCATTTCCTCCCACACATCTAGACCTACCCAGATAAAGTCAGATGAGCACATGCCACCTCTTTCCTTTCAAGCCCACAAAAAAAGGGGGAGCATCCTCAAATACTGGAGGAACCATCCCATCACTGACACCCAGTGGAGCCAGGCCTAATGTTCCATCTGCTCACAGCTTAAGTTAAACACACACTCCTGAGTGATAAGATAAGACAAGACAAGCTTGCAGCCAATGCAGTCAAAAGGAATTTTCCAGCTTCTGTGTCAGGAAGATGGCATATCTGAGCACTTGCAATCTTCCTTTACTTTTGTGCATCTTACCAGAGTTTGGCTCTGTTTAGCAGGCTGACTATAAACTCCATTCGTTCTCTTCTTTTGATTAGGTGTGTCTTGGTACTGTTTTCTACCATTGCTGCGGGTGTTCTGAGTAAACCACAACAGATAGAAAAAGGAATGGAAGTTATTGGTCCAAGATTACAGGCTGTATGTGCAATTGCATCTAATTAAATTCAGCCTAAGACAGAATTACATTTAAGGTACACAAAAATATGTTTGCATTTTCAGCAATTTATACATCCCTCCTATTAAAAATGCCCCCCATGTTAGAGGTATGAACTCGAGAAGCTCAAAAAGTTATAAAATATCAACACACATGATTAGTTTCATAACAACATGAAACATTTATAATTAGAAACTCACCTTTAGTTTTAAGGTATCAGACACCTCAAAATGATTGTTATATGGCTTCTGTTGCTGTAATTGCCTATGCTTTGTCCACTGGTCTCCTGAAGAACTATCTATAAACACCTGCTGGCTATAATGGAGCTTGGATCTAATCCATGAAAAAAAAATGTGTAGAAAATCATAAAAAAAAATTATCATGATCACACAACAAGCTATTAAGACAGTTTTAATAAGACTGTTGTTGCCAACTATTAATTGTTAGATATTTTTTCTTTTGAGCATTACTACTAGTTTCACAAGTACTGCAAAATGGTGGTGACTGCTGATGTCAGGTCCAATGGCAGTCTGCTTAATTCCTTTGCTTATCACTGGCATAAAGTAACATGGAAGAAGACAATGATAGGGGCAGTGGTCCCCTGCTTAGACAGCAGGTATCTGCATTTGAAAGTTTCAATTAGTTTTTCCAGTATCCCTGGCTTCTCTTAAAGGCTCACCTTACATTCACATAAAGCACTGTCCTAACTATGAAACAGTGGAACATTATTTCTATTTTTACATTTTAAAGGTCACGATAATGCAGAAAACAGATCAAATTAAATTTCTGTGTAGCTAAAACAACTTATTAGATATTTCATTTACCATAAAAACATTCTGCTATTTATATGGCTAACTCCTTATCTTCCCAGTGATTTATGGAGTCTCTGCTACCTCATTTTTTCTGTATTGGGTTTAGGTGGTGTGCTGCTCCTGGCAGATGAGAATCCATTGTCACTATCTGAGGAATCACCATACCGTCGAGCAAGCCAGTCTCTCAGTAGTCTGTAAAGGGGATAATCTTACATTAGCAACTACCAGCTTCTTTGAGTGAGATCTAGACTATATACATCCCATCAAAAGAAAAAAATAATAACAATAAAAGCTCTCAGTGCAGAAGTGAAATATAAAGAACACATTTTTAACCTCATCCTGAACACACCTGATGAAAGGAATGGCCATAAAAAACTTGTTTGGTGCTAAACCCAGCTTGGACTTCGGGGTCATGTCATTTCTATGGCAAGGTAATTTGTCAATTGAAAACCATTCAATGTTCTGAAATACAAAAAAAAAATTCTTAATACTGCCCAGAAACAATTGACAGGAATAATAATCTGCAATTATTTTATGTCTACTCAGAAAGCAGAGCATGTGTCTGAAACCACTTTGCCATTACCAGAAAAGTGACACTGACTAATTTAATTTTTTATGAGGCATACCCGTCCCTGAATGGAAACATTAGGACCTGCAAACACTAAACTGGTATTACAATCATTAAAACAAATGGTGTAACTCCTCCTTACTTCACTACAAATACCCATCAAAACAGTTCTTTTTTGCAGCGTAGCTCCAATGTGGAGGATGCTACTTGCTCTCAGAAAGGTCCATGAACACAGGAGTACTGTTGGCTGTGCTCCTATCAGTGGTATGGATCTAAAAGAGAATATGCAGGAGAAAAACTGGAAGCAACACTGAATCCAAAAACCCCTCATTCTACTATGGGCACCTAGACTGGGTTCCATAACTACTCCAGCCAGAAACTGGTGCAGTTCATTTCTCTCCCACTGGTTCTAACCCAATTGAAAAATTAAACAAAGTATGATTAAAATAACTAATAGAAATTACAACAACCTTGGTCATGTACTGTACTAGCATTAAATTATAAATATCTTAAAATAAATGCAAAACATGAAAAATGGATTAATTACCCGAATCTCTCTCCTTGTTTTGGGATTAAATTTAGTGTCCTTTGGAATTCCTGGAATTATGTACAAGCGGGCTAGCTGATCATTGATTCGTAATTCAATATAGTCATCTTTATTGATATAATCCTTTATATCAAAACCAGTTTCTTCAAATACCTGAAAACAGACCAGAGTAAATGTTTGTCATGTACATTAACTGCTCTGCAGTTAAACTTCCAGCTCAAAGAAATGAATAATTTGACCTACACCTTGTTATTTTCTTTATAGAAATCTATTCTATAATATGTGAACAAAAATATAATGCCTTCACTACAGCTTTAAGAGAGTGAAGGTCTATGAAAAAGCAAATATACATTTCAGAACTACCAAGAACACTCAACAACCTCTGCAATACCCTTTGAGAAAATGCCTTGCCCAATCAATCTTGGAATTCAAGGATATTGGTATGGGTATTTTGAATTAAAGTGTTTTCTGCCTTACAGTCACTGCATTGCAGCTGAGAAAGAAGAAAAATGAATGAATGCAAATGAAAAGATTGAAAACTGCAGTTCTTAGAAGTGCTTCACAATTCAAACAATTCAAAGAGACATTCACTGCACAGTGAAGAGGCCTTTGCAAGGGAAGAGAGGGGTGTTCCCAGTTCAACAGCATGCTGAACATGATTGAAAGGTGGGAGTGGATATTTTATACTCTTCCTCTGCAAGTGAATATTTTATACCCTTCCCTCATCTCAAATATCAGGCAAACAATGGAGAGAGAAAGAAAACAGCAGAACAGAATAGTTTCAAACTCAAGATTCACTTGAATCTCCAGTGGCCTTGTTCTCTATTTCTGCCTACAGTTTCTTTATTGCAAGTATTTCTATACTTTGAATAAGCCATTTTCAACTGTTTTTGGCCATGGACCCCTCAGGAGCTCTTCTAAGGTTCCAGGGCCCTCACTGACAAACAGGGATGCAAGACTAACAGAAATACAGAAAATCATTTATTACTGAACACAATGAAAACTTGAACATTCCAACACACAAGACAAAACTTTTAGAAAGACTGTATGAAATTAAAGAATCCTAATTCAATCCTTGAGCTTGGTGCTTTTCTGCAAGATCCATGATATTGGGCTCTGAATTAAACAATGACACTTCTGTTGCAATATCAATTCTGTTCTTGGATTTTGCTGCTTTAATATTTCATAAATTCAGTTCCCAGGACCCCCATAAACTGCCAGGGCTCCCTTTCCCACAGTTTTCAGTCTGTGACCCCTTTCAAATGTGCCAGGGACCCCTGGGAGGCCCTATGATTCCCAGTGAGAATGGTGCACATACTTTTTCATACTTTAGCTATAAAGTACTTTATATTTTAAATACTGTGCACCTCCCAACAGTGTCTCTATAACAGATGTAAGTTCAGAAAAAATGTGATGCTTCTAGGTTCCAAAATCCATTTGTTTGAATTATCCATGAATCTCAACATTTTCCTTCAGTAGTTTACAAATGATATCCAAGGAAATCTCAAGAGGTATATGGAAACACTGGGGGAGTTCTTCCACAACACAAATAGTAATAGACAAGTTTTCCTGAAAGACAGGTTGCCCACAACTAACTTCCTCTGCAGATGCAACAGCAGGAGAAGACTGCATTTGTTTTAGGTCACATCCTCTCGGTTCAAGCTGAATCAAGCATGCACCTCTCAAAATTCAGTGGTCTAAAGCTCAAAGTGGAAGGATTTGCTGAAGTCACAAAGTTTGAAAACCACTGTTGTACATGGTCTGTACTTGCCAAAGAAGAAAAAGATAAAGGTAATCTACTGTACATAGGTTATCATTCAACTTCATTGAGTTCAACACAAGAACTGTGATCTATTTATTCCAGTGACAGGATGCTAAGATTTCAGCACAAATAATGGTGACTATGAACTTTATAACTATTCTCCAGCTTTGAATACTAGTACCACATAATATTTCATCATTTACAGTGTAATTCCACACATATCTACTCAGAGGTAAATCCAACTGAGTTTGATGGGACTTGCTCTTAAGTAAGCATATACAGGATTGTAGCTCCAAGAGATTGAGGAATTCCTTTTGTTGCTTCTCACAGTACTGAAAGGCAGGAAAACTATGTCCTTTTTTGTTATTCACCAGATTTACAGAAAACCTCAATCTAACCATGGAACCCAGACATGTCCAGTATGGAACAGTGGACAAAAACTTGTCCAATACTATACTATACAACACATAAACCTGATATAGTTCAAAAAATGTGCACAGAAATGACAAAGAGAAATCACTTCAGACAACATAAAGAAAATTAATCACCTCTCTAGCAGCACAGTCATGTGGTGCCTCTTCTTTATTCACTTTTCCTTTTGGAAATCCCCAACCAGACTTCGCTAAATATCCCTGAACCAGCAGTACCTGAACAATTTAAAACAACCATTTAAAGATATAATTAAGTGTTGAGGAAGACAAAGATGAAATCAACTCATTCTAACATTTCAGCAAAATTTAGCCTTCACAAAAGGTGGCTGAATCCCCCTTCTCCCCTCCCTCACCAATAGATTTCTACCATGACATAAAAAGGACCCCAACAAACAAGACACTTTTTTCACTCTTGTAAAACTAGTATTTACATATGAAAAATTACTTCTAAAGCTCTGAGATATCCGCACTTGAAGAGACTGGCCATAAAAACTGACATCTAATCCACTGTTCATTCTATCCTATAAGGAATCTTTTTCTTTAGTTCATATTTACACTTACGTTTTCAAGGGATTCATCAAGAATAATTGCACCATAGGTTGGTACTCCCATTTTGTACTCTTTCCATTCATCTAAAACCTTTTGTACATCTTCACCTTGAGGCAGTAAAAAAGGGCAATGATTGAACAGTACAGAGAGTCAAGGAAATGTGATGCATGGAAGAAACACATTATTATATTTCATATTTCACATTTCAATTGAATGTTGCTGTTCTTTACGCAAGTTGTCTTCAGCAAAAACACACCATCAAGCGGAATTGATCAGAAAAAAACATGTGAGAGGTTGCTTGTACAACTGTCTGTGACATGATGAGAGTTTCTAAATCTGTAGTATCCCATACTGCAGCTGCAGTTGCTCCAGCTCCAAGCAGCCAACCATGGCCCAGCAGTACTTAAATCGTGGCTGAGAATACTGGAAAGGTATGCACAGCCCCTCCATTCAGCTGCCTCAGCCTTATTCTTTCCTTTTTTCCAGAATAGCTTTGGGCTTAACATGGACCTAAAGATATTCATGGAAAAGAGAAAGGGAAGGAAGGGAAGGGAAGGCTACAGTGGCTGAAAGTCAGTGCTTTGTTTTCTGTGCTCAAAGTGCTATTGAAAAAGGAGAGATAAGGCAGAAACTCCCCGCCTACCCCACTACTTCAAGAGCTTAGGCGTCTCAAGAAGACATCATGGAACATCCTGGGAATGGTATCTGTCCAGTGGAGGGGAGGGTTCTCTGTGTGTGTAGTTACTCCATCTGGACTTTTTTGTGTTGGGGTTGCCTTGGGGGTTCTGTGTGGGAGAGTAGGCTGCGCAGCTGGCAAGTTATGCTGGTGAAGATCAGTTATATAAAACTAATACACGAGTGTAGACAAAAGACAAGATATCCTCTTACCTATTTTGATAAACACTCATCCTAAACTTTAGAAAGAGGAATGTCAAGAATATAACATGGCCCAAGTTTACAAAACCAGAAAGATGGCAGTGGAAATAGACCCAATTTCTTGTAGGGTAAGAGATACTCACTGATGCCTTGAAGGAAGCAGTCATGCCTATGCAGCAGCAACACAACTCCATTTGATTCAGCCTCATCTGCAGCCCAAAACTGCCTTGG
Organism: Iguana delicatissima; assembly: GCA_948472985.1. Taxonomy (NCBI): domain Eukaryota; kingdom Metazoa; phylum Chordata; class Lepidosauria; order Squamata; family Iguanidae; genus Iguana; species Iguana delicatissima. The sequence continues at coordinate 285,751 of CAOKZL010000765.1, forward strand.
TTGCCTTACCTAATTACCTATGCAAGTACTGAGGGACAAAGAAGTACAGCTTTTCTATATCCATAGGACAGCCTCCTATATGGGTTGGGAGCACCACTGTATAAGAGTTCTGTTCCTTTCTAGCAAGGAGGTTCCAGCACATGATTATGGGATCACATTTTATAGCCCCTTCCCTGGAAACCGATCTGCAACGTTCTTGTAAATCCATCTCCTACGATATTTAACACCCACATAAGCATCTCTGAGAGGGAAAAGTCCACCTCTACTGATTTCATTGCCCAGGTGTTTTAATCACTGGTATCTTGAGCAAGGGTCTGAAACTGGAGTGGAAGAGAGTATATAAAAGTTTGTTCAAACAAGGGAGGATAACTGAAGTCACTCAGTGGAATATCTACCTGGGAAACTGCCTATCCTAAACAGGCTCCATCTTTTAGGCAGAGATGTAGCACCGGATCCTATTTTATTCCAGAATTCTGAGACAACTGCTGTGGCCCAGAGACCTTTAACCAGCTAGTTTACCAGCTGAGTCCACTACTAAAACAGAGAGAGATCAGCCACTGCCAAGCATGCTTTTGGTGGCTACCTTATTAGACTTCTATAATACATTCCCTGTGGAGCCCCTTTTAAAGATGGTCCAGAAAGGTCAGCTAGTATACAGCAGCTCAACCTGATTGCTGACAGGTATAAGAAAAATATAGTAGGTTTGGAATATCTTAATACACCCATCTTGATTACCAGTCAGCTTCCAACTCAAGATACAAGTTTGAAACTTGTTGGCTCTGAAAAGTTCCAAATCCTCATCATATCATGGAAAGACTTTCATCTCATAACACTGTCTGACCCAGCAAATTTCAAGACATACCAGCCAGGCACTGTAACTGCCTTAAATTGTTCTTTTAGGACATTAGATTAGCATGGAGGTGAATATGTGGGTTGATTTCTCATTCTGTAAACCACCTTGAGAATTGTGCAGTTCTATAAAATACTGCACTATAAAATTCAAAGATAGTTTCTCTCTTTCTGAAAAACCGATATATCACAATAAAAAGATTAGAAGTGGTAGATGCTAGGCCAAACATGCAAGAAAAGAGGATTCATGAAATTTTAAAATGCTTGAAAGCAAAAGAAAGAAGTCTGATGTTTAGCATTTTCCAATCTTAAATCCATTATACAGCATTTACTCTGAAACCAAGAGGTGTTGTTTTCGAAGCACACTTTCACATTCACTTCAATGAAGAAAGTGGCCCATTTTTTTACAATAATGCACAGATCACATTGTGGTATCCACTTACCAAAGGAAAGGTAACATCAGGCCTTATTTGTGATACATTCATTTCCAGCAGTGAAGGGATGAACATCAATGTGTGGACTGATAGACAGCAATAATGCTGACCATTTTAAAGTTGTCCACCAGAGGGAGCAATCCTCTGTCAGGTCAGTCAACAAATTATGATGCTCCTATGAGAAGCCTTACATACAACTTTTTTTTTCAAATATAACATTAGAAAAAAATGAAATTGGTTAACTGCAACAAAGTCATGGGAGAAAGCTAATTTCTGTGTTACCCTCTTCCTTGGCTAACTGCATACTAATATTGTGCCATCTACATCAGCTTCATGTGCCTTTGAGTGGGCAGAAAGTTCATCCCTTCCCTGCTAGAAATGAATGTATCAGAAGTAAGGACCAACACTACTTTTCCCAGCAGTGAAAGGAGGAACAGCCTTTTATACCCTATCACAGCCTTCCTTAGTGGAATGAGCAGTACTGGCATTACTGGCTGCTTAAAGCTCCACAACCTGCTGAAGCACCTTCTGGTTGAAGCAGACTTCAGCTGAGGCAAAAGCATGCACCTTATAGTGTCTAACAAAGGTGGAAGGTGACCTCCATGTGGCAGCTTTGCAGATTTCTAACTGACAGACATTAGTGGCAAAGGTTGCCAAGGTGACAGTGCTTCTGCTGCTGGGGGTGAGTACATTCCCTAACAGGTGGTCTCCCAAAGACTCCTAATGGACTGGAATGTGCTCCTCAATCCATCTACTCAGAGCAGATATGAACACCTTCTTTCACACAGAATGTGACTGGAAGGAGATGGAGAGGGAGTTAGACAGGCATAAACTGCTTGTCTTCCCGAAGCACATCCAGATGGACCTGTGCTTATCCAATGTTCATATCTTTTCTAGCATTTGGGATGGCCTGGAGCAGAACACCAGGACCAATTTCTATTCTCTGTGGAAAATGAAGTTTACTTTGCAAACGAAGGAAGGATTCAGATGGAGAAGGACCAATGCAAAGTTCTTTGTGCACTGACAGGGCTTGCTCTTCCAATAACCCCATGTGCTGATGAGATGCCTATCAAAAAGAGGACCTTCTATGACTGGTGTTTGAAAGACGCCTCTTAGGAGGGGTTCAGATGGTGGAAATATCAATGTTTTGAGAATTGTCTGTAGGTCCCAAGAAGGGAACTGACAGACTTTTAAGGGACATGATGAGCGAGAGGTGCTGAACAAATCTATGGACATGAGTGAGAAGATAACTTGCTGCCTTATTAGGTGCCAAGAAGGATGCAACTGCTTCTCTTTTCACTGTGATGGATCTCAAGCACCTACCAATGCATTCGTGAAGAAAGTCGGTATCAAAAAGACCTGAGACTCTGAGGAAGTCCAGGTATCTGCACTTATCATCTACCTAAGACTCTGAACATGTACGCCTAGATTCTGTTGGTGGAAGCTCTTCTGGGGGAGATACTGGTATGCATTACTTTGTCAGAGTATCCAAAACACATTCCTTTCAGCATGTTTCTTTCAACAGTCAAACATGAAACACAGACCATTCCAGATCAGGGTTACATGCCTGGTCCTACATTAGGTGGTCTGGATGAATCATGAGAGGCATGGATCCACAGCCAGCTAGCAATCTCCCTGGCTATGCTGGGATGATGAGTACCTGGTGGCACCCTCTAATCTTATACTTCTTAGTACTCTGGAAAGGTGTGCTGTTGGGGGAAAAGGTGTATGGCAACGCCTTGGGCCAGGAGAGATATAGAGCATCCATGTCCTCTGCTCCCTGTTCTGTATCTTGACAGGAAGCTGTGATTTTGTGATTGACTAACAATATGAAAAGGCCACCCTCTGAATTTCTGAACCTGAACCATCTTGGTAGGAGAAGCAATGTTTCAGGGTGGAGGTTTCATACTGTCTAGTCTAAATCCATCCAACTGAGCCAGTCCACTTGAGAATTAATGGTGTCCTAGAGATGTTCTGCCCTTACAGAGACAGTGGCTTTCTGTACAAGTTAGAAGGGCCTAAGCCTCCTTCATCAGGGAACAGGATCTCATTCCTCTCTCTTGATTGATGTGGTCTTTGGCTGTTAACATTGTCAGTCCTGATTAGGACTGCCTTCAATCATGTCTCAGAAGGCTAATGGACCTAAACAGACTAACCTGAGTTCCAGCCAGTTAGGACTGTGGAAGGACTCCACACCATCTCCCTTAGCTAGACAAGACCCACAGTGAACTCCTCAGCACCACAGGTTGGCATCTGTTGTGAACAGCATTTCTGTAGTCTGCCAAATTAGTTTCCCATTCCTCACCAATGGGGAGGTCCACCAGCTGCAGCAGTAGTGTACCTCCTGGGGAACCTATATCTTGTGGTTACTCTGGTGCAGATATCAGTTTGACTGGGTGCAAGAAACTACTGGAGGGACCTGGCATGAGAGTAAGCGCAAAGAAGTCAGTCTATGGTGGAAACAACAAGGCTCTGCGGGTATACTACCAGGCATGTCTCTGCCTGAGGGGCGCATTTTTATTGAGATCATTGTGTTTTTGATGGCATGCACCCTGTCCCAGGGAATATCTACTGCACCTGCTATGGTGTTGCCCATTGCCTTAGTTGCAGTATTTCTTGTGATGAAGTTAACATGGCTCTTACCAAGATTTATCTGAAAAGTATGGAAAGTAACCTGAACAAATGTTGCATGTTCTTCAGGCCCTGTGGAAGAAGAACGGATACAGAGACTGTCCAAATATGGGTGAGATTTCTTCCAATATGCCACCAGTGCCACCATGACATTGATGAACACCCTGGGAGCTTGTATCAGCAGTAGGTATCTTCATGGGCAAAATGAAGGTAGTGGCAATAGATCTCTTGTATATCATGTCAAGGCAGATCTCTGAAACTGAGAAAGAAAGTTCCCCTGGGTTGGAGACCTTGGAAGATGTGCTTGAGGTTTTCCGCACAGAAGCAATGCTTCCTGATGAATCTGTTCACTCTTCTTAGGTTCAGTATGACTCTCTATGTAGAATTTTTCCTAGGCACAATGAAAGCTGAATAACATCCTTTGAACTTTTATGAAGATAATACTTTCTCTACAGTCCCAAGTTTGGAGTACATGACCAATGGTGTCCATTAGTAAGCAATTTTTCTGGTTTCCTGGACTTTGGGGATGCAGTGAAAAAGCTGTAAGGTTTATGAGTGAATTTGACCTGGTATCCTAGTCTGAGAAAATTTAGCACCTACTGGTCTGAGACCTCTCCCAAACGTTTGCAAAGTCCTGGAATCTGTCCTCTGCTGACAAGCTGGTATTAGGCCTGCTGGTTCCTTTACTGCCCTTTGCTGGTGGAGGTAGACTGTGACATGCATAAATTCTGAGACAGCTGCTGTTTGGGCTAGTATCTATGTCCGTCCCTCCAGGGTCTGTAAACCCTCTAACTGTGCTGAGGCGGTGTAGCTGGCCCTGGGGGGCTGTGCATGCCTACTGGGTTACTTGTCCTCTTTCTTTTTACCCAATACTAGGGTTTTCTTTTTGTCCTTAGTATCTATGAGGAAAGATTCAAGGGAGCCTACAGAGAGTTAGGTGCCTAAGAAAGGTGTGAAAGTTTGGTTCTGTCTGAAACAGATCATTCTAGTTTTTAGCTAAATTTGTCTCCCTACAGCCACAGCAACTGCTTAGGCCCTAGTGCTAAACTCAACAGCATCCAAGGCAGACACCTTTAGCAATTTATTAATGCCTTGCATAAATCACACCTGGTTGCTAGGCAGCTCCTTTAGTACGTCCTTGGCCCATAGGAGAGAGGCTCTGGACATTATGGAGATGCAGGTATTAATTCTCAAGGTCAGGGATGAGACCTTATGTGCCTTTTTAAGTACAACCTCTGCCTTCCTGTCCTCTGTAACCTTGAATGCATCCTCTCTGTCCTTGACACAGACAGAAGAAACCAGGGCCTGAACTGAGGCATCAACAACTGGCACTTGCAATTTAGACGTAACATTCTTAGGTAAATTGAAAAAAAAAAATCTAACACACCCTGGTTTTGGTCTGTTGATGGCAGCGTTGCTCTATTCCTCTCTCATCAATGATGGAATATCTGAAGAGGGAGTGATAGCACTTGGAAACTACTCCCTACTCCCTGCAGAAGGTCAAGGTCCTGGCACTGTGAGCACTCAGATGGTAGGTTAAGGCCTAATGTCTTAAATATTTTCTTTAGTGGAATATTAAAAGAGCCTGATGGAGGAAGAAACTGAAAGTATATCATCAACATATGAGGAGAGCTCCCCCACCACTGCATCTGAATAGGTAAAGGAGCAGTAGCTTCCCTAATATTCCTCTTCAAAGGAATGGCCAGTATAGGAGGCTTCCCAAAAGCAAGCATCATCTTGGTCTTTTTCTGCCTCTGAGGGAAGCTGAATGCTGAAGGCAGCTTGATCCTCAGAGCCCAAGCTCTAGAACAGCCTGCATGGCTGGGGAGCATCTACTGCTACACCCTTCCACTGCACTTAGATGGTTGCTCTGGTATCCACATCATCCAGCATGGCCTTTGTGTGTTTAGATAGGAATTTTTCAGCATGTCCAAAATGGTGGGTGTGTGCCACCTGCTGTGCCTGAAACGAGCTTCGTCTCATAGCCTGAGCTGATTGACACAAGGATAGTGGAACATAGAGAAGGACTGCTCACCCACACCCAATCTCCCTCCTCTTCACAATGCTGGTCAATACCACCCTGGCAATGCTGGTGGAGCTGGAGGTGAAAGTGGCTGCTTCTTTGAACATGAGGTCCTAAACTGCAAGCTCCAGAGTTCCTTCCCCACAATAATTGGGAAGTTGCAGGGGGTCCCTGTACTCAAGAGTCTCCTAGTTGGTCTCAATTGCCTCAGGTGCTGGCCCATTTCAGGCTGGGTGTCGGTGCTGCAATGGGGCTACAGAATGGAAGGATTTTTCTTTACCTGCTAACTCTTGCATTTCCTCCCACACTAATTTGTTCTTGGTCTGGATCTCCTGCTCTTGTGAGCTAGAGCAGATAGTCTTTGAGGAGGCTGTTGAACCTCTGGATAAACTGTAGCTCCCATCCTAGGGAGGAGCTGGCCTGGGCATGTCCAAATGGCCACGTGTTGCTCTTTCACTCTCCCAGAAGAATGGAGGGGGGCGGGCAAGAGTGTGAAGAGAAGGATGCAGAGAAAAGGACTTTTTTGTTTGTTTTCTTTTCTTTTCCTTTTTGACTGAGAAATGGAAGAAGTGAGTAAATGAATAAAAGATGTAAGAAGGAATCTAGAGTGAAAGCGGAGCAGAACTGAAGACATCCTATCAGAAAGGCAAGCAGGAACTTCCTGAGGATTGCTCCTCTGGTGGGCGCTCCCAAAAAGGTCTGCATTATTCCTGCCTATTGGAGTAAGAGAAGGGAGCAATCCACATAAGGATGTTCTTCCCTTCACAGCTGGGAAACTGAGATGTAAAAATCACAGAAGGGACAGGTAATACACTGCATCGGTGGTTAGTATGAAACACTTCAGAAGATCCTAATCAGGAAGTCTTTGGTCTTAAAAAGCAAACCCCTTTGGTTTTAAAGGTACTTATTCCTAGCCAAATATCTTTAACAAAAGAACCCAATTCTTCTTGAGGCAAATGCTCAAGAATACACTGCTTATATTTTAACACATTTTTTACCTATATTACTTACAATATACATGCTTACAACAACATATTTACCTACAACATAAATGATGATAACAACAGCATAAAAAGGATATCCGCTTTAGCAAAATCTCTTATCCCACACTGAGGTAATCCTGGTGTGTTCTGCATGTAGAAATCCAAGTAAAACCAATGGGCCAGCTCAATCTGAAAGCATACTCGGATTGCATTGTCTCGTTCCTCGCTGGGAATGTGCAAAATAAATCGACTGTTGAAGAAGTGGGGGAAAACAATGTTAGACACTAGCTATTCAATGGCAAGAGCATGAGGCCCACATGAATTACAAAGAATCTAAGTATACACACACACACACACACACAAATGCACACACATAATTTGAAAAAGATCATTATGAAATCTAGATATGTGTGACAAAAATAAAACAGTGGCACCTTTTTAGTGAATCAAAAGTTGTTTAACTGATTAGGTTTTACAAAACAAGTAATTTTTCCAAAAGAACAAAATATTTTTCTATCCGCTCTGCAAATTGCAGGTTTGGACTGAGCATTACTCAGTGATCCAATTTGTTCACACTTTAAAGGAGCATTTTAAATTTATTTTCACCATAACACAGCTGAGGTTAACTAGCTAACATCAGCATGTTGTATACTGTTAATATTCAGAAAGCAAGAGCTCTCATTAACATAAATGGTTCTGGAACACCAACTGAAGTGCAAAGATTGTCATTACAACATGTTAACACCCTAATGGTTCATTAGAGATAAAGCAAAACCCTGGCAGGAGCACTGTAAGCTACTTAAACCTAGCTGGCACATTTATAACCCATTGAACAGGAATCTAACCATAATATGGGAGCTTCATCATTTTAATATACAAAATGATAGTGGTTTTTTTGCCTGTGCTGGGAGATGATGTCAACAGCCAGTTCTGAATGGCCCTGAGCTCTCTCATAAGGACCATGTTTATAATTTTGGGGTGCCAGTCAGTCCAGCCCTATTAGTTGTAGCCTGAGTAGTCTCAATGACGCACACTACCCTCTACAAGACAGGCATATCACCCCTATATCCAGTCTTAATTATCCAAGCCCTTGTAACATCCTACTTGAACCATGAGAACATGTTTTATGACTGGTTACCTTTGAAAAAAGTTTGGAAACTGAAATTTACACAGAACACAGCAGATAGAATAATGACTAAGTGAACACAGCACATTGCACAATTCCTTGCATTGGTTTCTTTCCTTTTGGGGCTCAAATCAAGGTTATAATTTTTTTAAAGCCTTAAAATGGCTTGAAACCAGTTTATCTCAAGGATCATGGTCTCCTATATAACGCTCCCCAACTACTAAAATCCTCCTCAGAGGCCATGCTTTGATTCCCCAGCCTTCAGATGCAAACTCACACAAACTATAATCTACTTGCAAAGGTCAAATCAATGATCAAATAGATTTTGATTGAGAAACTGCTAAAAGCAAAAAAAATAAAAAAAAATACCATGTAACATTTCTGGCCCTATGGCTGCAACTCTACATCCACTTAAGAATAACTCTAACTAAACTCACTGGGCCTTATTTCTCAGTAGACACGTATAGGATTCTACTATTCATCATTTGGTCAGCTTCTATAATAAAGTGTGCCCTCCAATGTGAATGGATATTATTCATTAATTGTACATATATTTAAAACCATATTTAGAGATAAAGGACGATGTTCTAACATCAATGAAGAATCTAGGCTTATTCATATGCCAATTCTATTACAGTACAAATTCAATCACTAAATCACTGCCACACTGTTTCTGTGCTCTTTTTCTAAAATAGAACCATTTCTAAAAACGGAATATATGAAAAGAGTATATGAAAATTTAGTAAGAACTGAAAAATATTTCCCATTCTGAAGCAATGTACAAAGTACTACATTACCAACACTTTTCCTCCCATTAATTTGAAAATCTAGCTATATGATTTTCTAAAATGCAATCTTTTTCCATTATTGTCTGAATAGCAAAAATCCAGGACTTGATCCAAGTCAACCTACCTTCTATTACAGAGATCTAGCTAGATAAAAGTGTGTGTGAGGCGAGGGGTAAACTCTTTCAGCTCTGTTTGAATGGGCTGTCTGTGCAGCAGCAAGCAAGAGCTGGTTGAGGCAGAGAGGCACAGCTGCACTGGATTCCATTCTCCTCATCTGCAATCTGCTGGGTTATAAGTGTATGGCAAGTGGCTGGGACAGAAGACAAATGCAGTCTTCTGTCCCAACCTTCTACAGCCAACCAATTGCTCAACAGTTTCTCTTCCTGAGTTGGCTTCAGTGGTGATGAAGGAGTTTCCTCAGCTTGTTGTTTTGTGTTACTTCAACATCCATGCTGAAGCCATTCTGTCAGGAACAGCTTCCCACAACAACCATGAATCTGACCCAATGAGTGATACCACTCATGTTACAGACCAGTGGAAGTGGGCCACAGAATCACACCAGAGGACCTGGAGATTCCCAGAGAGAACATATGTAAATAGAATAAGAATTTATTTTAATAAATAACTAAAAAAAATCAAATCCACAAATGCTGAACCCGCAAAGGTGAAGGGCTGTCAGAGGGCCATCACTGCTTCTCTGTCATGCTAGCCATGCTTAGCTTAGCTGTATTGTAGCCATATTGCTGTGCAGCTGTAGCATGGGAATCAAGGTCATTCTAACAGATTGTTATGATCCTGTGTGTGGGAACAGAATGTGAACTGGAATTTGCTGGGAGGGGCATGAGGTGTTCTTAAAATCTAAACCTGTATTGCATCTTCAGTTCTGGCAAGGACACTGTCTGTGCGCTGAGCTTAATTCTAAATTAAACCTTTCTGGATCTATCCATGAAGACTGATAATAATGAGTTAGGACAAGACAGGACATTACAAGGGCTCACTGTAAAATAACTTGAGAATAATCAAATCTGCAAATGCTGAGCACAGTAAAATGGAGGGCCTACTGTACAACGAAACACTAGGCGGATGTTCAAAGGCACAGGAGCAGTGCTGCTTTCCTGGGACAAACTATGGCAAAAGCATTGCTTCTTTTTCTCTATTTCAGTATATTATCAGAAGGAAAACTTGGGAAGACAGTGGGACCTCTACTCTAAAAAGGCAGCATTCTCAGTGCGCCAGTGTCACCGACATTCTCTTCCACACCCTCTTTTCTCTATAAGTTTCTATCCTATCTCATTACATTTTAATAATTAATTTACAAATACTTTCTGTGACTGCTTTTCCAGTGATAAAGAAAGAAATAGGCATAGAGTTATAAAAGCCTGGAAAATCTAAGGGGAGATTTATTTACATTTTTCCCCCAGACTTCCCCAGACAAAATGGATTATGGAATATTTCCTTTTAAATTGATAAATAAAATAATTAAAATGAGGTGTTCTTGTGTTTACTCCCCTCATATTACTTCTAAAAACTATGTAGCAAATAGACATCTATGTAAAACTATGTACAGTATCACTGCTATTCTGGGTCTGTTTTCCTTTCTCCATTCTTTTCTGGATATGAATGCTTGATGTCTGCTTAGGAACATGGAGGACTAGAACTGACAAAATAATTTTGTTTTACTAACATTATTTCTTCTGCTTTTGGTTTTGTATTTGTTTGTTTTGCCTGCTCCTCATAAACTGGCAAAAACAAAGAGATATAGGTCTTCCTTTACGTTCAAGATCTTGTAACTCCATTTGTAACAAAAGCTATTTAAAATAAAAAATAAAAAATAATGTGAGGCGATACACTTCAAATTAAAGAATTCTGAGTCCAGTAATTTGTTCTGAGCACAGAACTAAGTAAACGTTAAGGCTGTTCTACATAAAAATCCAGTCATGGTTACCCAAAGCTTTCTTCATTTCAACAGTACAACTGAGAGTGGAAAGCTGCTGTTGTTATGTGTGCTTATCTTATCACCTATCATAAAACTCGAAGCCAGAAATCTCTGCCAATCTATTACAAAGATTTCTAGGTCTATCAAGAGATACCAACCTACTTTCAACACAGTCCTATGTTAGCAGGTATTCTGGATGTGTCCATACTGAGGGCCAAAACAAACTCAGGGCTGGAGTGTGCATGACAATCTTGGGAGACAGGTGAAAAAGTCCCTCAGTCCCCCAAATGAAGAACAGAGATTATGAGTGTATTATATGCACTGCCATTCTATTGGAACACAATACTCATATATTATCTTCAGGAATTTGGCTGCTTGTTTCCTTTAATCCCCAAACCTAAAGGGATTACGGGGGAGTCTGGGTCTAGAGGATAACTCGCCTCTTCCAAATACATTTAACAATCTTCCCCAACAGATCCTTTTAACACTAGATGGACAACTATCTTCCACGCTTTAAAATACAATTGAAAGAAGGAAATTAGCCTTGGAAAATACACACCCAGAGCTGCGCATTCTGCAAGTCTGCTGTTAATTATAGTTGCCAGCTTCAACTGATGGCAACCCTATGAATATAAGTCCTCCAGGACATTCTGTCATCAAAAGCCCTGCTGTGGCTTCCTTGACTGAGTCTAGCCACCTTTAATGTGGTCTTCCTCTTTTCCTACTGCCTTCTAGGCTACCAAGCATTATTATCTTTTCTATTCAGTTATGTCATCTCAAGCTTTGCCTAAAGTATGACAGCCTCCGTTTGGTCATTTAGATTTCTAGGAATAGTTCAGGTCTGTTTTCCTCTAGGGCCCATTTATTGGTCATTCTGGCAGTCCATGGTATCCACAGAATGCTTCACCAGCACATTTCAAATGAATTGCTTTTCTTCCTGTCAGCTTTCTTCACTGCCCAGCTTTCATACCATACAAAGAAAAGAGAAATAACATAGCATGGACAATTCTGACTTTGGTATTGAGTGTTGCATCTTTACACTGAAGGGTCTTAATTAGTTTCCTTCACAGCTGTTTTTTCCCACTTCCCATTTCTTGACTAAAGCCTCCATTTTGATTTATGACTGGACCTAGACATAGAAAGTCTAATTGTTTTGATGTCTTCATCACTGACTTTAGAGTTATGTAAATCAGCTTAGTCATTATTTTTGTTTTCCTATTGCTCAACTGTCTCCAAACCTTCACATAGGCTATTTCTGCCCTATACTGTTGTAGTGCTATTATTCCACTTTCAACCTCCTATGGAATTCTGGGGTTTGCAGTCGAGGGAGGGGCATTTAGAATTCTCAGCCAGAGAGCTCTTTGGTCTCAGTAAACTACACATCCCAGAACTCCACAGGATGTTGAAAGTGGAATAATAGTGCAGAAACGGCCATAGACTGTAGTTCAAGGGGGCTGAAGAACTAAACACATCCAGCTCAAAAATCTTCACGTTTTTAAAAAAAGAGGGAGGTACTACATTAAAAGCGAAATGTGCCCATGCTGGATCGACCTATACTGCTGCAAGAGATCTAGCAGGCCAACCCAGGAGGCACAAAACGTCTGAGCGAGCTTACCACAACATGCATTTTGGAATCTGTCTTAAGGCAAGCACGGCCTGGGCGTCTGAAGTGAGTTTTGCATACAGTAACTGGGTCACAACAGTGCATCAGGAACTGATGTGCACCCAAAAGTGCTCAGGTGCTGCTTCCAAGTCAACTGCATTTATTCAGCCTCTCTTTTGCCTTACACTGGCATGAGACAGCGTTCTAGTGATATAGGTATGAATTAGAAGTAATAAAAGTAGAAATGGTCTCCGTGCTCTCTGGGCTCCGGCAACACTAGTGTTCTTTATTGTGCTGCGCAGAAAAGCCCCCTCCCCAAAGGGGATTTCTAGATAACATGCCCGCGTTCCCCTCACCTCGTTCGGTTGCGCCCAAACTCAGGCGGTCCAGAGGCGGACGCCTCTCTCTCCCTTTGGCTCAGAACTTTTTAACCTCAATGTTCATGCCGTTCTACACACTGGAGTCACCTCCCGCCCCGCCAGAGGACTGTTAACCGAGGGTCCCCCTCCTTCCTCAGCCGCCTGGGGAGACGGCGGCGCCGGGAACTCTCCGGGGGATGGGACTGGGGGCAGAGTCCGGGGCAAGGGGCAAGGGGGCTAGGCTGAGGGAGGTCCAGCCCCGTCCTTGCCCGCGCCCCCCTCCGGGCGTTACCTGCACAGGTCATCCAGGATGCTGCTGGGAATCTCGGCCCGCTTGGTCTCCATGGGGACGCAGCTCGGCTCATCCCGACGCAACGGGGCCCGGAGTTCCGCGCGAAACGGGCTCGGGGCGGGGAAAGGCAGCCGGACGAAGGGGCAGCAGAAGGCGGGACCGCTTCGCCTCCAGCCCGTGGTGCGGGGAGAGGAGGCCAACGAACCAATCGGTGACGTCGTTGTTCGAGGGGGCGGGAAAGACAGAAGAAAGCCGCGTCGCGGAGCCAATCATCGTCGGGAAGAGTGGTCCAATCCGCGGCTTGCTGTTAATGACGACTAACGGCGGCAGCCGGAGTAGGGGAGGGAGGGAAACGAAAGTGAGTGGGGAACTCCGCGTTAGCTTGAGAAATTAGGGGTGACGGGCGGGGCCGCGCCATTTTCTACACCCTCGGGGGCGAGCGGGAGCTTCCTCGAAATTCCCCTCAGCCCTCTGGAAGTTCTTCGTGGCTGCGCGCCTGCGGAGAAGGGGGGAGTTAGGGATTTACTGCTTTCACCCACCAACGCTAAGTGACTGCTGTAAAGATCTGAAAGGCTTGTATGGCCCTAGGCAGCCCTTTGAAGATTTAGGGCGAGGGTCATGATTTGCATCTTTCCGGATCCTATTCTAGCCTTGTCTCAAAACTGTATAAATACGCTTAATAACCTGAAGCATCGATCTGCTGCTTTGATATCAGGCCATTTCTGCACCACATTGTTACACTGCTATTATTCCCCCTTCAAAGTCCTATGGGATCCTGGGATTTTTAGTCTAGGGAGGGGCATCTAGAATTCTCAGCCAGGGAGCTCTTTTGCCTCAGTAAACTACAAACCTCAGAATTCCATGTTGAAAGTGGAATAATAGCACTATAATAGTGTAGTGCGGAAAGGGCCTCAGGTATGCCTAGGTCTTTCAGAGAGTCTCTCTGACCATGGAAAGGAAGAAGGAAGGGGCAGGAAAAAAAGTGTGGCAGCTCTTTAAAACTAACTGATTTTTATTTTTGTATGAGGTTACATGGAAATAAACCCACTTTTTCAGACAGCACAGAGTGAGGTCATTCCCAGAGTACACTGTTATAGTGCTATTACTCCACTTCCAACATCCTGTGGAATTCTGGGGTTTGTAGTTTATTGAGGCCAAGGAGCTCTCTGGCTGAGAAGTCTAAATGCCCCTCCCTAAACTGCAAACCCCAGGATCCCATAGGGCAGTGGTTCTCAACCTGTGGGTCCCCAGATGTTTGTGGACTTCAGCTCCCAGAAGCCCTGAGCATTGACCATAGGGCATAGGATGTTGAAGGGGGAATAATAGCACTATAACAATATAGTGCGGAAAGGCCCTCAGTTAACAAAGCCTCTGACAAAGAAACTCGTTTTTACAAAGTCTTTTTGTGCTAGCCCAGCCCCACAGTTTTTGCTTCTATCTAGTTGGAACCTTTTTTAAGCATTGGCACTGGGAGAATGGTGACTGATGACTGGAGAAAGACAGACTGTCAGTGTTGGCTTGCAGCAGCTGTACAATGCAATAAAGCTTGACCTGAAAAAGAATGGGATTACTATACTCTAGAGGTGATCTTACTATAACTCCGTGTGCATCGGTGCAACAGGCAAGGTGGACAACTGCCTCCAGGATCACTTGCTATGTTTAAATAGTAGAACAAAAAGAAAAGGGAAAACCACCTACATTGGCATGTTAACAAACCATAGAGCTGTAAGTTTCACCACCAAAATGAAAATCAAGAAAATGGAAGCTGTTGAAAAAAAAAAGGAGTCATCCTAGGATGTATTTTGAAAGAAGCTTTCATGTGGTCTTTTACAGATTCAAAATGGTTTTTTTCCCCACTTATGTATGATGGCTTACCTGACCTGATTGTTTTATTTCATATGTGGGGACTGCTAATTTTGAATAAAAAGTTTGCTGAAACATGTTGAGCAGCTCTTCTTTTTTGTGATGTAGGAACCTATCTCTATTCTTTCCTTGTTATTTCCACCTCTGGTACCAAAGTTTCTGTTAAAGAAATAACTTGCAGGAATATATGTACTTTGTTAACTGGAGTATACCTGTACAGTGTGCCTGCCGTATATGCAGGGGTTCCGTTCTGGGAACCCTTGTGTAAAACAAAAAAATGCAAGTGTCCTGTCCCATTGTAGCCAATAAATGCAATGTGTGCATGCCTGTGCCAGCACACACCCGTTGTATCCATTGACTTTCACAGGACACAGTGCTTCATACAACCTTGCATTCATGCCTGCAGAGGTCACACCAGCAGAGGGCAGACAGTATAGCGTTGTGAAAACAGTTTAACTACCATAGTTGCTTCCTATGGAATCTTGGGCTTTGAAGTCTGATGAGACACCAAAGCTGTCTGGCTCAGAATGTGAACACCCCTCCCTAAACTGCAAATTTCAAGATTCCATAAGATGGACCCATGGCAATTCAAATGGAATGATAGTGCTTTAACAGTAGTCTGACAGGGCCCCTTATTAAAGATAGCCTAACCAAGTAAGCAGTGACGCCTTTACTAGTTTAAGATTTAAATTTGAGTCTGTTTACAGTTCTTGGCGCTCCAAATAAACAGTTGACTCAGATTGGCACCCCAGTTGTTTGTGAGATAAACCAAATAAAAAAATAGTAGTCATGGCCCTTGGGGAAAATGAGTTTCGGGAGGTATGGTTTGTAATACAAGCAATGCCTACCAAATTTCCTTCTTCAGTTTGGCTATTAAAGGTAGAGGATGCTTTCTTTTTTCTCTTATTCAGCTATTCTAACTATGTGCAAAATTAGGTGTGCCTGCATCCCTTGATTTTATTTGTAAACCAGGAGATGGCTTGAAACATTTTGTTGTTTACTATCCAGTCAGCTTTAATTTGTGGCAGCCCTGTGTATAAGAGATCTCCAAGGCCATTTCTGTACTAGAGTGTTATAGGACTATTATTCCACTTTCAACATCCTATGGAATCCTCAGAGGCCCCTCCCTAAACTGCAAATCCCAGGGTTCCATAGGATGTTGAAAGAGGAATAATAGCACTATAACAGTCTGGTGCAGAAATGGCCCAAGTGTTCCAGTTATCAATTGTCCCGCTCAAATCTTGCAGACTTAGGGCTGTGGCTTCCTGTGTTGAAGCAGTCCATTCAAAATATAGTCTTCCTCTTTTCCTATTGCCTTATATTTTTCCTGGCAGTTCAAAGTAAACTTGATGTGCTCTAGATAGATTCATCCTCTCTTTACTTGTCTTTTTGGCAGGCCACGGTATTGGTAGAATTCACCTACCACACCACATTTCAAATGAGTTGATATTTTTCCTGTCAGCTTTCTTCAACATCCAGCTTTCACAATCATACATAGAAATTAAAAAATACTATAGTATAGATTACTTTGGTATTTAATAGTATATCTTTATGCTTGAGCCCTCATCTTGTGCCTTTCCAAATATTCTAATTTTTTGACTTGATCATT
This sequence comes from Iguana delicatissima, assembly GCA_948472985.1. Taxonomy (NCBI): domain Eukaryota; kingdom Metazoa; phylum Chordata; class Lepidosauria; order Squamata; family Iguanidae; genus Iguana; species Iguana delicatissima. The sequence goes on from CAOKZL010000765.1 coordinate 302,247, forward strand.
TTGATCCATGACTTAGCCAAGGTATAGAAATTTTTTACATGTTTGATGCCTTCATTACCCACATTAAAGTTAGACGTGAATCATAAACATCCTGGTCCATTTCAAGACAAGAAATCTTCTCTGGTGTTCTTTGAGAGTTTTCTCAGTGCTGGCTTATAAGCCACATTTCTGTTTAGAAAGAAGATGTGCCTTGCAGACAATTTTTCTTTTCTAAATGGCTCCACTTAGAAATCCCCACCCTGCTATTAATGTCTTGAGAGGCTGCTATTTCAGCAATACTCCTGTCTGTAGTTTACCCTGCAACTAAAGTTAGTGGCACTCTCATCTTTTAAAATAACTTCTTAATCCATCTTTCTCTAACTGGATATATAATTTTTAGATTTATCTGGGACTTGCCAAAAGGGGCACTCCAACAGTCCAGTTCTCAGGAATAGGTCCCATCAAGCTAAACAGGAATTACTTGTGACTGAGTGTGCTTGGAAAGAAACCAGAAGCCTCTTCATTCATGAGGCTGGTATAACTATCCAGGCAGAAGCAGTAGCAGCAGGAAGAAAACAGCTGTGGGCGCAGCAACCATGAAGTATGGCATTGGAGGACTTGGCTGCTCACAGTCGGCATGTTTTGTCTGCCTTCCCACTGCCTCAGAACTCTGATAGTGTCGTGCACTAATAGGACTGTGATCTATGTATTGCAAGTGTGTTTTTTTTAATTGGCCTACATAGGATTGCACTGCAAAACTCCACATTTTTTAAAAAAGCAGGAGACAAGAGATTTGGGACAATGTGCTTCCCCTCCCCCAGTGACCTAAAAATCCTGGTGGGCGTTGAAAAACCTATGGGACGAGCGGGAGACATTTAGGTTTTATGGAACCCATCTCCTCTCTTGCAGTGATGACGGACAGCAAGTGAATGGAAGTTGGGTACTGCTTACCTTCCGGAGGGGGCAGGGAAATCCCAGCTCTTTGGCCCTTTCCGTAAGAGCCTTTCATCCCAGCAGGGGGACAGGAAAGGAGCGGGACTGTGACGATGCTTATTTCTTCTCCCATCATCAGGTGGCATGATTGTGGATTAAATAATTGATGGGTTTTCCCCATCAATAACCCGTGATCGTGCGACCATCCTGCACTTATCTGGCCTGCAGAAGCACTGGAAGCATGATGGAGGTGCTTTCTGTCCCAGCGCAGCTTGGGAAAGTGCCCAGCTATACTGTGGAAGGAAAAGGCACGTCCATTGCGCTTCCTTCAGCAGGGAGCCAGCATGTGCGGAGGAGAGCATTTGTATCCACGCTCTCATCCCGGCAAGGCCACCCTTGGGATGACACTGGGACAATGCCAGAGACAGGTAAAGTGTGGGAAGGGCCTTTGATTTCTCACACCTTGTAAAAGTCAGACAACAAAGAGAATCAAGTAGGGATGCCTCCTTACCATTTGGTAGAATATTAGCAAAAATAGTAGTAATAGAGAAAGAAAAGAGAAGAGGCATCATAACAGTACTAAACATACGAAGAAACATTTCTAAAAGTGTCAGTCAGGCTCGCTCCCATAAAGGTAGCAATAAGGAGTCAACTGGGGCGATCAGGCTCAAGGCTCTCATTATCTGACGTCTACATATCATAGCTATTTTGCAAGGGTAAAATCCTGGAAAACTGGATATAAATATATTTAATAAAAATAAAAACCTATGTAGGTGAATGACGCCTATGCTGTCCTCAGGCTCTTGCCTATTAACTACTTGTTGCAGGAAGATCTTTCAACAGGGGTGCTGTACTGTAATTCTTGCTGCTATGTTGTAAATGCTTTAAAACTAATTTAAATTAGTGCTGTTTTAAATAGGATTGTTTGTTCAATTTTTAAAACTTATTACAATTTTTTTTATTTTTATGTTGTTTTAGTCTGTGCTGTGAGCAACCTTAGGTCCAACAGTGGTATAAAAACAGGATATACATTAAATAAATAAATTTACTATATATTCATTACATTCCAACTAATACAAGTAAGTCACAAATTAAAGCATGTCTTAGACAGTTTCAGCCACCAGAGGGTGGTCTGCTCTTTCTTAGTACTGAAGCAATGCTGTGCAAGCTTCTGTAACAAGAGAGCCAGGTTCATATAGGACAAGATTCTGTACTTTTAAAAGAAGAGGATCTTTCTGGCAGCTGCTAATTCTGTTATTCACATTGGATTTATGGAAACGAGGTAGCAATCAAGCCTTTTCTTTTCACACAGTTATTAAAAATACAAAGGCTCTATGCCCTACAAATCTAGGATATGGTCATACATTTTTAAACCTTTGTGTTTTACATAATCTACAGTTCATCTTTTACCGTTCCATACTATTTAATTAGAAGTTACTGAACATTATTTTTTTTAAAAAAAAAAAAAAGAGGAACTACAGTGAAAAGACTTAAATAGACTAGATCAGGACTCGTACAACTTTGTAGTTACCTGGTCATGGAGTACTGTACACGCAGACTACTCAAAAATGTCTTATTGAATTCACTGGGGCTTACTCCCAGCTTGTGAATATAGTATTGCAGCCTGAATTCTCATGCTATACCCTTGAATATGACCATTATTTTCTCAAAGGTCTATGTAATCTATCAAACTACCAGAAAAAAAGAACTCTAGAAGAAACCTGAGGCTTGCTGAGTGATTATCTGTCTCCCAAAGGGCTGTTTCTTTTCGCCAGTTAGATCAGGAAACATTTGCAAGTCAATAGATGTGCTGTACCAGGAACAAAAACAGAGAGAGGATTTTCCAGAACAATAAATTAAAATCTGGGGCTGCCAAACTTTTTCTGACAGGATGCCTTGGACTTTAATAGGCATGTGACAGCTAGAAATTCAACAGCTGAAGTTTCCCTAACAGAGGAAATCCAGTATTTTTATTAATCAATGTTACATTTATATTCTCTTTTTCTTCTGCTGAGCTCAAGACAGAATACTTGCTTCTCCTCCTCCCTACTTTAACTTCACAGCAACTGTATGAGGTAGGTCAGAGGCCCTTTCTGCACAGCATTTGCCATGCGAAAGGGTGCCTGGAGCGTCGCGTGATTGTGAGGAGCAATCTGCACAACGCACTCATCATCACATGATGATCCACGGACCGGCAGGTGCCGATCGGGCACCTTTTCATTTTCGGCCAGAAGCCGAAAATGGTGCGTGATCACGCATTGCTCCTGGCCCTCGCGTGCACTTACCTGGCGTGCGGAGCCTCCAGAGCCGCGCCGGTCACGCCTCCTGCCCCAGCGCAGCCTGGAAAACTCCCAGGCTGCGCTGTGGAAGGAAGAGGCGGGGCTCTTGTACAAGCAGGCAGCTCGTGCAGAGCTGAAGCAGCAGGGACACAAGAGCCTCTTGCCAGAGGCTGCTCGAATGATCCCCAAACCTCAGCACTGGAAAAAGGTAAGGTGCAGAAAGGGCCAGAGTAAGGAAAGAATGGCCGGTCTAAGGTTATGCCCTGAGTTTCTTTCTTTTTTTTTAATATTCTTTATTCCATTTTCCATTATACTTTAAAATATCACAACTCATACACACATACAATTACTTACATTCTACTACATATACTAACTACATTCCAACATGATATATACCAAACTTCAACTTATGTCTTTCTACCCCTATATTCTGTTTCACACTACCAGACAATCTCTCACACTTTCTACCCATTAATTACCTTGTAATTTACCCCTATTACTCATTCTTCCTCATTCGTTACTTCCTTCACATTACCTTATCTCATTTCCCTCGTTATTTATTAAGATTCTCTTCTCTCTGTCCCTTAGATTTCTTTCTATCATTATTTGTAAAATATATTTATAAATTAGAACCTTATTAATGACTTATTTTTCCCTCCACCATTAAATTGTATTTATTCATTCTTAAAACATCGTCAGCCTTTTTATTTATTAATTTATATTTATTTGTTTAGTTATTTATTCTTCCCTTTCCCAACGAATTTTTACCACCCACTCCCTCTAATCATCATTATCTCCTCCATCCTGTTTCGTTAGATCCTTAAGTTCTATCTCTATATATTCCTTTACTAATCTCCAGCTCTCTTTATGTAAGCCTTGCATTCTTCCTTGAATTATCCCTGTTAATCTATCCATTTCCATCTTTTCATTCATTTTTACAAACCAATCTTCCATTCGGGGTATATCTTTACTTTTCCAATTTTTTGCGTAGTTCAACCTCGCTGCCGTAACCATGTAAAGAATAACTCTCCAGTGTTTTCTTTTCTTTTCTTTCTCAATTTTCTGCATCATGTTCAATAAAAATAATTCTGGCTCCAGTGGTATCTTAATCTGTAATGTTTTTTCCATCTTTTCTTGAATTTCTCTCCAATACATCCTTGCCTTCTCACAAGTCCACCAAAGGTGAAAGAAAGTTCCATTATCTTTACCACATTTCCAACATTTATTTTCTTTCGTTCTATATATCTTACTCAATTTTATAGGATCCAAGTACCACCTATAAAGCATTTTAAGATAATTTTCCTTCAATTTTTGAGCAGCAGTAAATTTGTTTGTGTCTTTCCAATGTTCAAATTGAATTTCATGCCCAACGTTTTTTGACCATTTCACTATAACCTCTTTTACTTGTTCTGTCTCTAATTCTCTTTCTAACAACATATTATATAATTTTGATATCGTCTGTTTCTCTGAGTGAAGAATTATTTTTTCAAAAATATCTTCTTTTCTATGCCCTGAGTTTCAAGGCTGAGTAGGAACCTGAAGCTGGATTTCTCAAACTCCCAGTTTAGCATTGTAACTCCTGTGTCGTACTGACTCTCATAGTATGTTTTGCTGTCACCTATTTTATATGTGCAATTTAGGCTGCTGAGAAGAAGAATAAAGAAGGCACAGTCTGTAAAAGACCAAGAGATTCTATAATCAATAACTGATCTGGTTAGTAAAAACCGGCTTCACAGCAATCCATCCTTTCTTAAAAACAAAACAAAGTATGCCACAGTCTACACATCTTTTTCTGAAAAGAACTCACTAGCAACTGATTTTTAGTACTTTTTTTTAAATTTACCCACTTATTTTCCTCTTTTGGTATAAAATCTTTCAAAGCTTAAGATGTTAGTACAATAATCATCATTCACTAGTCCTTGTAGCCATAGTCTAAATCTAGGTTACTTGGAACTCTTGACTCCTTATGGCTGAGGTAAACAGATTTCATACAGGGTCAACTTTACTTTATTAATTGGCATTCGGAGATCCACCAGTTTCAGCCTGGTGAAAAAAACACATGCATCTAGAATTCAGAAGTTCTGAGCCAGGAATTAAGCATCAGAACTCAACTTTGAGTGTCAGAACTCAAAGCTAAGTAAAAATCTACTTGTGTTTACGCAAGTTCAAGTTTTCTTTATTTGTCATTTATTTCAGTCTTGGAGGGTTTTCTTTTTTCTTTTGCTCATTTGTTTGTTCTTTCCTTCTTTTTTCTGAGAAGGGGGTTTGCTACTGTTTGCTATTGTTAAAAAAACTGGAAATCTGAAATTTCTGTAGATCTACTGCAGATCATCCAGAGATCTACCAGCAGATCCAGATCTAGCTTTAGTCCACCCTTATCCTGTTCTTGGGGGGGGGGTCTCCTGCTGAAAGATGCTGCAAAAGGTGGAATTTATTGTTCTATTTTGTATTTAAATGTGGTTAAAATGCACATATACTGGGACAGTCCAGGTTCTCTCCCCCTCCAAATGAAGCAATCAATTAACCACTACCCCTCTTCATACAAGTTGTATGCTCCATGCACATACAAACAACTTCCTAACAAATAACAACAGCTTACCAGCCAAGCACCTGGAATTCCAGAGATGAAGGCATCAGTCCCACCACTACCACTACCACCACCACCAGAGGAGGAGGCAGGCAGCCATGTGGTAGCACTATCCCAAAGGAAGGTGAGAGGAGGATTAGAACAATTAATACTAAGATGGTGAGTAGCAGTGCCAGCCTCTGAGAGAGGAGATGGTGTGCAGTAGAGGCATGGAGACTGGCTGTATTTTTCGTGCCTTTTGCTCAGGAGTCTATAGATTAAAGACACTATGGGAGAAATAACCAGGAAAATTGCCATGCCATGGCACAGGCAATTATCCCAGTCATCCTTCCCATAATTCCTTGATTCCAGGCCTTTAAATAATCATTCAACTCCATGTTGCCTCTTCTTTTAGGCAGTATGTGAGGAATAAGAGATATCTGTAGCAGATTTCCACTCTTCCTCCTCCTATTGCAGAGTCTGAGGAGGTAACGCCTCCAATCACCTCATCCTTTGGTGTGTGGGGAGGTTATTGTGGACACCAAACAAGCAGAGAGTGAGAGCCTTATCACAGTACACTGCTATAGCGCTATTATTCCACTTTAACTGGCATGACAATATCGCATGGAATCATGGGATTTGCAGTTTAGGGAGAGGCATTTAGAATTCTCAGCCAGAGAGCTCCAGTTCCTCACCAAATTATAAACTTCACAATTCCGCAGGGTGCAGCCAAGGCAAGTTAAAGTGGAACAATGAGAGTGCAAGTGTGCATGGCCATTTCCACACTAACTGCAAACTCCAGGATTCCACAGGATGGTGAAAGTGGAATAATAGCACTATAACAGTCTAGTGCGGAAATGGTCCATGTGTTGGGGGACTGCTCATCATCATCATCATAGTTGAAAAACACGAGAGTTGCTCTCAGAAACCAAACAGGACCTCCCAGGAGCAGTGGGGGAGAGGGAGAAGCATATTTATTGCCGCAGTGCTCTCTTCTCTGAGACAACTACTTCACTGGGTCTCATGGTATGATCAATCCTGCACGTGCATGGCATGTCAGATTGTGCAGGACATATGAACAAAATTCAATTTTTCTATTAAAAAACATAGACACTGGAATAAAATTAGGTTTCACTTTGCATTTACTTGAAATTTAGTTTAATCCTTTCTGAATATAGCTAACCAAAACAGGACATCAGGTTTCAGACAACCCTTGCAATACTGCACAGAAAGAGGTGTGAGCCTTCCTGAAAATATCATAGCTAAGGCACCCAAGAGATTTTAGTTGCTGGCCAAGCAGGAAACAGTTTCTGGGCTGATCCTGTTCCTTTATCAGCAGCTTTTCACTATATTAAAATAAACATTGACACTCTTTTTTATATGTCATCTCATCAGGTTTTGTCTTTAACAGCAACCGGAGACACAGAATTTAAACAGATAAATTTTGTCTAGCCATCAAGATAAATTATGGGGAAGCTTCTCCTGTTTAATTTTTGTGTTTCAGGCTTTAGAATCGATTAAAAAGAAGTTGGCAGCCCTATAATGTTCCATTCTCTATTTTAGAATACTAACTTTACCTGCCAAAATGCTGACTCACATGGTCAGTACATTTTGATGTGATATGGCATGCATACTATGCAAATACAGGGGCAAGTACTTTATCCATGGCCTCCATCATATCTGTTTTAACCTTGAAGAGGAACATATGGCACTGGCAATCAGAACTGTCAAATAATATTGGTGGTACAAAATTTATTTCTAAGAGAGCAGCAATATTGCTGTGTAATTGTTTCAGACTCATCCTTTTTTGGGGGGGTATTCTTTATCATCAAGCACTTTTAGTTGTCATCAGCACTTCCAGGAATTCTACTATTATGCCAGTAAATTAATTAATTAATTAGTTAATTAAATCCATATTATAGATATGCACTGTCATTCCAACTATAAAAGCTGAATCACTTTTTCTGTCATCTATATTTTGATACTTCAGGAAAGCAACCTCTTTTTGGTTCAGTACTGTAAAATAATTTTAATAAATATTCTAAATGATAAAAGCCTTAAAATAGATGCATATACGATTATTTCTCATATGTATGATTACACATCTGCACTTGCACTTGATGCAATGTGTTGATTTATGGAGAAAATAAAAAAAATATAATGTATAGGCATGAAATACTTACATGTCCTAATTCTTAACCAGGAATCTGCAAAAAGCTCAGAGCACATCAAAGACACAATCTGCCCAGTAACATTTTTTTTGTCTAGGACTAATCAGTAGCCTCTTTAACGGCATTCAGACCCCTACAACATTTGCTTCACAGTTGAGCATAATGCATGCAATGCTGTGGAAAAACTGAAACAAGAATGTTCATATTAGCAAAGTCAGGTGGTGATTGCACATAGAATGGGCCCATTAAAAATATTAAGTATCGCTATGCTTGTGGAAGCCCCAAGATTTGCAGAAGTACAAATTAACTTAAAGAAAAAAGCACAACTTAACAATCCTGTTACCCCAAAACATGGGTGACCCAGAGTTCCACTCACGATGCCAGTACCTCTGTGCAAAGGTGGGGAATTATTGGCTCAAATTAGGAGGCCTGTGAGAGAGGGTAACCTAGCAAAATCTTTGACACCAGTGTTTAGCTGTACTTCTGCAGGGGAGAATAGCCAGAGAAGTAAATTAATCCCACACAAAATCCAAACAATCACACAAGGCTAACCTAAGGAAAAAGCAAGGGAAGTTGAAGATAGCAAGATTTCAGGGCATCATGGGTGATATTTACCAATCTAGAAGAGTAGCAAAGAAGTAGTGATGTGGCTTGGACTTGCATCTAAGGACAGTACATAATCAGGACTCATAATGACAGAATGGTGACTGGAAATCAGTGTACTGTGAGTAAGCTGGCCAAAATGGGGACCGGGTTATACACTGTTTCTGCCTGGAGGGCACGGGTGTGAATGGCTCTCCAGCTAAGTAAACAATGGAGTTTGCAGAGTAGACAATGAGGTCCAGAATGGGCTGGTGGTTTTAGCATTAGTAGACAGAAGTCCTTCCTGATGGTAAGAGCAGTTTGACAGTGGAATGTGCTGCCTCAGAGTGTGGTGGAGTCTCCTTTTTTTGGTGGTTTTTAAATGGAGGCTGCATGGCCATCTGTTGGGAATGCTTTGATTGTGTAAATCCAGCTTGGCAGATGGTTGGACTTGATGGCCTTTGTGGTTTCTTCTAGCTTTATGATATTATATTTGGTGTGTTATCTAATGCACCCAAAACAAAGACCACAGTAAGAGCTGGGACCCAGCCAGCTACTAAAGGAATCTCTGAAACAAGCACTTTCGATTTCTAAAGTGACTTTTCTTTTTCTTTTCTCTATAATGCACATTTGTGAGCCAATTCTGACAAATAACAAGAGTGACAATCTTAACCTTTTTGTGCAAGCGTGGTATCAATTGTCTTCAGCTTTCAGGAGGAAACAGCTGTTTTAGGACTATTTTGCATGGACATTAGTGTGAAACGAAGTTTGATTACAGTAGGTGCTACCACTCAAATGTTTGCTTAATTCAAATCATAAGCAAAATCATCATGATCAACCCAGGCAATGCGGAGCAAACATCCTAGTTTATTATAGCTGCAGAGCATGCCACTCACACTGGATCTGTGCCTGTGGCAATAAGTCTGGAAGAAACTGACTGATGGGCCTTTTGTAAGCACTACTGCCATTACTGAGGAGTGTTTTGGGAATAAATTGTTAATTAGAGTGAAGATGTAGGGAGACGGAATGGAGCTCTGCGTCTTTTCTGGAGGCGTCTCAGTACTGTATTCCACATATGGGTAAAGAATAAAAGGACAAACCTTTCACCATTCCTTTAAAAGCTGATTTTGGAAAAAGTAGGCTCTTAAGGGCTAGAAAATAATCGACACAGGAATTACTGAACAAAGAGGTGCACAAGAAAATTCATATAGCTGTAGGCATATAAATGAAAAAACAATTCCACATGGGATAAGCTGCTGAACTGTGACCATCTGTGGTGCCCTGGGGAGCTGTCTTTGCCAGGGAACACAAACACTTATGTGTACGCAACATGCCTCTTTCTGTGCGTATTTCATTCATAATTGAACAGTAACATAAGCTTAAACAGAAACTGCTTTTGTGCCCTTTCTTTATAACATACAAATGTCTATGTCAGTGGCTCTGGCCTGTGAGATAACAATGAATATAGAAGAAAACAAAGGCTTCAAGTTGGATCCTTGGGATATGACTGGAAGAAATTAGTCCTTACTGCCTTTGTCATTAATTTTATGGAACATTTGTTTGCCTATGCAATACATGCCTCTCCTCTTATTGCTGCAAGCACACATATTTGGAAACAAGTTCTGTTTGAATCCATCAGATATGGCTTGACAATAAATGCACTTAGGATGGAGATGTCAGAAGTTAATTACAAGTACTCGAGCATGGGGATTGTGACTGATATCAGTTCAGTTATGTTGGTAGAGATGGGGAGAAGGTATGAACAGATTAAAGTAGCATATGGATGTCTATAATTCAGTCTCCCTTATCTATTAAGAGGCACATGTTACTTCCATGATATTACATAAGCAGGCATGAAAGATGAGTAACAGAAGGAAAAAAGATTCAAAGCAATACATGGGTGGAGGTCTGTCAGCATTTAATACATCTACTTATTATCAACAGAAACTTCACCCACACTCATGCTTCACATGGGATGGGATGGTAACATTTGTCCACCTGCTCTATCTGCCCCTTGGTTGCTAGTTACTTAAGAAGACACGGGGAAATCTGTGGTCTTCCAAATTTTATCAAACTACAGACACCATTATGCCTATTAACTGCAATGTCCAAGACTGATTGGAGATGAAGTCCAATAATATCTGGAAAGCCATAATGGTTAACTGATAATAGTGAATGACTGCAGCTAAACCATACAATAGGATTCCTGCTAATGGTGCAGCTACATAATTTGAGATTCTGGACTTAATGGCCTTTCTAGGGGATGAGGGGGTGTTCTTACATGCTAATGTGTATTTACTTATGTAAAAATATGTGTATGTGTTTGGGCACAGCTTGGGGGAAAAAAGTTAAATCTGGGAACTAGAATTCCCCCTATCCTCTATCCTTGCTGGCTAGGGATTCTGGGAGTTGCAATCCCCCCCAAAATTGATATTTTTTTGGATTTAATTTGGGGTCCTCCTGGTCATTCTGCTGAAACTTGCCCTGATGTCAGCACTAAACCTGTTCAGACTATGTCACTCTACTCTCTTTTAACATGCTTTGCTGACGTTTTGCAATACAGTTTTGCTATGTGTTTTAAGAGGTCTCCATAAAGTCCAGGCACAATGGCATTCATGTCAGTTTCAAGGTTTCTCCTTCTCCCTGCTTTCCCTTGAATTACTTGCTATGGTTAATTGTTGCTCAAAGGAACATTTCTTATGAAGTTTGTCTGGCAAAGTATTATATTGTGTGAGCAGGGCCTGCCCTACCATTGAGGGTGGGGGGCAGTGTTGACAGTGACAATAGCAGCTGCTTCCCGGCCGTTACCTTTCACTGTAGGAGAGAGTTGTGTTTTCTGGACAGCCCTTTCCCTCAAGTTACCCTGTTGCAGTTAAGTGAGATGGAGGGTGGTGTCACGTCACTAGTGTCAAAAAAAGGTGCAGGAGCTGTGGCTTACTGGCAGGGGAGATACCATGATCATTAATTAAATCACAGTAGTCTAAATTTTTCAAAAACAAAATTAATTACCATATTAGAATACTGTTACTTTAAAATGTTGTGACATCATTCAAAACCATGAGAATAATAATAAAAGTACAGCACAGTCATTCCATTAAAAACCTTACTATATATCTGGTTAATCACCAACTGTTCAGATTAAAAAGGTCTTTACCGAGGCTATTTCTGCACTAGACTGTTATAGGACTATTATTCCACTTTCAACATCCTATGGAATCCTGGGGTTTGCAGTTTAGGAAGGGGCCTCAAACCCCAGGATTCCGTAGGATGTTGAAAGTGGAATAATAGCACTATAACAGTCTAGTGTGGAAATGGCCCTAGTCTCCTGTGGGACAGAATTCCACAACCTGGGAGCAGCCACCAAGAACGCTTTCTTCTCATATCTCTACCAAATGTATCTGTGAGAGTGGTAGGACAGAGAAAAAGCCTTCCTCCAAGGATCTAAACACTCGGGCAGGCTCATGTAGGGAAATAAAGTCTTTCAGAAAGTCAGGACCCAAGTTATATAGGGCTTTACATAACCAGCACTTTGAATTGTGTCCAGAAGCAAACCAGAAGACAGTGAAACTGTTCTTGCAAAGGAATTATATTTTCCCCGTAACCAGTTCAAGTCACCTAAATACCCTACAAAGACCAGATCCCATCTGATCTTGAAAGTTAAGCAGGATCAACCCTGGTTTGTACTTGGATAGGAGACTGCCCTGACATACCAGGTGCTGTAGGCTATAACTCAGATGTAGGAACTGGCAAAACCACTTTTGAGTATTCCTTGCCTAAGAAAACCCTAGGAAATTCATGGTGTCACCATAAATTTACAGACAACTTGAAGGTATCTGCCCACACACAACCAGACCCAATCAGCATTAGGCAGTTTTCATATTAGTTACCAAAAGATCAACCTGAGTTTGAAAAAAGTATAGAATCATAGAATCATAGAAATGTAGAGTTGGAAGAGACCACACGGGCCATCCAGTCCAACCCCCTGCTATGCAGGAACACCCTCAAAGCATTCCCGACAGATGGCCATCTAGCCTCTGCTTAAAAACCTCCAAGGAAGGAGATTCCACTACACTCTGAGGCAGCATATTCCACGGCCGGACAGCCCTGACTGTCAGGAAGTTCTTCCTGAGGTTCAGGTGGAATCTCCTTTCCTGAAGCTTGAATCCATTGCTCCTTGTCCTGGTCTCTGGAGCAGCAGAAAACAAGCCCTCTCCTTCCTCTGCATGGCATCCCTTCAAATATTTAAACATAGCTATCATGTCCCCTCTTAACCTTCTCTTCTGCAGACTAAACATACCCAGCTCTCTAAGTCTGTCCTCATAGGGCATGGCTTCCAGGCCTCTCACCATTTTGGTCGCCCTTCTCTGGACTTGCTCCAGCCTGACCATGTCCTTCTTGAATTGGGGTGCCCAGAACTGGACACAGTATTCAAGATGAAGTCTAACCAAAGCAGAGTAGAGTGGTACCAGTACCTCCCTCGATCTAGACACCATACTCCTATTGATGCAGCCGAGAATTGCATTGGCTTTCTTGGCTGCCGCATCACACTGCTGACTCATGTTCAGCTTGTGGTCTATTAAGACTCCTAGATCCCTTTCACACGTACTGCTATCCAGCCACGTGTCTCCCATCCTATATTTCTGTATTCCATTTTTTCTACCTAAGTGTAGGACCTTACACTTCTCTCTGTTGAATTTCATTTTGTTAGCCCTGGCCCAGCTCTCCAATCTATCCAGGTCATTTTTTTTTTATATACTATAAATATTGCTCATCCTGGCTGGGGAATTCTGATAACTATCCCTCCCAAAACAAAGTTACATTCCAAAGCCTGAACTTCTTTCATAAGGGCACTATCTCAGGCAAAGTTGCTCTTCAAAGCATAACAAAGGTCAGGTCTGAATTCCCTGAGGCTTAAAAGGATAGCTATTCAGAGGCTTTTATTTTATGCTACTTCTGACTAGCCCTGCCCCTAAGCAAACATTGGCAAGAAGGGTGGACTGAAAGCTCCCTCCCTGTAAACATTTGCACTGCATCTGCAGAGACTAGTGGGTGCGGCAAGTCAGCACATCTGACAGCAGTGGTGTGTGGACACACATCACTGTTCAGTTCAAGGATGAGGAGAAGCAAGAGTAAAATGGCTGGACAATACATTGACTTCAATCCCAGTGGACTAAGTTTTTAGACTCAGTACTAAATATTCTGAGCCTCCGTGGTGTTGCAATTTGAGAATTGGAGTATGACCTTGGAGACCAGGGTTCAATTCACCGCATAGCCATGGAAGTCCATTGGGTGACCTTGGGTGAGTCACACATTCTCAGTCCTAGAAAACCCTGTGACAGGTTCACCTTAAGGTCACTGTAAGTCAGAAATGACTTGAGGGTACACAAGAACAACTTTATATCTTCTTCCTCTATTTTGCTGAGTATGAAATCTGACAACAGTTACTTTATCCCTTAGAAATTACCAGCAGTTCTCAGCAAGATCTCTGGTGCATAGAATAGCTTCTACCTTCTAGTGTTAGTGTCATCATCCTATACATGTCTAGTATTTAGGCCTTACTCTCAAGTAAGTATACATTGCACATGTATCTCAGCCAAAAGGCTCCATGCCACACATAGAGCAAAATAGATGTAAACTTTTTTATCTGTTTTGCTGGATTCACTATTTGGACTGTAAACATCTAGATTGCACATAGTAATTAAATTGTTTTGCTTAGCAGCAGCTCAGCTCTGTCTTGAAATTTACTATAGTTTATGGCAAATTTTTTTATACTGAGGAGCTTTCTTGATCCATAACAGTAAATTGAGTTCATCCCACTGAGATCTTGAATTCTTTTGAGGTACTCTGTTTTCCTTAAGACTACAGTGTCCAGAACACCAAACTTCCATTGCTATTATAGGACATAAAAATATTCCTAATGAATTTCAGATACTGCAAGTTCAAAATACCCTCTCTCTCTCTCTCTCTCTCTTTTAGAGTCAATCTAGCAATCTCACTTTACTTTGCAAGGGAGCTGGGTAAGACTCCAGTTACCACATGCTACAATATTTCCAATTTCTATGTATGGTTGTGGGAGCTGGATAGTGAACAAAACTGGCAGGGAAATAAATCAGTAGAGGAGAGTTCTGTAGATATGGAATAAATGGGTCCTTCAGCAAAACTGTCCTGATCTCTCATTAGAAGTCAAACTTACTAAACTTGGGCATATCATGAGTCAAAACGGCTTGCTAGAAATGGCTAATGCTTGGTAAACTGGGAGGCAGGAGGCAGAGAGGAAGACTGTGCGACAGGTGAATCAATTGAAACAAAGACACCACAGCCCTAAGTTTGTAAGACCTGAGCAGGTCCATTGATTACTGAGGCTTTTGGAAGTCTTTCATTTATAGAGTTGTTCTAGCACCGTGTACCCCCCACAATTGTCATGGTTTAATTGGCAAATATTATTTAATTGGCACTGATATAAATAATACCCAGTGTGACTGGCAAGTCACGCTGGAAGAGGCATATTACTGACTGTAAACATGAGATTGCAAAGCAGGTCAGCCACACCTACGTCTTAGGCAAGAACCAGGTAATTTTCAAACTAATAGCACAGACCCTCTCAAGACAATAGGCTTAAAAGATCAGGAGCTGGACATCTCAGAGCTGAAAGGGGAAATTCCCACCATGTGATTGTCTTAACTCTGACCCCAAACACCTGGACATTTCCCTATTGTTTCCCCACCTGTCCACAATAACTGGCTGTTACGACAGCCATTATCCTTTTGTCACTTAAACACTAAGACCATTAGCTCTGTCCAGACTTCACTGCTGGTGTTGCAACTCCCATTCTCTGCTTGGCTGGGAAGGTGATTCACACTCATACCCCTAGGATATTTTTCAGGTATAAGAAACCCTGATTTCAGGTTGTCTAGTGCAGTCTCTTGCCTTTCTGAATGCCACGCTGTCCGTTTGATTCCTGAACAAGAACTGTCCTTAGGTGCTTACCTAAACCATGTCGCTGCTTTCCTCACTGCTCTCCAGACTGGTAATTATAACCTCATCCCTGAAAGTCCTTTATCACACTTTCCTCCTTTTTCCTTTGACTAGTCCTTGTCTGCTTGCATGAGTGCTTGGATCTTTGCATGCTTGTGTGAATTTTTCTCACTAAAACATATTTTTAGTTTACAATTTAAACTCTTTGGCTGGTTCTTTCCTGCAAGGATCCCATAAATATATTATCCACTTTCGAAAGGAGGTACTGGCATCATTGGTGGGCCCTTATTGCATCCACATTTTGGGGTAACAGGGTCACCATAAGTCAAAGTCAACATGATGCACACAGGACTTTCTATGGGACTGTGGTAGAGATGTAATTACATCCTGCAGGTGTCATTAATTATGGAGTATGGTAAAATACTGAATGCATGTTCAGAGATGGGAATCATGCAGCCTGTCAGATGGACTTCAACTGCAAGTCCCAGCAGTCCTAGTCAGGTAAGGAATGCTGGGACCTCTGGGGGGTTATATGTTGTATATCTAAATGGTGTCAAGGGGAGCTTTTTGAACTCAAGGGCCGAAATGAGTTTCAGATATTATTACCATTGTTGTTGTTGTTGTTGTATGCTCTCAGGGCCCATATACTTATGGTGGCAAATGGAGGGGACCAAAAATGCCAGTATATTATATCTTGAAGTTCTTACTCCCAGTAACAAAGTTTTAGGAGAAGCACTTCAGCCATTGAGAATGGGGTAGGGTGAGGTAACACACAAAAGCTGGGGAGCTATCAAACTATGTTGCAACGGAGAAGAGACCATGGCCACCTTGCGAAGCCCAGAGAGTAGTTAGTTTGAATGAACAGTGGTATATTCTTGCCTGCACAGCAAACTCAGTTTAATACCTGAATGCTAGTTTTTCTGGTAGTCATCCACACTGGCCATTGTACCACTGAATGCAGTGTAAACAGGAAACAAGAAAGCTCGGTGTTGAGGCAAGAAAAAAAGTGGTGGCAGTGAATGTCCTTTTCCCCATTTATCAATGAAATACCAAAGAGGAAACATATAGAGGCAAAATCAACAAATATAACCCAACAACAGTCATGTCAGGCCTGACGCTAAGGATGCCCAGCACTACTGCAGATTCAACAGAGAAGAAAGCCTCTCAAACAGTTCACATGTAGCCAAAGAATAAAGACACAAGTCCAGGCTAAGTCCCATGCTGCCTCCAAGCCCCGTCACTGGACTGGATTCAAGCCAGGTCATGCTGACCTGGGGCATAGATTATTATTTATTTAAAGCATTTATACCTCACCCTCTTACCAAAAAGTCTCTCAAGGTAGCTTAACCAAAGTAAGCAGAGTGGCACACCTTACCTATGGGTTAATCATCCATGTTAAATGTTTGGCATGCAAGGAGTAGTGGGAGAAGAGGAAAAAAGTAAGTTAAAGCTACAGTTCCTATAATGATCCCCTGGGATAGAAACAATGCAGCTAAAGTAATGAAACGGTTGCAGCTAGGTGATAGTTGAGGGTGGGCCAAAGGCTATGGAATTGCAGAAAGAGGCAATGGGATAAGTCCTATTTCATTTCTCTCAGGTCTCCAGGCCTTATTAGTGATTGGCCCTAGGCTCTGGCATTCCCTCCTTGGTATCTTTCCATCAACAGGTAAAGACTTTTTTTAAAAATTTATTTTGAAAGGCTTTTGAGAACCGAAGGGCTTTTAAGAGTGCAGTGTACTGATTTCATTGCACCATCTGTAAATATGCTTTTAAACATCATTAACTGCACTTTTAATCTGTTTTTAGTCATTTTTGATGTTGCCTTTTTGAATGTTTGAACTATACAGTATATTGCATTCGTTCTAATTCGTAGGCTGCCTTGACTGCTCGTTTTGGGGGAAAGGCAATGTGCGAACGAAGTTGTTGATGACGATGGAATGGCTGCTTAATGGAGACTGAGAAGTTCTACTGATTTCAGCGAGGCGCCTACCCTGAGCACGCCAGTCTATTCCGGGGGCAACGCACTGCAGTATTAAAGCACCAGATGCTCCAGCTAGGGTAGGGGGGTTATTCACGGCCTACCCGCCGCTCACGCCTCTATCCAGCCCCACAGCGACCATCACCACAAAGGAGCACTTGTCTGTGCCTGGAAAACAACGCCAGGTATTTGGAAAACAGCCCCGCTGCTGCGCTCCTCCTCTTTTCTGCCCAGGGGGACGTCCCTGCTCTTTCTTGGGAGCCTGGGGGCACCACGTCCCACATGCGCGCTCGGTAGCTTCAATCCCGAAAGGGCAAAATCGGGAACATCTGCATTTAGCGGCGGGGTGGGGGGCAGGCAGGACTGGCGAAACAAACGCGTCACCCCACCACCGGAGGCCGGTCCTGTAGGAAACGCCCGCGTACACTACAGGGCGTATATCTATACCTGTATCAAATCGGCATCTTTCCTGCCTCATCGGCCCTCGCCTTTTCCGAGCGCCTCTGGTTGGTTGGTTGGTTGGTTGGTTTTTGCGAGGCCTCGAATTGGGAAGGGAAAAAACCACCGCCACCACCAACAACCTTAATTTCAGAGGGACCGGCTGTCCGAAGGAAAAAATCTCGCCAGCCAGTGCAACGCAATAGACATCCGGGGAGGTCCTGCGCCTGTTTTGTGGGCGCTTCGTTGCCATTCACGGACACGGCCGAGTCCCTTCCCCCGCCCGCCTTCTGCTCTCAACTGAGGCCATTTCCGCGCTAGACTGTTACAGCGCTATTATTCCCCTTGCAACATCCTATGGAATCCTGGGGTTTGCAGTTTCGGGAGGGGCCCTCCGGCCCCTCCCGAAACTGCAAACCCCAGGATTCCATAGGATGTTGCAAGGGGAATAATAGCGCTATAACAATCTAGTGCGGAAAAATAATAGCGCTGTAGCAGTCCAGTGCGAGAAGCCGGCGCCAGCCAGCCGCTTCAGGCTACCAACGGCGGCGGTTGCACCCGGTGTGGCCTGTAGTATTGTCATTATAATTTTGCAAAGCCCAGCAAGGAGCGGCGGGGGGGGCGGGCCCCGGGGGTGGTCTTCTGCCGACGCCGCGCGCACACGTCTCCCCGGCGGCGCTTCTTACGTCGCCTGCCCGCACCCTCCGCCGGCCCCTCCTCCTCCTCCTCCTCCTCCTCCTCCGCGGTGCTGGCTGGCAAAGAGTCCAGGCGTCGGGCTCGTCGGCTGCGCTGCGCGGCCTCTGCTCCAGCCAGCGCTCTCTCGCTGCCGCGGTCGGAGGCGGCTGCCCGCCATGGCCGCGTCCCTGAAGCAGAGGTTCGAGAGGTTCCTCCACGAGAAGAACTGCCTGACGAACGTCTTGGAGAAAATCGAGGCCAAGACGGGCGTGAGCCGGACCTACGTCGCCGTCGGTGAGGCTCTCTGCTTCTTCTGTGGGGCCAGCAACGGGATCTCCCCGCTCCTTCCACACCCGGCCCTCGTGACCTCTTCCCCCCCGCCCCCCGGGGTTTGGCCGGGCTGCCAAACCAGAGGTCGCCCCGATTAGGGCCGCCGGGGCAGCGGCCAAGGAGCTGTGGAAAGGGAGAGATTTCTGAAAGCAAAGGGGGGGGGACTTTTTAATTAGCTTTGAATTCGTAACATTTAGTTATATTCCTTGCTTTGACTCCCAGAAGCGCTCCCGCCCCCGGGGGTCTCCCAATTTGAATGAAAATAGAGCTTCACGTCGGACGGTAATGATGCGCTCCAGCTTTTAAGACAGGGAAAAGAGGCAGCGGACTGGCATAGCGAGGGCTGGTTTGCAGCCAGTCTTCTCTCCGTGGCCCGTTTGCTGCTTCCCTTGCGCCTTTGCGGGATGGCGAGAGTGTACGTTCCCCGCAACCCACCCCCGCGGCAGCCCCACTGGGGCAGCCCCACTGAAGACCCGTCCTTGTAAATCCCGTTGATGGGGCGCGTCTCTTCTCGGTGGGACGGGCACTTGAATTGAGGCCTCCGGGCCGCAGCCCCGTCTCTCCCTGGCGCGACGTTTATGGGAGAGGAGCGTGTGGGCAGCGGGCCCTCGGGGGGCGAGCGGGAGGCGCCTGGGTGGGCGCTGGGCCCTGGGATTGAATGTCCCAGCAGCAGCCGCAGCCGCAGCCAACGGGGCTGGTTGCTCTCCGGTTACAATAGCTGGTGGTTGTGAGCGGTGCCTTTCGCCTCCTTTTCCCCGCTTCTCCTCTGACGAGCTCCTCCTAAGACACCTCGTCAAAAACAACCTCTAGTTAGAAGAGGGTCTTAACGGCGGAGGTGGGGATTAATGCTGTTTCAGTGGCTTTGGGTGTCTGCAGTGAATCTGGGAGAAGGGGGAGGAGAGAAGCAAAGAGAGTTAGTTACTCCCACTAGAGGAGAAATTGCCCAGCTGACCTGTCTGGGCTGAACAATGAAGCTTCCCCTGCCTCCCAACTTTGGCACCTACCCCTTCAGTCTTACAGGTTAGATTCTGTTTCCCTCCCCTCCACTCTACCTAACACCCCCCCACACACACACACCCCAGACCTTGTCCATCAAGAGCACAGGCAGGATGTGGCGCTTGGACTGGCTTTCGTTCCAGGCCACTGGAGTTGGGGTTGGGCCCTGTGGAACGGATTTGCCAAGTTTCCTTCCCGCCTCTGCCGTGAAGAAAGTACTTCTGCTTTATATAACCAAGCACAGCCTTACGCTGTCTGTGTGTTTTTGGTAGGCCTGCCGTTCTCACTCACGGACTTCTTGTTTTCTTTCTTAGCCATTTTTGCTGTGCTGGCCATCTATCTGGTGATCGGTTATGGAGCATCCTTGCTTTGCAACTTGATCGGGTTTGCTTACCCTGCGTACATCTCGTAAGTATTCTTCTTGCTGCATGCTGGGAGCTGCTCTTGAAACAAATAACTTGGGGGTGGGGTAGGGCAGCATGCTAGGGGCAATGTTATTTCTTTTTGTAGCTTCCAAACCGTCAGTTGTAGAGGACTGGGTTGGTGTTTTACAGTCATTGTTCAGGCACTATCTGAATTTGCCACATCACTTTTCTGGATAGGTCTTGGCTGGGGGGGGGGGTGCAGGGAAGAGACACACTTCTCTCTTGGTAGCCTGAACTTGATGCTGTTCTGCACGGTGCTGTGAAGTGAGAACTCTTTGTAAGTTAAGGAGCAGGCAAATGGATTACAAAACTGTGGTGAGAGATTCTCCTGACATCTCTTGGTTAGAAATCTTTGCTGTCACAATGCTTTTAGGAGTTCCAGAGTTCTGTCTGAGAGTGAAAGGTTATTTCAGCAATATCTCTTCTAATGAAATTGTTGGCTGTGTTCCCTGAAACATTGATGATGTCATTTCAAAACGGTTTGGTACATATTTTAGCAAGTGTGTAGGCTTGTGAGGGTGGGGGCAGGCTTGAGGTAGCCAAATTCAAGTACATCTAAGCTCCACTGATTTCAGCAGGACTTAAAGTGTCTGTATTGTGTCTGTATTGTTCTTCTTCTTTGACAGTTGCATATAAGAATTTTAAAAAATTAAGAAAAGGGCAGTTTACTAGATGTGGAAATATTGAATTCTTTTTTTCCCTCATGGGAACATGACTAATGGGGGAAAGTTGGTACAGCTGGTACGGATTAGGCTGAGAGCCACACCTTAACAAAATAGAAAAAAGCTGCAATTCTGCTGTGAGGATCTTGTGAACTGAGCCCTGTATTGCATAAAATGGTAAGAATAAGCTATAATTATATTTCTTAAATGCCCTGCCAACGTGGATAATACAGAGCAGTAGTTCTGTGCTTATATTCTTCATATTCCAAGTATAAACAGTCCTCCACATGTTCCTAAGCACTTCTGTCAACCAGAAAAACACGGATGTAGAATCACAGAGTTGGTAGGGAAGACAAGACTCATCTAGTCAAACCCTCTTCCAGTCTACCTATTTATTCCTTGACAACTGCAGCATCAAAGCAGAAACGGTCCACGTGGAATTGCCGGTACAAATGAAACTTCAAGGCTGGAGCTTTTCTGTCACGTGATGTCATTTCTAAGACAACTGAAGTTGTTCATAGTCAGCTGTGAGTCACAGAGTATTGAGATATTAGGTCATATACCTGCATGTGCAGATTTACCCCATGCACTATAGAGGGTGTTTCATTACCAGTTCCATTAGGCAGAGGATGATCTGTTACAGATGAAAATTGGAGATATGCTTTTTTGGGGTTATCAGTATGATGCTGTCTTAACAGACAATCCCTGCGATACATCTCTGCCCACATGGCTGAAAAACGTAATGTTTGATCCCTGTGGTGAAAGTTTCTACACATTAAGAGTAAAAAGAAATGTGATGTGGTCCATGATTGGAACATCTGATATCTTTTTCTTTGCTTAAAAGGAATGATGGGGAGCTGATGAAGTGCCACAGGAAGGGGGAGCTTTGGTTCTTTCATCCTATACTGTTTCTTTCATGACTGTAAAACTGCCTATTGCCACAGTGGGGAGGGGAAGACAGGTGCAACATGACTCCTCATATTCCACCATCCCACATTCCCAGAATAATGGTCACATTGCTGTAGATTTAAGCTAAAGAAACTGCACAAGTGAAGAGATTAAACTCTCCCTTCCTGTAGCATTTTAATCAGTCCAGATTCCTACTCCAGCTGCTTTTATTCACAGGAAAAGAGGGCAGGAGATCCAGTCATAGATCCCCCCCGCACTTTAAACTCACATTTGCCCCTGAAAGGGTACTGTTGGGGTATCTCTTGCAAATCTACTTGTGTGTTTGTAAGCCATAGCTATCCAGTACGGGGGTGTCCTCACATCTGCAATTTGCCCGCCTCTGGCTTGCATGTAATTTTTTCCCCTCGTGGACATTCTCAGCATCTTTACTGAATATGGCTGTTTCACACGTAACTTGCATGATGTGATGTCCTAAAGTCTTCACATTGGTTCAAATGCAAGGCTTCCAATCAGTTCATGCTTTCAGCTGCCAGTAGTCAAATCCTCTGTCCATTAGTGTATAAACCAGAACTGTGAACACCATTGCAGAATTGCATGTCTCCCTCTCTGTCACTGTACTGCCATACATGTTTCTTAGCATATGATATGATATTTGTATTAATAAAATGTTCTATTAAGCAGTGGTGGGTACAGAAGTGATTCTCCTTGCCTCCTTGGAATATTCTGTGTAGTGTCTCTGTGTTGTTTGCATGGTATCATTTCTTTCAAAGCTCTTCCCGTTATGTGTTTTCATAGTTCTACCATTTTAAAATGTTTGCATGCAACATTGACTTGTATGTGTTTCTGAACTTATGCTATTGCGTAGGGTTAATTAAAGTACCAGTGTGCTTCGCTTATGAAAAACAGCAGCAACAATAATAAAAACATTGTTTAAAGGGTTGGAGACGCATACTAGTGACTGTGCTGTTGTTTGTATTTAATCAGAAGTAAGCCCCACTGTATTCGGTGGGATTTACTTCCAAGAAGAAGGGTATAGGATTAAATGTAAAATGGCAAACAAGATGTGAAATGAGATGAAGACAAGCAAAGGTAAATAGTAATAAATTTGAAATATGGACCCTCATCATGATAGTCTCTATAGCGACTTGCACAAAGGAAATCCAGTAATGATGGCATTGGTATTGATATAAGAGCCAGCATGGTATAGTGGTTTGAGTGTTAGATGTGAAGCTGGTGACCAGAGTTCAGTGTGGTACAGTGATCTGAGTGTTGAACTACATCTCTGGAAGACCAGGATTTAAATGTCTGTTCAGCTGTGGAAACCCACTGGCTGACCTTGGGTAAGTCAAACCCTCTCAGCTTTAGAGAAAGGCAGTGGCAACACTCCTTAGAATAAACTTTGTCAGGAAAAGCTTATGATAGCATCGCCATAAGTCAGAGTCATCTTGAAGGCACATAACGGCAACAACAAACTCATAACAGTGCCTTGTTCCTGGGGAAAAAAACTCATTCAGGGGACAAAAGAATGATCACCGATATCAAAGTCCCTGTTAAATAATCAGTCCCATTTTTTTTTCACCCTGTGGGCCCTGACTCCATTATACCACTGAAAACAAGACAGAAGATATACCTCTAGGGATGAATGGCATACAGTGAAAGTCCTAGTGATCTCTCTCTGTGTATAGTGGCTCTGATGGGCTCATTGTTGAGCATTGTATGGAGATGCTAATTGTCAGATTATCTACAACCTCTGAGACATCTGTGATTGTAGAATCCTGGAGTTGGAAAAGATCACAAGGGCCATTGAGTCCAACCTGCTTCCATGGAGGAACTCATAATCAAAGCATTCCTGACAGATAGCCATCTAGCTTCTGTTTCAAAACTTCTGAAGGAGGAGACACCACCACACTCAGAGGCAGCATATTCTACAGTCAAACTTTTCTAACCATCCGGAAGTTCTTTCTGACGTTTAGATGTAATCTCTTTTCTTGAAGTTTGAAGCTGTTGCTCTGTGTCCCAGTCTTTGGAGCAGCAGAAGAGAAAGGAAGTTTGTTCCACCTTCCATATGACATCTCTTCACATATTTAAACATAGCCATCAGATCACCTCTTAATGTTCTCTTTTCCAGGCTAAACATACCCAGCTCCTTAGGCCACTCCTCATAGGATGAGTTTCCAGGCCTTTTACCATTTTGATCACACTCCTCTGAACACATTCCGGCTTGTAAATATCCTTCTTGAATTGTGGTGCCCAGAACTGGACATAGTATTGCAGGTGAAGTCTGACCAAAGTAGAATAGAGTGGTTCTATTACTTCTCTTGACCTAGACGCTATTCTCCTATTGATGAAGCCTAGAATTATATTGGGTTTTTAAGCTGTTGCATCATACTGCTGACTGATGTTCAGCTTGTGGTCTACTGAGACTCATAGATCTCTTTCACATGTACTGTGGTCAAGCCAAGCATCATTTGTCTTATATCTGTCTGCTTCCCTTACATTTTTCCCTGTTGAAATTCGTTTTGTTAGTTTTGGCCCAGCTCTCTAATCTGTTAAGCTCATTCTATATTCTGATCCTGTTCTGTGGGGTATTCTCTGATCCTGTATTCTGACCCTGTTCTCCTGATTTGGTTTCATTTGCAAATTTGGTAAGAATGCCCTCTATTCCCTCATCCTGGTCATTGATGGAGATGTTGAATAGCACTGGGCCCAGGACAGAAGCCTGTGGCATCCACCAGTTACTTCTCTCCAGGATGAAGAGAAGCTATTGGTGAAAACCTCTTGTGTTTGGTTGGTCAACCAATTACAAAGCCACCTAAAAATAGCATTGTCCAGCCCAGATTTTACTAGCTTGTTTGCAAGAATGTCACCGGGAACCTTGTCAAAGGCCTTGCTGAAGTCAAGACATGGTATATGTATAGGTAGTTTCTTTAAATTAAAAAAAAAATTAAATAGAAAAGCACTATTCAACATACAAACAACAACAAAACATACATTGTACAAACATTAACAGAGATCTGCACATACTTAAATACTAACAAAACATTACTAAAATTGGTTCTGGCTGCTGTTGTAAACAGTTCGTATTACTTATACATTTACATCTAATGATTAAGTCATACATTTCATTCAATAATTATTATTTATTGCTTACTTAATTTCTCAAGTTCATAATTACTTGTTAACATATTATAGATTATTTTATACTAATGATCATTCATCTAAAAATAATAATCATCTCTGTAAAAACATTTTTAAACAACAGAATACGTCTCCTAAATCTGCTTATTTACAGATAATATCTTGTAAAAACAATCTTGTTGGCCACATGTGCACCTTCCTTATGGAGATGTAGGTTTTCTAAACATGCCTCTACATGCACCCAGTCTCTAACACTAAGCTTGAATGAGGGCCTGTACATTCTCAAGTGAGGCCATTTCTGCACTACACTCTTATAGCGCAATTATTCCACTTTCAACAGCCTATGGAATCCTGGGGTTTGCAGTTTCGGGAGGGGCCGGCCGGCCCCTCCCGAAACTGCAAACCCCAGGATTCCATAGGCTGTTGAAAGTGGAATAATTGCGCTATAAGAGTGTAGTGCGGACATTGAGTTGTGGGCGGGGCACAGTTGTGCCTTTCTGTGGTAGTGGGATTGCGTGTTCCTGTGAGGTCTCCCACATCAGACAGGCTTTTGCTGTGTCACTGGGCCTTAAATTGACCCATACTATGATAAGAGATCTGAAGACCTAAATCAGTAATGAGCAAAGAATGAGCAAAGATATCTCTTTGCATATTTTCTTTAGATACCTTCCTTAACAGGTCAACAGCTCTAAAATTGCAGTGAGTAAATACACTGCATGTTAGAAAAAACATAGGAAGATGTGTATGTGTGTAAACCTCCTCTAAACTCATTCATTAAAGGGGAGTTTCCATATCAGATACACTTAAAGATATGTTTTGTTTTCTTCATAGACATTTTGCACATGTTGGGCTTACCCTCAGTTGCAGCCTCCAGGGGATTTTTCCTGTGGATCAGCAGCCCTTCATAGGAAAAAAAATCCCTGCAGCAAAGAGACAGCCTCCGTGTGCTTTGTCCGTACAATTCACAGGTCCTTCCTGCAAATACAAATCATCATTTGTACTTCTCCCACGGTCCCAGGGCGTAGTATGGCAGTCTGGGGAATTTAAGCATTATTGTTAGAGTGGGTGGGATGACAACCAAAACCAGTCTTTTCAGTACTGGGGGGGAATGCTTGCAAAAATTAGTCTCAAGTAAAGGTGTTTCCACACTCAAAATTGTCACACTGTAGCAGCTGTGTGTCTCCTTGCTTTGTAGTAGCAACAAAGTACCGAAACTGGCTGAGGGCCCTTTATAAACTTATTTGAGGAATACAGTGCTTGTTCTTGGTCAGATTTGTTAACTGCAGTCAAATTTCTAATAAAGACTAATGAGGATTAAAAATTTCTTGTGATCTGCGTTTTCCAGTCACGAGAGTCAACTTCATATTGTAAAGCGGTATTTGTAATTCAACTTTGCTTATCCCTTTGCCTCATGTCCTAAATAAAATGCGTTTATAGACCTTGTGCTCCTATGTTCTCTATTAGACTGTACCCTAAATTAAATATTTTAGGAGTTGCTGAATCTTGCTTTGTATTGTGGTCTTTTGTGTTTCTTACCAGTGCATGGGAAGGGAGCTTGAATGCAGATTCAAGTCCAAAAACTGAAGAGCATAGTTGAGTTACTTTATTTGTTCTCTCCCCTTGGAGATTTTATAAACCTTTTCGATTTGAATAACTATCTGCCTTTTGTGGTTAGTAACTCACATTTCCTGTAGAAGCTCAGTAGACACCACATACAATTGAAATTTACATCAGAAGTAACCAAATGTTGGGTGAAACAAGATACTTACAGGAAGAACTGCACAGGAGCAGAAGGAAGGGAGAATCTTTTCAATTAGTGTGATCAGCTAATCCTGACTCATGCAGAATTGATTGTTTCAGTGAAGATGTTATACATCTGAGAGAGATGAGTGAGTAAAAATTGTGTCTCAGATACTAGATCAAGGAGATAGGGATATGTTTATACTCATGGAATTAGGTGATAATTGTGCATTAGTGAATTGCAATATTACATGATTGAATGTGCAAACAAATGTGAAATTAATGATTGCAGTGTGCAATGCATAATCAGTAGCACCATATGTAGAATACCGCAATCTTCTTTGTATGGGGATTAAATGTCAAACTGATTCTCTAGTGGGCCATGTTGTTGTTGTTGTTTTGTGCCTTCAAGTTGTTTCTGACTTATGGCGACCCTAAGGCAAACCTATCACAGAGTTTTCTGGGGCTAAGAATGTGTGCCATGCTCAAAGTCACCCAGTGGGTTTCCATGACCAAATGGGGAATCAACTCCTGATTGTCAGAATGCCAGCCTATATTTCCGACTATCCGTATGAATCAGTAATAGGCTTTCATGCGCGGCCCCAAAACAGCACATAGAGTTACTGTGCTACATATGCTGCGGAAGTGAGAAGACTTGTTTGTTATATGTGTAAACATGGCATATGTGTAAACATGGCAAGCCCATATACAGTGGACTCTCCATTTTTGCAGGTTCAGGACTTTTATTTATTAATAAAATTAATTAATAAAATTTATTTACAATATTAAAATATTTTAAAAAATTATTTAAAAATCTTACACTATTTGCCTTTGCCACAGAAAAAATATGTTCTCTCTAGGAATCTGTAGGTCCTCCATTACAACTCTGTGGGCTACTATTCTAAGCTTTGCTAGATCCTCCAGCATGCTTGTGTTGCCCATCTCCACCAGAGGTTGACCATAGAGTTGTTGTAGAGGACCTAGAAAAGTGTTCTCAGGTAAAAATAAAAAATGTTTGTGATTTTTAATTTTTATTCACATTTTTCCACTTTTGCAGGGGTCTTGTGTCCCCACTTCTGCAAAAGTGGAGAGCTCACTATACCTGTACATCCAGATCTACAATGTACTCTAGCAATATACCCTTTCTGCATTTATGTCAGAGATATATCACTTGCAGGAAAAAGAGCAGTTTGTGGATGGGTTGATTATTATCAGCAAAATAAAACAGTGTGGCACTGCTGTGCTGATAAACCACCCTCAGCTGCTTTTTAAAAACAAACAAACTGGCCATTTAGGCCCTTAGCACACAAAGGTGTCATACTGGCAGAGCTACACATTGTCACTGCTTCAGGACCTGTGCTATCACACGACGTTGTCATTAATCAGCTGCTATTGCATTGCCATCCTTTGGAAATCTGCCCTTTTACAATGCCAGAAAAAAGCCAGTAATGGCCCCCTTTCTGGCCACAGTCCTGTCAGCTGTGCAAATGCAGTTTCTCAATCGTGCTTGATAACTCTCCCTTCCATAGCCGTTCCAGCTGTGGGTGGGGTGTGGGCATTCCCAGGTTGTCACTCCCTCAGCTACTCCTTTGGTGTGTAAGTTCAAAATCTGTCACCTCTTGGTGTTTATTTTAAATTTCTCCTTTGAGTTAAAATTTTATATTTTTTAAATTTTTTAGCATTATAGCGCAAAAGCACAATAGCGTACCAGCATGTCATGACGTTACAAAATTGTTGCACTAGTATGGCTTAAAAAAAACCCAGTCACAAGCTGTGGAGCAGGGAAGAGGACTCACTAATGAGGCTGTAATGCAGTGGGAACACCCGTGCCAATAACGCTACTCATCTTATGTCAAAAGGGTTCACTAGAGAGTGTTCATAACTCAGTACCATCTCTGAAATGGCTGTGCTGGGACTGAAACAGAATAACATGATGTTGAGGCATGGTGTGGTAAGGGCCTTAGTATTCTACCTGCAGCACCTCATCTAGTTTGGACTGCGTTCATTTATGCTGGGTGTCATTGCTGGGATGTTACCTGTGTTGAACTGTGATGTATCATTGGATGAGAACATACTCAGGTTACAAATCTCCCCCTAGGAAAAATGGCCAACATTTATACCAGTAGGAGAAGAGCAAAGAATCCCAGGGCTAATATAAACAGTGAAATCTTTATTGCACACTAGAAACTAAAACATTTTTTTTAAAATGTCTGCCCAGTAAACTACAGATTAGCCTCTGTTGTATTGGAATGGCAGTTCTTGTGTTTGGTGAATTGTCCACATTTGCAAAAGCTTGTTTCTCTCTTCCCTTAAGGATTTTAAGAAGTACCGGTATATCAATTTCCAGATTATTATACATGTTGCTGTAAAGGAAAAAGTTCTTGTAGCATCTTAAAGATGTAATAAATTTCTCAGTCTTTAACATGCCCCATGACATTATGTGGTTCTTGGACCTCCAATAAATTGGTTACACCTTGCAGTGATACAAGATCTGTACTTATTGTACTTCCTTTCTTTGAAAAGGTTACTTTGACAAGCTTCTTAACACATCAGTCTAGTGTAGAGGTGAGCAACAGTAGAAGGCTAGGGGGCCACATATGCCCTCTGGAGACCTTGGAAGTCCACATCTCTTTACCACATTTGCTCCTCCAAACAAACATACATCTTTTTTTGCCCCAAAATGCCCTCTAGGTGCCACAGGTATATTTAAACATATTTTGGGGCCTTTCTGGGCCATTTTAGACTCAAGACAAGCCTTTTTCAACAATAGGAAGCGAGCAGGAGTGATTCTGGTTTAATTCCTGTTTCAGAAAAGGATCTAGGACAATTCAGCATGGGTGGTTCACTATTGCAGCTTTGCTAAGTTTTTTGAATACACAAAGATATATCATAAGCAAACTTTTGCGTTCTTCTCTTGCTTAGAAGGTGGTATCCCTTTCACACTGAAATGGTTGCACTGAAATGGCGGTGCTGCAACAGCTGGGCTGAAATGGCTGTGCTGTATCGTTCCATTCCATCAAAAAAGGACTCTTCTGGGCCCAAATTTACACAAAATATGATGGAAATGTACCCCACACCCCCTAGAGGAAATTTTGGGGCAAAAAAATATTAAATGTTGCCAAAAAAAAGTTTTAAGTGCCTGGGAAGGCCCAGTGGGCGTCCAAATTTGGTAGAAATGCCCTCTGTGCGACAAATTGGCCGTGGGGGTAACATGTGGCCCACAGGCCATACTTTGCCCATTCCTGGTTTAATGGAAGGAAGACAGAATCTGCATGACAGCTACCAGAATGGATCCTGGGATGTCATAGTAGAAACTGTTCCTCTCCTAAATCTCTTGTATGTTCTAAAAGGCATGGGAGTGCTGTAGCTCAACAGTGCTATAGATCCCAGATATAATCCCTGGTATCTTTTGGTAGGCTGGGATAGACTTCCTTCTGAAAATTGGGAGAACCTCTGCCAATTAGCATGGACAATAGATCAAGGGACCAATGGTCTGACTTGGTATAAGGTGGTTTCCAGTGTTGCTGGAGACTTGCAGGTGGTGGTGTCTGGAATTTTGGTTGATCCATGTGGTTCTCTGGTATAATGTACCTTATTTTCTGAGATATCCCTTTCTGCTCGTGTGGTTTTCTTTTAAAGCTGCTAGCCAACAGCCTACAATGGTCCTATGCAGAATTGATTATTCATTGTTTGTTTTATTCTTGACCTTCAAGTGTAGCTAATACCATCTTTTGAAGACTTCATTTTATTGGTCTGCAAAGTATTTAAAACAGGTGACTTGGGGGACTCTCTTTTATAGGATTGTCATAAGTTGAGGTCAACTTGATGGTAGTTAACAACAAGCTACCTAAAGTCAAAAGAGAAATAAGTCGGAGAACTCTGTCTTTCATGTTTAATAATTTTTGTGTGTTCAGAACACTTTTATTTACATAACTGAACTGGTTTGCCTTATGTATTTCCGTGCTCTCTGACAAATCATTACCTGTTGGGTGTTGTTGTTTGTTGTTGTGTAAGTGATTAAAGCTAAAAACATCTGCAAGCTCATGTGGCAAGTAAAGTCTCAAAGGTATCTGAATTTCATGAAATATATATATAGAACACCAGAGGAAAACATGTGTAAATTGCTAACTTTAAGTACAGTTTTTAAAAATGGGTCAGAACACTAGGGAGAGAAAGTGTTCTTAGCTGGTCTTATCAAAAGGCTAGGACTCAAGAACTGAATGTATTTAATTTTCTAAAGTTAGGAAGATTTCCAAGGCAAAACTCTCCCCAGAAACAGTAAATTGTGATCCACAATAAGTTATGATGGGCGGGAGAGGGCAGCGACATGCTAATTGTGATGTGTCTGTGACTTAAAGTCACCTGTCAACTTACAGGAATCCCATTAATTTCATAGGATTTTCTTAGACAAGGAATACTTAGAGTTTTGTCAGTTCCTTTGTCTGAAATACAGCCTACAGCACCTGGTATTCATTGGCGGTCTCCCATCCAACTGCTAACCAGATCTGAGCCTGCTTAGCTTCCAAGGTCAGACAGGATCTGGTGCCTTTAGAGTATTTGGGTGTTATGTTCTAATTACCACATATGTATCTGGCCTTTTCTTCTAGTCAACTCAGAGTGGTGCTATCCCTTTTTTACTTTCAGCAAACTTATGACAAGGAGTCACCAGTTCATTTGACTTTGGCTGCTCTTACTATGGCAAGCCTTGTGTTGCCCCCTGGCAAGGCTGGAAGAGAATCCTGGCCTTGATCTTTAGTACAGAGCTGGGAGGTAGAAAGGGATCTGCAGTTAAAGTGAGTTTCAGAGGATGGAGCATCACTGTGGAGAAAATCCCAACCTCCAAATCCAGCTTGAGGATAATGCTCTTTTGGTGCTAAGCTGGGGGTGAAGCTCATCAGATGCCTAGTATCAAGGCCAGCCCAGGCTCCATCTTTGCTTTTGGGAAACAGTGTTATCTTGCTGTTTAGAAATTGGAAACACTCACTGTCTTGACGTATCAGAGCCAAAATAAGCCTGTGCTCACAAACTTGGAGTACAAGATGGATACTGGGGATCATTTGAATCCCAGAGGCACCTGTAGGTTTGTCTGTTCCACTTTCAGGCAGAGGGCAAGGCCTTGGTGACCACAAACTGAGGCTTGGCTGCTGAGTCTAACCAAAATATATCAACTGTTTCCTGTGGAGTACATTAGACTGAGAGAGCATAACTGTCTCTTGGCCAGCTAGTTAATGTCATGGCTTGATTGGGATGTCAGCCAGGTTGTCTTGATCTATTAGCATACTCTCTCCACAACACAGTGTTGTCTCAGTCATCTTCCTTGCAAAAGCCTCTGAGGAAGTGAGTTTGAGGAGACCTAGGTCCTTTCTGCAGCTTACCTTTTTGCGGAGCTGGGGTATGGGGATCGCGCGAGCAGCCTGCAATGAGAGGCTCTCACGTCCCTGCTGCTTCAGCTCTGCACGAGTTTCCCAGGCTGCGCTGGGGCAGGAAGCGCGACCGCTGCGGCTCCGGAGGCTCTGCGCACAGGGCAAGTGCGTGTGGGGCTCTGGAGCAATGCGCGATCATGCACCATTTTTGTCTGAAAGCCGAAAATGAAAAAGTGCGCGAGCGGTACTTGCCCTACCCTGGAGTGTCTCACAATTGTGAGTGCGTTGTGCAGATCACTCCTCACAATCGCACGACACTCCAGGTGCACTTTAGCATGGCAAATGCCTTGCGAAAAAGGCACTAGTATCCACTCCCTCTCCTTTTCGAATCAGCAACATGACCCATGCTTTTTAGCATAGTGTTGCTGATCTGGTGTATTCCTGAATCAACCATAAATCTGTTCAGCTCACCCTGCCTTCAGCAAAGCAGCTGCTTCTCATAAAGTGCATGAGCTGGTAGAGAGCCATGTTGATATCTCTGTTCATACACTGAGCTGCACCAAAGCTGAGTTGAACCAGGTTGCTACTTTTATAGATCATCAAAAGCATTTTTGGTTTCTTTAATACAGAGCAACTAAGTACAGAAAAGGGTGTTTTGATTTTCCCTTTTCCCTTTCTGTCTTTCTTTCTTTCCCCTGCTTTTGAGTCTAGTGTGGAAAATTAATGATACAACACTTATGACTTGACTTTCCTTTTCACCTCCAGGATCGGTGGCTTGTCCCACAAAATTTGTTGTTGTGTGCCTTCAAGTCATTTCCAATTTATGGTGACCCCTAAAGCAAACCTATCATGAAGTTTTCTTGTGAAGATTTGTTCTGAGGGTGTCTGCCTTGGCTTCCTCGGAGGCTGAGAGAATTTGACTTTTCCAGTGGGTTTCCATGGCTGAGTGGGGAATCAAACTGCTACACCATGCTGGCGCTTCCTAGAAAACACATAAATGTATATCATATCTGTGATTCTTTGAGCAGAAAGCCGACATCCAGGGGCTCTTTTTGCTTTCTCATAAGGATTCCTGGTGTACAACTAATCTTTTTTTAAATGAAACAAAACTTACAGTTATAAGATACAGTCTTGGATCACTTTTGGCATGGCCAATTCTTTACTCTAAAAATTATTCACTTTTCTGATTGTATTCTGCAAGAGTAGATGTAGGTGTTGTTTTTTAAAAAAATTAGCTGGTTATACTGGATAGTTGTTCTCAAGTTGTGAGAACAGTGATAATCATAACTGCAATTCCAATCCATTTACTGTAGAGGAGAGATGGAGTAGTTACCTTTTTGGATCTCCAACTCCTATATAACTTATTTTTGCTATAGAGCAGCCTCCCCCAAAGTGATCCTTTCGGAGTGTTTTGGTCTACAACTCCTATTAGTCCCAGGCAACTTGATCAGTAGTCAAGAATGAAAGTAGGAATAGTCTTTTTGTCATACTCTTTTAGGGAAGGGTGCTTTTGTGCTGCTAAATTCAGTGTCAGAAATCAAGTGTGATTGTGACAGTGACAAAGCTAGTGAGAAGCTCTTAATTTGAATTTCAGATTTTTCTCTCCCCTTTCTCAAAGCCCGATTGAATGCAGACTTGCACTAATTTGTATCTCTGTCATTTGCTAAACAAAATTATCTTTTGAATATCACAGCCTTCAATTCAGCCCCAGTGAAAAAGAGCCTGCAGCCAACCGTGTTGAGTTGGAGGCATAGATTCAAGAAGAACACATCAAAAATAAAAATCAGCATTGTGGTCCATGGGAAAAAATCTGAAATGGACAGCTGAGCTGTAACCTTTCAGGTTCTCTGCAGTCATTGATCAGGGTACTTGGTACAGAAAGCAGGAGAATTGAGGGCAAGGAACCAGAAATTGCCAGATGTGGCTGGAAGGTCTGCATTTTAGGATTCTGGGACCCCTCACCCCCAAAAAAGTGACTGATCCCAATTTCTAAAAAGATAAAAGACCAGCTGTAACCAAGATCTGTCTGTTACTTTGGACAAAATGCACAGTTTCCTCACTAGGGAGAACGCAAATCTGAAAAGGAACACATTAATCTGTTACCAAAGGTGGAGGTGAATTTTAGATAATGCATTGGGCACAAGAGTGAATTGCAGCCAATTTCTGCAGTATTTCCTAGTTATCAGACAGACTGGAATCTTTAAAATGCAAAATTCTTCTTTGAGCAGAAGACAGTTACATTTCCAAATCTCTGGTAGATTAATATATTTTAAGTGGAATCATAGAATCGTAGAAATGTAGAGTTGGAAGAGACCACAAGGGCCATCCAGTCCAAGCCCCTGCCATGCAGGAAAACCCTCAAAGCACTCCCGACAAGTGGCCATCCAGCCTTCGCTTAAAAACCTCCAAAGAAGGAGACTCCACCACACTCTGTGGCAGCACATTCCACTGCCGGACAGCCCTGACTGTCAGGAAATTCCTCCTGAGGTTCAGGCGGAATCTCCCCTCCTGCAGCTTGCATCCATTGCTCCTTGTCCTGGTCTCAAGAGCAGGAGAAAACAAGCCCACTCCCTCCTCGACATGACACCCCTTCAAATATTTAAACATGGCTATCATGTCCCCTCTCAACCTTCTCTTCTGCAGACTAAACATACCCAGCTCTCTAAGTCTGTCCTCATAGGGCATGGCTTCCAGGCCCCTCACCATTTTGGTTGCTCTCCTCTGGACCTGCTCCAGCTTATCCATATCCTTCTTGAATTGGGGTGCCCAGAACTGGACACAGTATTCAAGATGAGATCTAACCAATGCAGAATAAAGTGGTACCAATACCTCCCCCGATCTAGACACCATACTCCTATTGATGCAACCAAGAATTGCGTTGGCCTTCTTGGCTGCCGCATCACACTGCTGACTCATGTTCAGCTTGTGGTCTATGAAGACTCCTAAATCCCTTTCACATGTACTGTTAGCCAGCCACGTGTCCCCCATCCTATATTTCTGCATACCATTTTTTCTGCCTAAGTGTAGGACCTTACATTTCTCTCTGTTGAAATTCATTTTGTTAGCCTTGGCCCAGCTCTCCAATCTGTCCAGGTCCTTTTGAATTTTGATCCTGTCATCAGGCGTATTAGCAACCCCTCCCAATTTGGTGTCATCTGCAAATTTGATCAGCGTGCCCTCTATTCCTTCATCCAAGTCATTAATGAAGATATTGAACAGCACCGGGCCCAGGACAGAACCCTGTGGCACCCCGCTAGTCACTTCTCTCCAGGATGAGAATCTGCCATTGGAGACCACCCTTTGGGTACGGTCAGTCAACCAGTTACAAATCCACCTGACAGTAGCCCTGTCCAGTCCACATCTTACTAGCTTCTTTGCAAGAATGTCATGGGGAACTTTGTCAAAGGCCTTACTGAAATCAAGATATACTATGTCCACAGCATTCCCTTCATCTATCAAGCAAGTAACTCTATCATAAAAAGAGATAAGATTAGTCTGGCATGACCTATTTTTGAGAAATCCATGTTGACTTTTCGTAATTACGGCATTGTTTTCTAAGTAATTAGAAACTGACTGTTTGATGATCCGCTCCAGGATCTTTCCAGGTACTGATGTCAGGCTGACTGGGCGATAATTATTTGGGTCCTCTTTTTTTCCCTTCTTGAAGATGGGGACAACATTTGCCCTCCTCCAGTCTGCCGGAACTTCTCCGGTCCGCCAAGAGTTTTCAAAGATTATAGCAAGAGGTTCCGCAATGACCTCTGCTAGTTCTTTTAAAATCCTAGGATGCAATTCATCTGGCCCTGGAGACGTGAATTCATCCAGTGTGGCCAGGTATTTCTGTACTACCTCTCTATCTATTCTGTGCTGCATTTCCCCCACTTCCTCACCTGCTCCCCAACCGCCAGGTTGAGTGTTTTTATCCTTTTGGGAAAAAACTGAGGCGAAGAAGGTGTTGAGGAGTTCTGCCTTTTTTCTTCCTCCTGTTATTAATTCACCATCTTCCTTGCTCAGTGACCCTATCGTCTCCTTCTTTTTCCTTTTGCTGCGGACGTATTTAAAAAAGCCCTTTTTATTGTTTTTAATGTCTCTGGCCAGCCTAAGTTCGTTCTGTGCTTTAGCTTTTCCGACCTTCTCCCTACATCTCCTGGCTACTTGCTTATAATCTTCTTTGGTGATTTCCCCCTTCTTCCATTTCCTGTACCTGTTTTTCTTGATAGTTAGCTCAGCTGAGAACTCTTTAGTCAACCATTCCGGTTTGTTCAGATGCCTTCCATTTTTCCTCCTTAATGGCACAGTTTTAGCCTGTGCCTTCAGTACCTCCCTTTTAAAGAACTCCCATGCATCCTGAACTCCTTTCTCATTGACTACTCTTGACCACGGGATTTCAGCCAGCAGCTCCTTCAGTTTATCTTATCTTAACCTTGAGTGAGAAGTGTGTTCCAAGTGGGAACTTCCCCTGGGTGAATGGGCAAAGAAGAGGCTATCTGCAAGATGTCTTTGCATATCCTTTTCCCCTCTCAATTAGTGGGGGAAAAGGAATGATTTTGTTCTCTCTTAACATATATCTTTATGTTAATCCTGGAAAAGATTTTTTTTGTTATAGCTCTTTGAATCCCTCAATTACCTGGGAGATTCTGAAAGCAGTAGTCTAATAAAGTAACATTTCCAACTTGCTAAAATGTGGATTTATATTGGGCTTACTCATGTCTTGGAGACAGGGGATTTTTGCAAAAAGTGACACTGGTTGTCCAGAATAAAACAATTCAGTTCTGAATGTGCTGCCTATATCATCTTGCACTCCAAAAGACTAGTGTAGGAATGATTTCTGTGCTGCCTGTAGCAGTGAAATTTACACATAAGTGATGATAGTTGTTTTCAGCAGAGTGGAAATTGTGTTTGAATAAGGGATTTCTTTCTCTTTTCCCCTCCTCCTCCTGCATCAAAACCTGTTCTTCTTCTTGTGACTGTTTTTGCCTTTGAACTGCATCATGCTTCTCTAGGGCAGTGGTTCTCAACCTGTGGGTCCCCAGATGTTTTTTTGGACTTCAGCTCCCAGAAGCCCTGGACATTGACCATAGTGGCTGGGGCTTCTGGGGGCTGAAGTCCACAAACATCTTGGGGACCCACAGGTTGAGAACCACTGCTCTAGGGCATTAGAAGTCATTTTCAGGGCTCCATAGACTTAGAAGTCTGGTTTATCTTGTCCTAGCCCACCCTGATTCAGATACTGATTTTAACATACGCACTGGGTTTCAATGGCCATTTCCGCACTAGCCTGTTATAGCGCGATGATTCCACTTTCAACATCCTCTGGAATCCTGGGGTTTGCAGTTTTGGGAGGGGTCAACCGGTTGTGCTTTTTATCAAACTGAAATTGGAAAGTTGGAAAACCTTGGCAAACAGCAAAAAAGCAAACACTTGCAGCTGGGGAACCAGCAAACAGCTTTCTGTATTTTGAAGAAGAAAAGCTATTCTGACAAGACAGCCAGAAGCCACTGAGCTTCCTGACTAAATACCGCACCCATGTTTGTCTTATAGCAATATAACATTACTGACAGAAAGCAACTGGCACATGTCCATGTTAGCTAGTGGAAACAAGCTCCTTTTGTAAAACATAGTTTGACCTTCCCACTAACTATAGTTTAGATTAAACATTATGTCAGATTTGGACTATACAGTCTGGTTGTGAGGCAATTAGGAGCTTTCATTTTGCATTAACAACACTTTAGCTGCTAAAGTTTTGTATGTTGTCCAAACTTCTATCAAGCTTAGCTATAATTAGTGGAAACAAGCTACCTTTTAAAACATGGCTTAAAGCTATGTTATTTATACAAACAATACTTGAGATTAACCATAGCATACCAAACTAGGACAATATTACTATTATTGTTTTTGTTGTTGTTGTTAATAATATCCTCCTCCTCCTTTATTTGTACCCTGCTTTTTCCCAGGTTGGGACTCAAAGCAGCTTACAGATTTAAAAAAGACATATTTAAAAAGTCATAAAATACAGAAGTTAAAAAATAATTGAATAATTGAAAGGATTGAAACAATGGTGAAATACATAATTAAAACTCAGTTACACAGTAAACTATGCTTTAATGCAAAACAGGAGTAAAAGCTTCTGGATCCTTCCCTGGGCAGCATTTGGCACATGAGCCCTGGCCTTTCTGCAGCTCATTCTCATAATGCTAAATTTAGGCCCTTTCCGCACCGAGGTATTAAAATGGTGCAGAGCGAGCTCCGATGGAGGTCTTCTGCACCATGGAGTGGATTGGGGTGGATTATTTTTCATGGTTCCACACTTCAGTCTGCTCCGAAGTGACCGGAACTGGGGGCGCGGCGTGTTTTTTAAAAACCTCTTTTAAGAGGTTTTTTAAAAAGCACGGAGCATGCAGCCCCGTGCAGCTCCGTCACCGCGCTCCGGTGCAGATTTGCAGGCGTGCACTAGTGCGTGCCGGGGGCGGGCTTTAGGCTGGTGAGCTTCTCCGGTTGGTGGAGAGCCTCCGCCAGCTGGAAGCTGCCATTTTGGATGCCGGAGGACTGCGGAACAGCAAGATCACACTGCTCCGCATGGCAACGGACTTACCCGGCTGCTGGTAAGCTCCGTTTTAGCGCGTTTTCCCCCATTTCCCTCTCCACGTGCAGAAAGGGCCTTAGTGTTATGTCTGAATTGGCCCAGTAGGTGTGTGCTACTGCAGCCTTAAAGATGGTGACTTTCTGCACCTGGGGAAAAACCAGAAAAGCTTGATGCAAATTTGAATCCTTTTTGCTGCATCCGGAATCATGTGGTAAGAATTCAGTAACAACTGAATTTTCACATGTAATGGCTGTATTAGCATTAGTAAACTGCATAACTATATGCTGTCTCTGGTTTTGAATAGAACAGTATGTTCCAACAGAATCATTTGGTGTAAGTGATCATTTAAAAATAATTATTCATTTTAAAAAAGGCAGCAGCAGGACTTTATAAGCTTTGCCTTTCACAGTATATAATGTGAACAGTTCTCACATAGATGCAGCTCAGTGGTTGTTGTTTGTGGGTTGTCATAATGTACAAAGGTGTGTTCTCACTGGACCTCCTGCACTGGAGCTTTACAAGGAACTTTTTCTGGTTTGTGGGACTGAGGACTCCAGCCTTGCTCAAGGTGTGTTTTAGGAGTGAAGTGCAAATCCTGATGACATGGTTGAAACTT
The DNA here is from genome assembly GCA_948472985.1 of Iguana delicatissima. Taxonomy (NCBI): domain Eukaryota; kingdom Metazoa; phylum Chordata; class Lepidosauria; order Squamata; family Iguanidae; genus Iguana; species Iguana delicatissima. Next base: position 341,585 of record CAOKZL010000765.1, read on the forward strand.
CCTTCTTGTACATGGGCATAGGATTGAGAACCAGTAAATATGCTCGAAGAATGCAAGTCTTCACCAGCATATTCACACCATTTTCCAAGGCTGAAGGCTATTCGTTCTTTTCTGGTTTCTCCCCAGGTGCAGAAAAGCAACCAGAGGCTGGGGAGGGGCTGCCCAAGCACACTCTGGCTACCCTTGAGCGTCCAGGAAAGAAGGAGTTGCCCAACATGGGAGACAGAGCTGGATGACAGTCCAGAGACAGTCTGGATGAACCTCCAGAACTGATTAGTGGCCAGGCAAACAGAGCTGTGTCCACAAGCCCCTGGCTGCTGTTGTGCACCCAGGATGAAGTATAGTGTACAAGGATGTATTGGGATACCTTCTTTTACAGTGTCCCCCAAATCAAATGCTGATTTCACTAGTAGTTTTGCCAGCATATGTCACCAAGAGGATTCTAACCATGGAATCCAGCTTTATAACCTGATGTTATCCATGTAGATGAAGTAGTGTGAATATCAGCTTATGCTGCCACATCTTTATCATTATGTGATTGAGAGGGCCCCCCCTACCAACCTGGCCCCTTCTTCTCTGTCTCATTGTTGCCTGGCTGGGATGGCCTGACTCTGGGTACAACAGATCCTCCTTCAGTGGAGGTGTTTAGTGGCCATTAGGTTCTGAATCCTGAAAGAACAGCTCCTTTTTCTCTCTCTGCTTCATTTCCATGTGGCCTGGGATAACAGGGTCCTGACTGACTGTGAAGGCTGTTCTTGCTGCTCTGAGTACTTAGAGAGCACCGCTCAGAATAGGAAACCTAGTGCATGTCTTATGAGGCTTTCAGTAAATCCATTTCCACACTAGCCTGTTACAGCGCGATGGTTCCACTTTCAACATCCTCTGGAATCCTCGGGTTTGCAGTTTTGGGAGGGGCCAGGATATGAGTTGTCCCAAAACGTTTTGTTACTTGAAATGACAAACAACTTGCATCTCCTTTTTCTGCATCCTGAAACTGGCTAGAAAGACAGTGAGATCTTAAATGTGATCGTGGTGATAGCCTTTCCCACATTTGAGGCAGCAGTTTAGCTTAAGGAGCCTGTGATAAGTTATGGAGTGTATGGAGCTCATCTTCCAACAAAGGGAAACAGCCAGGAGTTGGGAGGGCTGCCCATCTGTTGCTGAGACAACCACATTATTTTGTATAATGGTCAGACTAACTCTGCTGTCCACTGATTGTTTGTGAATCTTAGAAAACTGGATGGTGTGGTTTTGGGGTGTTTAAAGGAGTTAAAAATGTAGTTGTGTTCTGCTCCTGTTATATTAATTTCTGCTGCATTTATTGCATTTTGATATTTTGATATCACAGCATTTGTTATTGCTATTTTAATGTTTCACATTCGTTAGTAAAGGGTTAGTTAGCTAAATGTGCATATTTTTGTGAAGTTGAGTTTTTATATGAGCTTGCTTCTTCCTATGTACATGAACACAACTAAAATCTTCATGTTCTACAGCAATGCAATTCATATTTAGGTTGGGGTCATAACTGTGCTATAGAGTAGTCGTAATGTGTGGACCCTGTAGCTGGAATGGAATGGCTTACATTTCAATATGTTTCTTTCAGCATCAAGGCCATTGAAAGCCCTAACAAAGATGATGACACACAGTGGCTGACCTATTGGGTGGTGTACGGCATCTTCAGCATAGCAGAATTTTTCTCTGACATCTTTCTCTCCTGGTTCCCTTTCTACTACATGATGAAGGTATGTTGGCTGGTACTCGCTCTTCCTCCAAAACAACTGGAGTCAAGGATCTCAGATATTGTAAAGAAGTTATTACAAAACCATCTTCAGCACTTCACCTGAGTAGGATTGCCCATACAAAGTGAGAATTTTATTACACTTTCTTCTTGTCAGAATTTACTGCCACAACTTTAAGATGATAGCTTGGGGCAGTTGGATTGGCTTCAGCCAAGAATGGGTTTCTTTTAGTACAGAACTGGGAAACCTTTGGCCTTCCAGGTGTTGTGGACTTCCAGCTTCAGAAGCCGCGCCAACATGGCCAATAGTAAGTGATTTGTAAGACCTGTATCCCAAAAGATCAGGAGAGCAAATGCTTTCCCACCATACTTTAGCATATGCACTTCCTCTAATGGAAGGGTGGACAACCATGGGAGGCTAGGGGGCTGCATTAATCCTGTAGATGACCTTGGGAGTGCACTGCCCCACCAGACTCTTGCACACTGCAACCCGCCCTCAATTTTTGCTGTATTTTTAGCCCCTTCAAGGCCTTTTTCCAAACGAGGAAATGACCAGAAGTCACTTCTAGTTTACTTCCAGTTTTTTTTAAATGTCTTTCCTGGGCTTAAAATGGCCCAGGGAGAGGCCAAAATGTGGCAAATGTGGCAAAAAAATAGCTCTAATGCATGCGGTGAGCTTGATGCACAATAGTGCCTTGGGGGGCTGGGGAGGAATAGGCACTGAGGGGGAAGGTTATCAAAGTGTGGCTTGCATAACGGTGATCATGCAGCAAAGGAATAGCAAGGATTTCTTCATTCATGCAAGGGTGGAATTCCAGAAAATAGGGAGAGGAGAGGGGGCAGGAATATGAATATAACAAACAGATATTGACATTATAGCTCAATGCAGCTTTGCGTTTTTGGTTTGGAGGGGTGTTATACTGTTTTACTGCAGTTGTGTTAGCAGCATCATGCATGTCTTACAACATTGGAGTAGGGGACCTTTCTATGTAAGAGCCTAGAGAGGTCACATTGCCAGTTTTAAATTAAGGTGAATACATCTCCCTCTTCTCACATAGGCATGTGCACTTTGTAGATACCTTGTCATGCATAAGAGATGCATTATCTTGTCAGAACATAGGACCCATTTGTGCCAAGCATGCTGTTCTTGCTGTGGCCAGACATCTGCCACTGGGAAGCCCATAAGCCAGGCATGAAGCCAGTAGACTTCTGTTGCTGTAGATCTCTAGTGGCTAGTATTCAGAGGCATATTGCCACTGATGCTTCCATGTAATCATGTATACACATACTTTCCTCTTGTCATCTTCTTGGTTAGGAATGACGGGGGCCTTTTTATGCAAAGGGGATCTGTTCACATCATGTATGTACTATTAATTTTTACTATTAATTTTTGAATTAATGTGCTTGACAGAGCTGTCTGTATGTTCTGTTTTACCATTCCTTTGCTCAGTTTGCTTGAGTGTTGTTCCTAGTATGTGCTGAAGCTTATCTATATCCAGCTGAGTCCCTTAAGATGAACCTTGTCCATAATCTTTTCAAAATTATCACCTGTTTAATGTTAGTAGGCAGACATAGAGTCAAAGCTAGAATGTTCCCAGGTAGGAATGCTGAATTATCTGTAGTTATGTTGATGGACTGTTATATTGATTGATGATGCAAAAATCAGCAAAAGTGGTATTTTAAGCAGTGAGGCAGTGACTTCCATCCACTAGGTAATGACTGCTTCTGTCCTTCAGCACCCTCCTTCTCTCTCCTTTCCCCTCCCCTCCCTCCACTGTTAGGCCTGCAGATTTTTTTTCACAACTGTTTTCACAAAATGTTAACTCTTTTATGTTGAATTCTTTAAACAGCATTTAGATCCATCCAAACTATTCCTGATTTAAGACTCATGATTGAATTTTCTCATTTCTTAGACCCATAATTGCTTGGGCTAGAAAGAGTTTATCTTAAATCTAAGCAATCCAGAAAGAATGAGAGAAGGTATTTTGGATGAAATATCACATGTGTATCTGCCTCTCACTACATACATACTTTATTATGCTCACAGATAAGACCCAAAGCAAACAGTTGCAAGGCAACAGGATATCACTGCAAGGACAGGCTGTAATTTTCCCATGAGGTAGATTGAGAATGGCTTACTTGCCGTGTTAGCCTGGATACATGAACAGTTCTGCTTGCTCATTTTTGTTTCGCGTCATATGCAAACCTCTCTCTTTTAATCATTTGTTCCCCTAACATATAAGCTGTGTTCTTTTCATTATGATATATAATGCATGTTTTGCTTTTCCGTAGTTTTTCTCTCCTTGCTGTAAGACATAAGGAGTTGCAGGGCCAGACTTAAACTGTGTGCTATCCCTTTGGAGGCAATCACCACAATGGTACATTTTTCCCAACAGAGTAAAATAGGGTCATCACTGTGAAGTGGAGAATGCCCTGAAGTTGGAGTGGACAGTGTAGCAGAGTGGTTTGAGTATTGGGCTAGCACTCCAGGAGACAAGGGTTTGAATCCCTGCTTAGCTATGGAAACCCACTGGATGACCTTGAGCAAGTCACTGTCTCTCAACTTGGAGACAGTGACAAACCTTCTTTGAACAAATCTTGCCAAGAAATCTCTGATTTGGTTGCCATAAATCAGATCAGATTTGATGGCACATAACAACAGCAAGGGCGGACAACATATGGCTCTCTAGATTTTTTTGTACTGAAATCTCTCCACTATTGGGAATGGAACCAGGATTTACAGGAATTGTCCCACTAACACCTGAGAGGCCATACATACCCCCCTTTCCCTCAGCAGTGCAACAAATTAGCTAGGTGAATTATGAGAGAATCACTATTTGGGTACACACTTCTCTGATTATGAAAAGAAATGTAACAGTAAACTCATGTGTTGTAGGGGTGCACATTCAATATGTGCTTCTTAACTCATGCAAATTAAGTTTTTCTCATGTCACAATGTTATTCGTGGGAGCTTGTGAGTGTGGCCTCTGCAAGCAACACACACAGTCTTATGGGGTTTTCAAAATGCTTCAGATCCTTACAACTATTATGTAAAGTGTAAGTAAACTGTTATGCGCGCAGTGGAGATTGTGGGGGGAGACTGAGAGCCGCCTACTTGGTGAGTTCATGGCAGAAGTGAATGAAATTTAAACAAGGCTGCACCTGATATTGGTAACTTAGGCCATTTCTGCACTAGACTGTTATAGCGCCCCTCCCAAAACTGCAAACCCCAAGATTCCATAGGATGTTGCAAGTGGAATAATCATGCTATAACAGTCTAGTGCGGAAATGGCCATAATGATGCCAGCTGTTTATGGCATCAGAATTATAGATCCAGAAGGGAGGCTTATCATCTCTGCCTCTTGTTTGTTTCTGACTGTGTTTTCCTGCAGTGTGGCTTTCTGTTATGGTGCATGGCTCCAAGTCCTTCAAATGGAGCTGAGTTTCTCTACCATCGCATCATCCTCCCTTTCTTTCTGAAACATGAGGCTCAGCTGGACAGTGTAGTGAAGGATCTGAAAGACAAAGCTGCAGAGACAGCAGACACCATTACTAAAGAAGGTGAGGCAAGGCCAACAGGTCCACCTTCTTCGAGGAGCTTCTACTTCAGCTGGTGTACCTTGTGGATGATTATGCATATGTAACTGGTTCTGGGCCAAAACAATGTGAGAGAAGTTAAAAATGATGCCATGAAAGTACTTTGGGATGTCTGGCTTTTTTTGTTTTGTATTTTTTTGTGTACACTCCTTAAATAATCTCTTGCTGGTAATAATACTAGTTAGGCTAACAGTATAGTGACCTAAGTAGTTTTGGACATAATTTGTTTTTTCCTCCTCTTTTTATACATGTAACTCCCTTGTTGAAAAAGCTTCACTGGCTACCAGTTCATTTCTGGGCACAATTCAAAGTGCTACAAGTAGTTAAAATATATAAATTCCTAAAACTTAGGTCCAGATTCCCTGACAGCTTATATCTCTGTATACAAGCCTTCCAGAGTCTTAGAATACTCAGGGTAGGGCTTTTGCTCAGTCTCACCACCATCACAGGCCTATCTGATGAAGACACAGGAGAGCCTTCTCAGTGGCTGCTCCCACCTTGTGCAGTTCCCCTCCATGGGAGGCTAAGCTGACCCCCTCTTTGCTCTGTTTTCACTGGCAGGAAAAGACTATTTTTTTTCATATAGTCATTTAATTATTAATTGGTTATTGCATCTCGGTGTTGCATTTGTAAATCCTTTTATATTTCTTAAAATGTAATAATGTTTTTACTTTTTTCTTACCAGATTTTTAAACTTACCTTGGTTAGCCTTTTGTAAGCAGGAGGAAAGGCAGCATACGAGAGAGAGAAAAGAGAGAGAGAGAGAGTTGAACTCCATACTGGTCTGTTTGTTCCATACAATTTCATGATGGAACTATATTTGCAGATAATCTGAGATAAATCTTGGAAGTCCAGAGTTTATTTTTCTAATCCTGTAAGGCTGCAACAGTATTTCAAACTGTATAGACAACACTAGGTGAAATTTCACACACACACACACACACACACACACACACACACACACACACAAAAAGGCAGGAGAATTTCCAGGGGCTTTTTTTCCCCCAGCCTGGTTATACTTTGCTGATTCCCCTGAATGAATTGTTCAAGAAATTTTTTGCAAGTATTTACTTTTCATAATTGACATTCTGAGCATAATGAATTGAAAAGTATGCACTATACTCATACTTGTGCAGGTTGCATTTCCAGGGATTGAACGATTCCAGAAGTTTAGAAACTTAGCAGTAGAACGCTCACATTTTTCTTCCTCATATCTGTTGCTGCTTTTTAAAAAATTTGCTACTGTTCCTGGAACTTCAACACAGTCTTGCATCTCTTGCATCAGCAACACAATGAAATATTGGATTATTTATTAACTCTGACTGGAATCCTGTTGGGGAGTTGCATCTTCAGAAACGGACTTATATCCGTGGGAATTAGAACTGGTCTGGTCTGTAACATCCAAATCCAGTAAAGGGCTGCTGTTACATTACTGTGTAGGGGAGCCAGCAAAGTGACTGATGAACAATGGGACATCAGTCTGGTTGTACATGGGGACACCAGCTAGGGAATGCCGATATGCATCAGGACACTCTTGCCTGTGTCCATTATGCATCTTCGCAGTTCACAGGATTTCTTAGTGCCTCTGCTATGTAGCAGGGTATACGTAAAATTACATAACATACACTGCCATAAAAGATTCTGGAGTCTGTTACTACAAAACTATGTTCTTTTTTTTTTTCAGCTAAAAAGGCCACAATAGGTTTACTGGGCGAGGAGAAGAAGAGCACCTAAAACAGTTAACTGGAAGAGAAGTTTTCAAGTTTCTTCATCACTTCCCTTACACAGCTTGATGTTTCAGGGGACTGTGATATAGTACTTTCAGTAATGTTGCCTTGTAAACATTTTTTGATTTTATTAAAAGAATGTGATGTAAGATTGCTTGCCTTTTTTTTTTTTTTTTTGCAGGTTTCTGTACTGAAAGTAAGCATTTTTATTTAAAACCAGTGCAGTGGGTGGCATCTAAAGCTTATACAGATTAGTTTATTCATCTTATGGGAAGAAAAAGAACTTCAAGCAATGTCTTGTCTTGCCATTCATGTAAACATCAAATAAAATATGCCACAGGCTCTGACTATTATATTGTTTCTTTGTGCATGCAATATCCATATATAAATATTCCATATACCTTAGTAGTTCTTGCTGTAATGGAAATTTGGTATTTACATGTGACAGTGATATTAATGCCAGTGTCTTTGTACATGTACAGGGAATAATGATCTGTGAGACATGTGTTAAATGTATTTCCTCTTCTATGACCACATATCCAAGAATGTTATACACAGTGAAGTCAGGTTATGGTGTTGAATGTTGCAGTTCTGCACACACTGCCAGTAACTTGCAGTATGTGGCCTTGTACATCTTTAAATTTGGCCTTGTATGTCTGTTGTACTTTGGCAGTATAACTCATAAGGCAGTATAACTCATTGGAAAAGCTGAGAATGTTTGGTAAAGTGGAGGGCAGTAGTTAAATGAGGAAGACTGCATTACATCTGGGTAGATGCAATCAAGGAAGCCGCAGCCCTGTTTGTAAAACCTGAGGAAGGCTATTGATGACCAGGGCTCAGAGGTGTTTCATTCATAGGGTTGCCAAAAGCCAATGTCAGCTTGATGGCAAACAACAGATGTCTTTAAGCATTAAAAAGGGTCCATGAGAGGAAGCTATTTTCTGGTTTCAGATGAACCAAGCAGCTGGTATATAAAGTAAAATGTTCCTTGGTTCTTGTATGTGCCTTCAAGTCTCCTGTCGACTTATGGTAACCCCACAAACTTCATACAGTTTTCGTAGGCAAAGAATACGCACAGGTAGTTTTGCCAGTTCCTTTGTCTGAAATATGGCTGATTTCACCTGGTATTGGTTGAGGTGTCTCCCACCCAGGTACTAATCATAGCTGACCCTGCTTAGCTTCCATGATCAGATGGGCTCTGGTGCCTTCAGGGTGTTTGGGCAAGGCTCTTTTGTGGCATGTTCCAGACCTTTAAATGTCCACTTCTTTAATTTTTGATGAAAAGGTGGCCAGATAAGTAGAGAATAGTGGTGTATCATATAAAGATTAGAAGACAGGATAGGGAGAGAGGAAGAATTTCTGGTTTACAAATATAAATGCTTTGTAAGTACTACTGAGGACAACTTATTTTACAAATGCTTTTTAAAATACTACTGAGGACAACTTATTTTAAAAACATCTCTACTGTCCTGATTATGCATTCCTGCTTAAACTCTACTCAGTACTTTCTCAACAGTATCTGTATCTCTGAGACTTGCCAGAGAATGTTGCTCACTCTGAAACCTGCTCTTCCATCAAACATGAAATGACTTCTACTAGCTGCAAGAAGAACACCATTCCACAGAATTTCTTTAATGAGTCATTTAGGCCTGCAGTAAATCCTCACTACTAGCCAACCTAATATCCTTGGAAACTTGCAAAGCATGATAGTTTTAGGAATGATTGATATTGCTCGGGTGATATGGAAGGCCATATATGAGTGCCAAGACTAGGTCTGTTGGGTATGCATACAGTTGAAGACTTTTATAAAGCTACCTAATTTAGAACCTAGCCCTATATCTTGTAATTAAGTCCACACTGCTATTACAGAGCTTTTCCAACTATTACACAATTTTTCAGGTGGGAGAAGATAAAGGGCAGACACCCACAGAATATTCTATATATCTTGTTTTGCCTAAACTGTATTCTAGCAAGTGTACAAAATGAGGACTTGCGTATTACCATACTGCATGTAAACAGGAGAGACAACTTATGTCCCTGTACCCTTGAACAATACAAATTTGTAGCTTGGTTTAGTTGGAATCCTGTTGGTGAACTACAATTGTGCAAAGCAGCTTCATAGCAGTGACAGTATTGCATTTAGTGGCAAGGCAATGCCTAGACAGTGCCCAGCTTCAGTTTAGCAGCCCAGAGAAAAGTGCAGCCATCATCATCCTGGACCCTCAGCATACTTGCTGGAAATCCAAAAGGGGATCCTGGCTACAGAATTATAGCCAAACAGTGCCCAGGCACCTCCCGCCTTCTTCAGCTATTAAATGGTCATGGACGTACAGTGTGCTGAGAAGCTGCCTTGCGAGGGAGGAGGGCAAAAGAGAAGCTTTGTGTTAAGTATAGTTATGAAGTACTACAGTCTATAACTATCATGTAGGACAGCAACCATCCTATACATCTTAAGACAAATTACTTCTCTTCAGGTAAAAAGACCTAAAAGAAATGGTGCTGCTTTCCACAAGAGAAAAATAACTAGTGCACTTATATATCTTTGTTCCAATAGAGGCAGATTTTAGCTGTTGCAGCCAGCCTTAGCAGGTGTTCTTGGTCTGAAAACATGTGCCAGCCTTAAGCTACCACGGAGCTGACAGCAGAATGAGATTATACAGAACAGATGGTGGGATACACATCTGTTGGGAAGTACAGTGTTTGCAAGCAATCTCAAAAGACTATCAAATATACAATTGGCATTTTAGCTGCAGAACAGGCTTACATGCTGTGATTTTTTGGTTATTTCTTTTAATGCTTTAAATATTGTTAAGCAGAACTTACTAAATGATATCATGATGTGGAGTATTGAGAAAATTCAGTCACGCTCGATAGCACAATATCCAAACAGTATTGCAAGGTAAGAAATTTTGTGTACAAACAAGTGTATCTATAAAACACTGCTGCCTTTTTCAGAAGACTCATTTTCATAGAAAGTTTGTGTATAGTACCAAACGTACCACCTCAGTATGGTAATGTATTAATAGTATTGCAGCAAGTGTTCATCTTTCACCTGCAAATAACTGCACTAGATTTAGCAGGTGTAAGGACTTTTTTCCCTTCACAAGTGTTGAGAAAATTTAATATATCTTAGCTGGTTTGTGCTGAAGATGTAATGTACTTACAATACATACAAATAAAAAAAGTGTCTGACGCTGATGTGTTCACATTTCTTCACAGATGTTCCCACCTCATACAGGAAAAATAGACTTGATGGAGTAAGACAAAAAATTAGAATATTTTAGTTTTGTTTTCTGTTGCAAATACACATCTTGCTAAAGTTTCTTAGTAAAACATTGCATCTGTATTGTAAAAAGGATTAACAGTACTTGCTGGTGGAAATGGCTGGCTGACTGCAACAAATACGCTCACAAAAATCAGCTTGGAAGTGAAACCCCTCAATTCCAACAAATGATTTTGATAATTTAAAGATAGAAAGAGCCAAGACATTCAAGTATTGACCTGAATAAATGTTAGCTTTTACTGAAAATCTGACACAGCAATGTGAGTCACAAGTTTTTCTGGATCAGGGTTGCAGCATCATTACAGGTCAAACAAATTAGGCATGCTTCATGTTATAGGAAAAGGTCATGTAAATGAAACAAACTAGAAGTTGCTTGTCATGATTTACACCAGCCTTTCTAAATCTTTTTACCCTGGAAGAACCCTTGCAGTAATGTTCAGGTGTCAGGGAATCCCTGCATCAAAGTTACTGTATCTATAGCTCCCCGCACCGCCGCTAATTTTTTTCCCCAGTCACAATCTCTAGCAGAACCTTTAGTGACATTTTGCAGAAACCTAGGGTTACAGGAAACCCTGGCTGAAAAACCCTGATCTAAACTGAGCCAAACCATTATTCCACACACCCAAAGCTAAAGAGGTGGTCAGACCAAATATATGCCTGTTCTTTCCATGTTGGAGAGAAGCTGAGCCTGGGTCTTCAGCTGGTGCAAACTGATTGCTGAGGCCATTCTTTGTTCTCCATCCACATACAAAAAGCAATGCTGCCTTCACCTTCTATTCCATTTCAGTATACAAATGCCTGTAACTCATAATTTTGTATGTTCAAAAGTGGGTATAACTGTGTTTTTCTCTTACTATATTGTAATATCTGTACTGTTAAAAGCATTTTATACCCCACCTTTCTGATTCTATTTAGTGATGCCCTAGCTAGGCCTCTTGATTTTTACTCCTCTGGATTAAAGAAATATGAGAAAATGTGAAATCAATGTAATTAAATATTAACAGAAGAAAAAGCAATTCTAATGTATAGTTTTCCTACATCCAATTGCTTTGAGGAATCAAGCTTTTCAGAATATCAAATTGGCCACAGCTCTTGGTAGTCCAGCCAGCCTGTATCAGTCTAACACATCTTAAGTGTTTGAGAGATTTTTATGTTCAACAGAAAAATCCATTTTCCACTCAAACACCACAGATTACAAGCAACTGTAATGTGCAAATCATAATTACAGTATCTTGCTCCACCCTAGAATCTCACATTTTTATGCAGATAAGTAACCAGTTATGTTTACCACTTTAGTTTCACATGATGAATGCTGCATCAACTGTGCCTTCGTGTAGCCAGTACTGATATACATACCATGAAAAATTGAATCACATGACCACAGACTTAGTTATAAAACATTCCTTTTAAACAAACTGTTCAACCCATTTTATGCATTCTGGACTTTTGTTTAGCCATTTCAATTAGTCATGTTTTTCACAAACTTCCAACATTTAAAATTTTATGTTTCTATACTCTACTATTTTTGTAAACTAGCTTGAGCAGAATTTTTCTGGCAGCAAGTCTTTAAAACAAGGGTGGAGATGGAATCTTTGAGGGTTTCATAAATGCAAATCTTGGGATTTTTCTTGGGCTCAAGAGGAAGAAAAGGATTAATCCGATAGAATCAAAAAGCATCTTCAGGCAGATGTAAAAGGTAGGTCAGAAATAAGCACCGTTCCTCATAATGCATAAGAAAACAGGTCTTCAGAGTGGCATTCTATGTGGCTCAGAAAGACACCCTAGATGAAAAGAGAGTACTGAAGCACCTCAGAGCACGGAATCTTTAAGAATCTGCATTAAAAGTATGCACCAGCTGTCTTGATGCCAACTGCCATTTTATCAAACAGTGGGTACATGCCTAACCAGAAAGCAATTCTTAGGTGTAACTGGGATCCTCTGGAAATTTACACTTCCACAGGTAGATACATCAGAACAGGTAGATACGTCACATAAGCAGCTGTTTTGAACCAGACATACTAGGACCTGTGTGGTTACACTCAGTTATTGGCCCTTTGAATTATTTTATTCATTTTTACTCATACCACATCTTTCCCACAATATGGGAACCAAGGCAGCTCACAGTATATATTCTCGGCCTGAGAATTGCATGGCAGGGGGATTGGACTCGATGGACTTTGTGGTCTCTTCCAGCTCCATGATTCTATGAAATGTAAATAAACTCTTTACACTTAGGAATAGGGTAACAACCTTGTTTATTCCCTATTACATATAACCTGACTCAATATTTTTTTTTTAGGTGCCCTAGCTTAGTGTGATAAAGCAGCCTCAAAACCATACATCTAAACAAACCCTGCTTTAGTGATTTAAGAAAAGGCAGTTTCTAGAGAAGCTGCAAGTTACAAGTCTACACTGGAAGTATTGCAATTTCTACAACCCTGGTGAAGAACATCTTCTAACTCAAGAAACAGAAACCCAGTCCATAGAAATCAGATACCCCACATGTCAAAGAAAAACATTTTATGTTACAATTTTGAGACCTGCCATAGTAAGGAAAGTAGTGAAGCTCCTTCCATCAGTTGGTTGCACCACAATATGACTCAGGGTTCAGAGCTGAAAACACACAACGTTCAATATATGCATATGCATTAAAATTATACGTATAATCCCTTCCCCCTGACAACTGACACACTTCTTCCTACACTTAAGTGTTTTGCATGGTATTTTCTATGATGCTACTATATGAAGATTTCAGTGACATCCTGAATATTTTAGAAACATGAAAGCAAAACAAACTATCTGCAGGACAAAAAAAAATAACACTGATCATGAGGAAGTTTTTGAAAGGAACAATGCATACAGAAGTGTGTGAATTCTTCCTTCCATTCTATAAATTTTCTTGATGCTACTGCCACCTACAGAAAGTTAGCAAAACCTTCAGTTTCCAAAATCAAGAACTGTGTTTGATGGTTAAGGCTAAATCATTCTTCTTTAAATGTTGATTTAACCAATCTTTAGTCATGGTCTGACTAAAAGTGTGGTTAAAATTGCAGTGCTACCTGCATACAAATAGAGCGTAAAAGCTTAACAGGTTCCCACATGCATGTTTGGACCACAGAGGCTCTTGGCTCTGTGACAATTGAGGACTAATGGTCTGTACTAAATAGCATCCTCTGAAGACTGTGAACTAGAACAAAATCAGTTTTTAAGGGCTGATTTAGATGAGAAAGCACAACATGTGCTTTTCTGCCATAGCACCACTGTTTCCATCCCAACCAGAATCTAGATATTCAGTGGTATGACTAACTATTGTCTAATGGGTCATAATTTTGTGTTTTTCTGATCCTGTCAATGCATACCTATAATCTCAGGTAGCCACAGGATACACAAATTTGTATATTCTGTTTAGCAAGGTATAGTTTGACATATCTAATTATAACCACAAATGAAGTTTTTGTTCAGAAATATGCTAAACGATGAAAAATACTGATGAAAAAGCATCAATACAATGTGTTATTTGACTAAATCAAGATAACTGATGTATCATTGATTCTGACTAAATGTGCTAGTTTCATCCAATTACCTTAGCACCCCACACTGCTGAAAGAACATGCAAATTCTACACTATCAGTATGCACAGATGAGGCAACATTCTCCAGCCATAAGATATTTTCCATTTATCCACCTCTACTAAAGAATGCTTCAGTAGTAAAACTTACTAACAGCTATTTTAGAAGGGAACAATTCAATTATTACCTTGCTCTCTTTTTACACAGTACAAGTAATTTTTTCCCACTTTCTGCAAGTACTAAAAAAGACATTTCTAGATATGATCACAAATGGATCAACCGTAATAAGATGCAAGTTAAATACATTCCAGTTTAGAAATGACCACACAACAGCTGCAACAGCTCTTGTTTGTTGCTCCAACTTTTACATCAGAAGTCTTTATTTCTGCCCAGCATCCATGGTCACCTTTATATGTGGTATTTTTGACAGCCATTCTCATTTCTTCTTCTTTCCCTTGCCTTTTTTGCCTCCTTCTCCTTGCTGTAGACTTTGGTCACTGCCTCCCATTTTCTGTGTCCTTGTTTTTAGCTTGGGAATTGTTTCTGCTGCATACAGCATCACTGCCTTACCTAGAAAAAAATGTGGGAGGGGAAAAATGAGGCAAAGAGCACTCAAGAACCAACTTCCATTTACCAATTCCACCGCTGTCCTTACATCTTCAACAGACAGCTACAAAGAGAAAAGTCAAAAACTAGCAATCATCTTTTCAGAGGAATGACTTTTTCATGCAAAAATGTGTTTTGTTGGAATTAGTTCACATCATTTTGCTTCTTAGCTACCCTAGGCATAGTAACAGAAATATAATCAATATAGAAGAAACATATTATACACACATTTATGTTTGAGACACTTCATTTTTTTTAAAAAAATGTTGTATGTCCACTCACGTGTTGGGAACTGAGGTTGACATGGATTGCCATCTTCCTGCTTGAGCTGAATCCGCACTCTGCCCCTGTACTGTGCATCCCGGTTCCACTCCCTGGGATACATTTTGTTTTTCTAGCATTTTGGAAAAGTTTAAGATTTTAACTACAAGAAAGCAGAGCTCAAAATACATAAATTCTAAAATTCTAAACTTATTTTTTTGTAGGCTCAGAAGAACTTACTTTTGTGTAAAGATACTTAGGAATCATAGAATCATAGAAATGTATGAGCTGTGTTTTACAATATGCTTCATATGTATTATCTAGATAACCTTACAACAGCTTTGTAGAGCATTCCATTATCCTTACATTACAAACTGCCAAAAAGTATTCTGAATTCACAGCCAAGATAAAAGATTTCAAGGTAATTGCTATAAGTATTGCCTAAGTTATGGCATCTAAGCACAAACCTTGTAGCTCTGTGGATTCATTCAGTGCTACAGCATATACAATTAGGAAACATTCTGAAAATATTTTTCATTTTCAATCAAATCTGACATAATCCACATCAGATACAGAAAAGTATTTTCATACTACCTCGAGAAGCACATTAAGTCCAACTGCTGCACACACATCTTGAATCTCTGTAGATGTTGGATTTTCTACTGCCTGTAAGAGTCAAACATTTTTAGTTAACCACACTTTCTTTTATTAACTTTCTATTTAACTTTGAAACTACTGTGCACAGATTGACTGAAATCAGCTATGAAGGGGGAACTGGAGTCTCCAAAGACACAGAAACTTGTTGTAGCAATGATGAGAATCACACAGTATTCCAAACAGTGAACATCAATTCCCAGAATTCCGAACGAGCTATGCTGGCTTGGGATACTGGGAGTTGCAGTTAAACACCTTAAGGAATATATAAGTCCTAATACTTGGGGGGAATTTCTTTTTATGAGGCCTTTCAGTCAACATCCATTACTGACTCTGCTAGAAATGATGGCTTGTTTCCCTCCTGCAGCCTCCTATGAACCTTAAAAACCTGCTCCAGTGTACTGGTTCTTCATGTCATGAACACTTTCAGCAGGAAGAGCAAGGGGAGAAAGTCCCAATTCTGCTGCTATTGGATACTGAAGTATACAGTTGGATTTAGGCTATTTATTTTCAAAAAACTGAAGCGTGGTAAAATATATTTTATTTTGGAATGGTGAAATGTTTAAGAACATGTACTCTTACGTTGCTACCACACTTCTTCTTCCGATAATAATGCCTAAGCACATATCATGTTTGATGTTGCAAATGCGACAAATTACATTAACATTCTGAAGTATCTGATCCAGGAAGGCAA
Organism: Iguana delicatissima; assembly: GCA_948472985.1. NCBI lineage: Eukaryota > Metazoa > Chordata > Lepidosauria > Squamata > Iguanidae > Iguana > Iguana delicatissima. The sequence goes on from CAOKZL010000765.1 coordinate 357,714, forward strand.
CTAGGATTCTGTCAAGTATATCCTTCCTGCAAAATGCTGACAAAGCCTTTACACAATGCAGCCTTACTTTGTCAAGCGGTATTCTTCTTCCTTCTGCAATTGTCTTCTTGTTATTTATATAGGCTGGATATATACAGATGAACCTAAGCCAAGAGAACACAAGTTAAGCTTTGCTGTGGTACGTATAGAAACACATTTAGTATCACTATCACAAGATGCAAGCTGAACTTCATCATCATGTTTCCTAGCTAGGGTGCAGTTATAGTTGTCAGATAATTGCTTATACACATTTTAAACAGGGAGGTGGGGGGAGCTCAATTCAAAGTAACAGCTGCTAGCAACTTTGGAACTTGAAGCTTAGGCCTTTTTTATTATTTTTTATTTTATTTTATTTTATTTCATTACAGTAGAGTCTCGGTTATCCGACCTAAACGGGTGGGCGGAGGGTCAGATAACCGAAATGTCGGATTAGCCGGAGGCCCGAGGTGGTCGCCATTTGGGGGGCGTGTCTGAGGGTGTGGAAATGCCTATAGCCACGCCCCCAGGCAGCCGCGACGTCGGTTAATCGGAAGGTCGGATAACCGCATGTTGGATAACCGGGACTCTATTGTATTTGATTAACCACTTTTTTTGACTGAGTAACCGTTTCAACTCTTATGTTTAAAAAACTGGTTTTAAAAATCAACTAGAAAGATGTCTCTAATCAGCTGGGTAGAAGGATATTACATATGCCAATAGTGAAGCAATTCTTGCACCAAGCATGCACATAACTGTAGTGTTCCTCCAGCTCATGGGAAAATAGAACAGACCAATGATGATGACAGAGCATGATCACTGGAAAGTCCACACTGTGTATCTGTTGCTAGGGTGGGGAATCTGGGGAGGGACCCAAACTTGGAAAACAAAAAAATGTTATAGCTGCTGACATCCAGAATGAAAATATACCAACATATTTTGCTTTAGGAACTACTTGTATTATTTTTAATACTCTGTATCAACAACTGTAGATGTAAGCCACCTTTTAAAAAGAAGCATTCAATCTTCTCTCACACAAGGAATTCATTTTTTCCCAAAACTCATTTTCAGCTGAGGTACCAAGGCCCACTTTAGGTCACAGCCCGACATAAAACAGGTAACAATTGCAGGACTACCCTCAAGGAAACTAGGCATAAAAGAAAGAAAGAAGTTTCCTGAAAACAAGTTTGGGATGAAGTTGGATCCCAGGTCAGAAAGACAGAAGACCAATATTTTACAAGGAAGAAATCAACTAAGGCCTAAATCCAACCATTTGTTCCAATTAAAGTTAGTCCTAGTGAAAGGATGGAATTTACAGAAGTGTTGATTCTTCAAGTTCCCACTGATCAAATGGATCAACTTCAGCTAACAGGATTTAAGCTTAAGTATTATTGTTGTTGTGGACCTTCAAGTTGTTTCCAGCTTATAGTGACCTAAGGTGAACCTTTCACAGGGTTTTCTTGGGCTGGGATGTGTGATGAGCCCAAAGTCACCCAGTGGGTTTCCATGGCTGAGTGGGGAATTGAACCCTGGTCGCCAGGCTCATAGGCCAATGCTCAAACCACTACACTACCCTGGCTCTCAAGCATTATTAAGTAACATTATTATTGTTGTTAAACATATTTACCAAGTCCTGAACCCTACTGGTTTCTAGATTTGGGAACAGCGTCACTAAGTTGACTTAAATGGTACTCACTTAAGGAAATCCCATGGTCTACTCTAGTTAGATCTATCAACAAATTAAAGCCTAATCATAGAGTTAGAAGAAACCCCAGGGGCCATTGAGTCCAACCCGCTACTATGCAGGAACACACATCAAAGCATTCCCAACAGATGGCCATCCAGCTTCTGCTTAAAAACCTCCAAAGAAGGAGACTCTACCACACCCCGAGGCAGCATATTCCACCATCGGACAGCACGGACCGTCAGGAAGTTCTTCCTGAGGTTCAAGTGGAAACTCCTTTCCTGAAGCTTGAATCTATTGCTCCTTGTCCTAGTCTCTGGAGTGGCAGAGAACAAGACCACTCCCTCTTCAACATGACATCCCTTCAAATATTTAAACATGGCTATCACGTCCCCTCTTAACCTTCTCTTCTGCAGACTAAACATACCCAGCTCCATAAGCCGCTCCTCATAGGGCATGGCTTCCAGACCCTTCACCATTTTGGTCTCCCTCCTCTAGACATGTTCCAGCTTATCGATATCCTTCTTGAATTGAGGTGTCCAGAACTGGACACAGTATTCCAAATGAGGCCTAACCAGTGCAGAATAAAGTGATACCATTACCTCCCTCGATCTAGATCCTATTGATGCAACCAAGAACCGTGTCGGTTTTCTTGGTTGCCACATCACATTGCTGACTCATGTTCAGCTTGAGATCTACCAAGACTCCTAGATCCCTTTCACACGTACTGCTATCCAGCTATGTGCCCCCTGTCCTATATTTGTGCATTCCATTTTTTCTGCCTAAGTGCAGGACCTTACATTTCTCTCTGTTGAAATTCATTTTGTTAGCTTTGGCCCAGCTCACCAATCTGTCAAGGTCATTTTGAATTTTGATCCTGTTCTCTGGCGTATTAGCGACCTCTCCCAATTTCGTGATCTGCAAATTTTATCAGCATGCCCTCTACTGCTTCATCCAAGTCACAGATGAAAATGTTGAATAGCACTGGGCCCAGGACAGAACCCTGTGGCACCCCACTAGTCACTTCTCTCCAGGATGAAAAGCAGCCATTTGTGATCACCCTTTGGGTTAGGTCAGTCAACCAGTTACAAATCCACCTAACAGTAGCCCTATCCAGCCTGCATTTTACTAGTTTTTTTGCAAAAATGTCACGGGGAACTTTGTCAAAGGTCTTACTAAGGTCAAGATATGCTACATCTACAGCATTCCCTTCATCCAGCAAATTTGTAACCCTATCATAAAAAGAGATAAGATTAGTCTGGCATGACTTATTTTTGAGAAATCCATGCTGGCTTTTAGTGATTATGGCGTTGCTTTCTAATTAATTACAAACTGACTGTTTAATGATCTGCTCTAGGATCTTTCCTGGTATTGATGTCAGGCTGACCGCGCGATAATTATTTGGGCCCTCTTTTTTCCTCTTCTTGAAGATGGGGACATTTGCCGTCTTTCAGTCTGCTGGGACTTCTCCTGTTCTCTAAGAGTTCTGAAAGATTATTGCAAGTGGTTCAGGAATGATTTCTGCCAGTTCTTTTAATATCCTTGGATGTAATTCATCTGGCCCTGGAGACTTGAAATTCATCTAGTTTAGCCAGATATTCCTGTACTACTTCTCTACTTATTCTGTGCTGCACTTCACTTGCTTCCTCACCTGCTCCCACACCCCAGGTTGGGTACTTCTATCCTTTTGGGAGTACACTGAGGCAAAGAAGGTATTGAGCAGTTCTGCCTTCTCACGATGATTCTTGCTTCTGAAACATGGTTTTCACCAACCTATAGGTTTGCTGTTGCTGTTGTGTGATTTCAAATTGTTTCCAACTTATGGTGACCCTATCATGTGGCTTTCTTGTCATGATTTGTTCAGAAGGGGTTTGCTTTTGCTTTCTTCTGAGGCTGAAAGAGTGTGACTTGCCTGATGTCATCCAGTGGGTTTCTACCACCGAGCAGGGATTCAAGTCCTGGTTGCCATGCCCCAGTCGAAAAGTACAACCAGTACACCACTGGGTTCTGTATAAATTTGACCAAGCGATTAACTAGTTAAACCACCACTGAATTTATTTGTTTATACTTATATGATTAAATAGACTATTGTTAAGCAGAATGCTGATGGAAATTTGTCATGGATGCATCTGCTATGAGAAGAGGAAAGTGACGAAGTTTAAAGGCTTCCCATGACACCGAAGGCCAGCAGCGATGCCACAAACAAAGGATAGCCCACACAACAGGCTTTTCTGCCCTACACTGTTATAGTGCTATGATTCCACTTTCAACCTCCTACGGAATCCTGGGGTTTGCAGTTTAGGGAGGGGCATTCTCAGCCAGAGAGCTCTTTGGCCTCAGTAAAGGGCAAACTCCAGAATTCCACAGGATGCTGAACGTAGAGTAACAGCAACATAACAATGGCCATTTCCGCACTAGACTGTTACAGTGGGATTATTCCACTTTCTACATCCGATGGAATCCTGGGGTTTGCAGTTTAAGGAGGGGCCTTTGAGGGCCCCTGCAAGCCCCAGGATTCCATGGAATCATAGCGCTATAACAGCCTAGTGCGGAAACGGCCAGAATCACAACCTTTTAACCGTTGTGTAAAGGCGAAGGTTTCTGCAAGTGCTGCTTGTCATGCAGCAGGTAACAAAACCCCCTCCGCCACACAACCACGAAAAGGCACAGGCGTCCTCTGCGGTTCTCCGCGTGGCAACCCTCCGCCTCAGGGTCCCTGCCCCGATGAATTCGTCGTCCACCCGAGTGGGTCGGCAACTCCTTTCCCGTTCACCGCAGTCACCACTCCGCATTACCGAGATTTATCGTTGGGGAACGAGGACGCAGCCCAAGCCATCGCGGCGCCCCAGCAGGAGGACGAGGACGAGGAGGAGGACCGCCACCCCCTTCCCCGCTTGGTCCGCAGCACCAACAGGCAGGAGACAAGCCGCCGCAGGGGACGGCGAGGAAGAGGATAGGAACTGGGGAAACGCCACAGGACGTCCCGCCCTAACAGCGTGACGTAGGGCTACCTCAATGGGTCACGGGACTATCACTCAACGCCGAAAGCTCATAGAGAGAGAGAAACTGACGCGGCACGACGGTGTGCGAGGGAGAGGAGAGACTTTCCGATCTCGCGAGAGTTTCGCTGGATTTCTAGCCAGTAATGACTAGAGGATGGGTGGGAAAAATGCGTAGACCATAGAGATAAGAAGGTTGGAATCGTTTATTCGTCAGGAGAGGAGCTTCCTGGTTCCTTTAGTTTTTTACTCACTAGCTTTTGGTGGGAGTGCGGGCGTCGTTCTTCAACTGTGTCGTACCACTTCATTGTGCCATTTTTAAACATTCTGTCTAAAAAAGATTCTGCTGTGCGGAGAATATTGTATGTTACGGTTGTCAGGCCAATTTAGAAAAATAGATTAAAACAATTTAAAATTCTAGTTGCAAGTGGAATAATAGCGCTGTTACAGTCTAGTGCAGAAACGGCCTACGAGTTCTCAGGGAACGTTTTCACTCCTTTTGAGGTGTAACCATAACTTTTACCTAATTTTAGTTCTGTGGATGTGATCTCATTGAGTGGTTGCTGTGTGTTTTGTGCCACAGGTCAGCGGATGCTAGGGTTTGTGTGTGTGTATGTTCTAAAAGTAACTTAATGCATTTATTTTGGCTGCTGTTGAGAAATTTTTGGAATTGCTATAAGTTCACAGGGACCTGAAGGCACAGATGCATACATATACCTATTAAAGGGTGTAATGGTAACAGTCTACCAGGAGTTACTAACTTGGTTATTTTAAGAAATAAGTAAAAACCTTACTGCTCAGAAACATATCTAAAACCCAAAACATTCTGTATTTCCAGTTTAGGCAACTTGAAAGCAGAGGTGGGCAGCTATGTCCAAGGACCAAGGACCCTGGAATATTTCAGGACCTCATGGACTGCCAAAAATGTGGGCAAAAATTTTGAAGTCCTCTTGATTTTTGAGAAACAGATTTTTAAATATGTTATTTAAAATTTATTTAAAGAGTTAATAGTTGCTCCTTGTGGTTTCCTGATACGACAGTTCACTCCCTTTTGTTTTGTCCAGAAAACCAGCAGTCCAGGGGAGTCAAGCTAGTAACTGGGAGGGCTCAAGGGCTACAAAAATATCCTTGGGCCACACACAGTCACCCTTTTCTCACCCTTGCTCTAAAGTCTGCAGAGAGAATAGGTTCTGGAGATTATGGAAATCTCAAAGGCAACTGTATTTTTTTCTAGGGCCAGTTCTGCACTAGGCTGTTACAGTGCTATGATTCCATTTTCAACATCCGATGGAATCCTGGGGTTTGCAGTTTCGGGAGGGGCTGGCCGGCCCATCCCGAAACTGCAAACCCCAGGATTCCATCGGATGTTGAAAGTGGAATCATAGCGCTATAATAGCCTAGTGCGGAAATGGTTTAAGTCTGGTTGGGGACCCCAACAGACAAATCCCTCAATAGCACTGTGGTTTTAGCTTTAAAAAAGAGTGGCATGATTGGGGATGGGCAACCCACACTGCACATGTTGCTCCTGGCCCTTCCCCCATTTTTAAAAACAGCATTGTATGTGTGTGTGTGTGTTTAATTGAGGAAAGCTAGTAAATAAATGCACTACAGTCAGTGGGAAAAGAAACTGACATTGACTGACTGTATTTAGTTGTCAATGGGATAATAGTCACTATCATAGTATCTTATTATGATATTGACTACCATAATACTGACTATGATATTGACTACTGTTCCACTGGCAACCAGTTATCAGTCAGTATCCGGTTAAAAGGTCTAAACACCCCAGAAGCACCAGGTCATTTTTGGTCTTGGAAGTTGAGCAAGGTCAGTCCTGGTTATACTCAGATGGGAGACTGCCAATGAATACCAGGTGGTGTAGGCTGTATTTCAGAGGAAGGAATGGGCAAAAACCATCTCTGAATATTCCTTGCCTTAGAAAACTTTATGAAATACATGGGGCCTCCTTAAGTTGATAGGTGACTTGAAGGCAGGCGCGCACACACCCCATATTAATTTAAAAACATTTCAGCTTCACTGATATAGAAACACAAACTTAACAATAGAGTGCAAGTGGGTGGGATTTTATTTGTTAATCCTGAGTGGGGGGATTTTGTCAATAATGAAATTAATCCTGTTTACTTGGCTGATTTTTTTTAACATAATCACCTTGCTGTTTTGATCTTTTTAAAGAAGTCTTGGACATGTTTTGTTTTATTACAAACCATACTGGACACGGTTTTAGACATTTTAGGACCAGACACGGCAGGAACCAAGAACCGAAGTAAGGCAATGAAGATGGCCAACTGTGAAGATGGTTCATGTTGGATTTTTATTATAAAGATGTGTGTGAGGGTACATGTGTGTGTTTTGGGGGGAGAGACAACTCACAACTAATTCAACAATTCAGCATTTAAAATAGTTAAAAATAGTTTTAGCATTCTAAAAACATATTAAACAATGTAACAATTTAAAAACCTAAAACATTTTAATCCATGCATGCAAAGAAATCTAAATAATTTTTTGGGAGAGGGACAATGTGACCAGGGGAGTAAGTAGTTCAGTACTTCTTCATGCAGGGATTCACCAGTGACCTAATTCTGATACAAAGCTTTGTCACTAGCGCATCTAGAATGGTGAAGCCTCCAAGAAAGTTAGGAAGGTTGGGAAAGAAATATACATGGCTCATTAGTTACCCATTGCTTAAACTGTTGGGGTGAAGAATAAGAGTGTCACTCACTGCTATGTTGCATATTCTTTTAGCCAGTCTAGGAGAGAAAGATCACATTTCTTTTGCAGTTGAGTTAACATGCTGAATTATTAGAATTACATACTAAACTAGCTCCTTTTGATGCAGGGGCTCTGAATTTCTTAAACTTATAAAGTGTTTCATGAAGCATATCACTTCAGTCTACATCATCAAAAAATGATTCCATGCTCCCACAATCTCTGCATTCCTTCTGATGTCAAAAGTAATTTATTTATTGAATTCCACAGGCCATGAATATGCAGAATTCAGAGAGAGAAATAGGTCACAAAGGATTAAACTAGCTTATACATGCTATCTGGATTATGTGTCTCTACTGTCAAGAACCAGAAACAACTACTCAGTTATGTTCCCATATGTTCACTTTATAGAAACATTTAAGGCAAAATTGTGTCATGTTTAGCATACATCTTTTCAGATGTCAACATAAGGCTCAGGATTCATCACATAAGAGACACAGACAGGGAATCCCATTCCCTGAGATTTCAGGTCCATAACCTCAGACAGGTGATGGCAACTTGAGATGTCACAGAGGTTGGACAGGGAAGGGTTTGGAGGCAAGCTGGAATTGCTTCCGGTTCAATCCGCAAATGACCCTTAGGGCAATCCAGTTCCATGGGAACTATATGGGGAGTGAAGGAGAGAAATATATCAAAGCAAATGTGTCTAGTGGCTGAAGCAGTTGCCACCATTCTTGCCAGGTCTCACAACTTGTGCGATATTAACTATACCACATATGGTATGAGGGGAGTTTTTCCATACCCTGCTCTGCTCTGCTGCTGGGGCTTGTGGAGAGCTCACTGCCAGCTTTGTTTTCTCCTTGGCCCTGCATCACAACTGCTGGGGACTGTACATCAGGAAGGCTTCCCGGTCACGCTACTCCCTGCCTTGCTCTGCAGTGCATGATGGACAATCTAATTACAAAATCTAAGCAGCCAGAATTTTTAAAAAAGGAAACTCAACACAGCACTTGAATAAATAACACATTCACCCAACACCAGCAGAAAGGCAAATCACTACAATCCAGCTAAACGTCAATTGGGATTTTTAAAAAGCCAGTTTAAAATATAAGAAAGGTGTCCTCTCCCTCGCCCCTGTGGGAAGGTGTTCCAAAGGTATGGAGTCAACACTAAGAAGGCCCTATCCCTACTGCTCGCCAATCTAAGATATAACGATTTCATCTTTATGAGTAAGACCACTGACCCCAGTCTTAATGCTTGGACAGCTTTGTATACATTTGGGCAGTCCTTCAAATAAAGCTGGCTTTGTCTTCAGCTGTTATTACAAAATCTATGCTAATAGAACATAACTTATGTATTATTCTAAACACGTACATCCATCCTGCCTTTGTAGTTTTATGACGTGGGTTATATGTTTTTAGCTGTTTAAAAACTGTTGATTACTTGTATTGTATTCCAAAGAACTGTGGCCAGAACTAAAATTCCATCCTGTTCCACAAGGCCCAGCACAGGAATTCAGTCAGTTTTCTGCCACATAATGCTTCTGAAAGTCGATGAATTACTGGTTTGGTCCAGTGAGTGGGGAAACCCTAAAGGAAAAGCTATACAGAGGTTGGACATATTCATGGGTTTAACCTTCACAAATTTGATTATTCACAAGGCGCGCACGTGTTTCACCCCTGATTCTTCTCCTCCCATTCCCTTGCCTTTTGTTCGGTCTGGAGAAGGGAGGGAAGCACCTGGACAAAAGGCAAGGAAATGGCGGGGGGGGGGGGAGACACAAATGCACCTTCCTTTTCCCTTCCGGAGCTCCCCCGTTTCCTCTGTCCCCAGCACTAAGAACTCATGCTGAGGAAATAGACAAAAGAATGGGGGCAGGGGAGGCTTGCACAAGACTTCCTTCTCCCCTCTGGAGGCCCTGTCCCCCATTCACTTGCCTCTGGTCCTGGCACACAAAAGGCAAGGGAATGAGAGGGGGAGCCCTGGAAGGGAATTGTGGGGAGGGGGGTTATTTGTGGTTTTTCCACTTTCATGAGGGTTATGCATCCTGAATCCTGATGAAAGTGGAGGGGCAAATGTACTTGCTTGTTCAACTCATAAAGCAGGAGAGCTGGGGAGAAGGGAAGCTGTATTTGCCATTGATAAGAATTAAGCCCTTGTTATTTTGAATTAGGTAATATAATTTTAATACATGGATTTATGCACCACTATTATGTCACCTCTTATTTGCCTTTTTTCTTACTTGCCAAGTTAAAAAGCCTCAAACGCTGTAACATTTCCACCTTGGTCATTTGGGTGGCCATTTTAAAGTTCTAATTTCTCTCTCTCTCTCTCTTCCTCTCTCTCTTTTGTATGACCATAACTGTGCACAATAAGTATGGCTTGTCATGAAATTGTGTAAGAGAAGCATCATAGTTGCTGTTTTGATTCCTTTTTCATTAGGCTCAACATGAAATGTTATTTTCATTTAGAGCAGCTACATACTGGGTCAACATTTTCATCATATCCAATGGGGTTGATGCAGTGCAACACATGCCCCCCCTCAAAAAAAAGAAAAGAAAAGGATGGAGTTAAGTAGAGTAAGTGTGTTAAGCTCACTTACTTTTTTGTAAATATTAGTATCAGGAAGACAATTTGCTTCCCTTTCCCATGCACTTTGTATACGTATTCTTACAACCTATCTCCACGCTAATTGCCCATGAGAAAAAAATTCTGTTTTGCTAGCTGCTTCTGTTCCAGTATTTTCTAGCATCTGAAACAGTAACCTACTTTAAAGGCTTGTTGCAATAGCCATAAAGGAGCCATATCTCTGTAAAAGATAAAATAGCTCCACTCACTGCTAAGGTACAAATGTAGCCTTATACCTCAGTTAACAGAGTAGATGTGTTCCTGAGCCTTACTTGTTTAACAGGAAATTTGGTACCAACAGCAGAAATGTCATGGAAAGCATAAGGACAGGTTCCTACATCACACAAAAAAAGGAGGACTTCAACATGTTTCAGAAATGTTTTATTCCGAATTAAAATTGCTGTAAGTCGACAGGTGACTTGAAGGCTCACACAACAATATGCACGTTTTAAATGAAACAACAAAATGCATTCAGGAATATATTTTTCTTTCCTCAGCCTCCACTTTTCTCCACCCTTTTGATGGCCAGACTTATAGATGTATGCTTTTTTTAAAAAATGCTAGGAATAGCCTCCTCTTTTCTCTCTGTCTTGCTGTTCACACATGCTTAGTAAATGACTCTGGAGGCAGCTGCTGTTTATCTTGCCTGTTGTGGGCAGATACACACAGCCACAGCATGATCAGCTAGAGGACAATCCCATTCTTTTCCAGCTCAAAGTTAATTGAATTATTTGCTGCAGAAAATAAACACCCATGTTTGTGCTTCTCCAGACCTCCATCACCATCTTCCCAGTGTTACTACTACAAAAAAAAAATTCTGGCAAGAAAGAGGACAGGGAGGAAGAGGGGAGGGCAGGGTAAGTGTAAATTGACTTTATTAAAAGGAGCTTCTTTTTCAGAGGCTTTGTAAAGTGAGATGTAGGCCTGTGTAAGTAATAAAATGAGCCGTGTGCAGCAAGGGAAAATTAGAACCTAGGGCTGTCAGAAATTATGATTTACAGAGTTGGACAGCTCACTAAAGCCTGGTACCTAATGCAGTCTGATATCAAATGCAGCTGGCATATGATAGACATTTCTTTAACAGGTTCAATTTATATTGCCACAGCTATGAAAATGTGTATTAACTCAAAGCGAGAAGATGAACTTGTTTTCAGCCTATTGAAAGTTAACACATAATGGCCTAAATCCTATTGTTACTTGTGACTAGAGTAGACCTTATTAAATCAGTGGAATTTACATACATGTTGACTTACTATTCAACAATTGATTGAATAGATCTACTCTAGTTGGGACTAAGCAACAGGATGCCAACCTATCAATTTTTTTTTAAACCCTCCACCAGCAGATTAAAGACAAATGCTATACAGAATTTCTGTGTTCATGATCTTTGATCTGTGATCTTTGGAGGAGATACAATATACTAGATAGATGCCTACTGTCACCCCACAGACGTACAACAAGGAATTCTTTCATCAACTCTGAAGGTTGCTAAAGCACACAAATTAAAAATTTGTATTTCTGGAAATTGTGAACAGTAGATGACCAAACAAAGCTTAATTTTTTTTATCTGAAGGGGACTTCTGTTGAGATACTTTGGACCCAAACAAAGCAATTTCTGTCGTGCTTGGTAACATTTTAGTCTTTTGATATTAACTATGCACTGCAGGTTTGAACAGGCAATTATTACTCCAGCTGAGTGCAGTGATCATTATGCTGTTATTTGCATAGAGTAAAAGATACTGCTAGGGCAAATCCCCAGTCACCAGAGCTCCTCCACTCATTAAAAATTAATTGGAGCAGAGTGTTGAGAGAATGTACTCAGCAGTCGATTTAGACAAAGGAAACTTCCTTTAAAAATTTAGATCTGCTTGTATCATGCCATAGCAAAACAGTACAAATTGACTTGTTCAAGATAAGATTGCATTAATCTTTTTTTTCCACTCCATATTTCTCTTTAACAAGATTTTATTGCCTAATTTACAATCAGGTTCTTCCTCTATCTATTCAGCCTCCATTTTATTATCCTTCAAAATGATATCAAAACATTCTGGTCCAGCTCTAACTGTATTTTAAATCAGCATTTTTTCGGTCTGTTTCAAGGACAGGGAAGGTGCAGCCTCTGGGCTGCATACTTCCTAAAGGTCCAATTTTGCAGCCCTCAGCAATCCCCTGAAGCCCCCCCCCCAAACTTTGGAAAGAAACTGGTGCAATTTTTGGGCGATATTCCACCTGAAAACCCATGCCAAACCATTCCGAGCATCATACAAACATGGTGCTTGGCATCTATCCACCCCAAACCATCCCAAGTCCTTTTCAGCCAGAGTTCAACAAAAAATGATAGTTATTTTCCATTGTGCTCAGATGTGCTGGCGTAGGCCATAGAGAGGAACACGGAGCAAATATTGGCTCCTGGTCCCATGCAGTTGCCCACCTTGGTCTCTTTGTAAAAATGCATGGGGTGACACATTCCCACTGCACATCCACATGCCATTACAACCAGTGCACCCAGTTAGAGAGCATTAACAGTTACATGTGCATTCTGATCACATTTATATCAGATCTTGCTCACTGAGGATTGAATAGGCAGCTTTCTCTTATTTTTATCATACTAAATTGTTAACAAGGATTGAAGTAAAATTATACTTCATATCCATAGACCAGAGAAAGGAAGCTTGTATCTTGCAGATGATGTTGGACTGTAACTCTCATGATTCCTTTCCGCTGATCGTGTTAGACAGACCTACTGCAATTGCAATCAAAGATCTGGAGAGACGCACATTGCCAACACCCACTTTATAAAATATAATTTGGAAAGTGTTGTGTAATAAACATTTGTTCAAATTATTTGTTGATTGTGGTCCATACCTACTTATATTCTTTAAAACGTCTGTATTAATAACTGCGAACAGTGAAATAATTATGAGTCTTTATCATGCAAAAATCTGATAGCATCTGGGGCATACATTTAGAAAAGGTCCATTCTATTACATAAACAAGCACATTAAACTGGATCATTTTTGTCACAAAACACACACGGTCTTCGTCTCCAGGCACTTCTATATCCCGCATCTCTCAGTACTAACATTCAGATAAGGTGGAAACTCTCTTGTTCAGCAGACAAAGGCTCCCGTTCCGTGAATGGAAATGAGCTTGGGAATACCCTGGCTGTTCCTAGAGGGCTAAACTGCTGTTGTTATCTACAAGCACTATTGCTCAGCATTGGCTAGTAAACCACCTGTGCCTCTTTTTAGGGAAGGCAGATCTAGCCACAGTAATCCATGTCTTAGTTACATCTTATTTAGACTACCATAATGCATTCTATGCAAAGCTGCCCTTGTAGCCAGTCTGTGCTCTTCAACCGAAGGTACTGATGTCCAGTTTGTTCCTGACTCAAGATGCTACTTATGACCTATAAAGCTATAAATGGCTTGGAACAAGGACCTCTGAAAGATCTATCTTCTTGTGAAAACAGCCTATTACATTAGAGGCCTGTCCTATCTTCCTATCACCAAGAGAGCTAGTCTGATGGATATACATGACAGAGCCTCTTTTGTAGCGACCCTTGGGACTGTCAAACTCCCTCCCAAGAACAGGAGCAGGTTGGTTCCATGCCTACTGAATGTTATACAGCATTGTATCAAAGACCTGATTTTAAAGTTTGTGTTTCTTGTGATTTTATGTACAGTCATCCCTCCACATTTACTAGGGTTAGGGGCACAGGGCCTCTGTGAAAGTGGAAAAACTGTAAACAACTCTAGGACCTCCCAAATCATATTTAACACACAAAAAAAGTATGATCATATTCAATGCATCATGGATTCCTTTGAGGCATCAGAGTTCCTTCACAAGGCAGAAGTGGGTGGATGGTAGGGTAGGTGCTGCCACACACACACACCCCCGCTGCCCCACATCATTTTTAGTAGGGACTTACAAGCTTCATTTGCAGTTTCTCAGTCTCACAAGGCTTGCAGTTTCTATTCAAAATGGCATAGGGAGGCAGCAGCAGTGACAGCAAACAGTTCATGAATAATCAAATCTGCAAAAGTGAAACCCACAAATTTGGAGGGCTGACTGTAATTGTACATAAATTTTGAGAGCCAGGTACATAGATACAGCAAATAAATGAAAGGAATGCATGGCATAATACTTAGAAACATGGAGCACTTGAAAAGGAATATACAAACTGCATTTAGGTCAAGGTTTCCCTAACCAGCTGTCAAGGTAGAAGAAGGATAAAGGAGACCAACAGATACTTAACAGATGGCTTTGAACCACTTTATCCAATGCCCATGTGCTCACATAGCAACAACCAGAGCCACAGAAAAGCTATGAAAAATATTTTGCATACCCTAAGGCATTCACATAATATTGATCTGGTGGGCAGAGATTAAAACACACTTTTGAATTGCATGTTGACACATGCTATACATCTGCAAAAATATATCTACCTATAGGTTGCATTTTTATGGAAGGAGATGAAAACAATGAAAAAGCAATCTTCTTAGTATTGCTGACATGAAAATAAACTGCAAAAGCTGCCTTGGATCCATGATCAGAATCAGCATGGGTGAGCGGAGGAATAATCTTGGCTCTTTCATCTTTTCTACAGGCTATCAATTATTATAAACCTATACCAGTTTACAGTTTGAATACTGGTAATCTTATGCAGCAGGAGTGGCAAAATATTTTGTCTTCTGATGGTGATGGACTGCACTTCTCATATTATGGTGGCAGCAGAGTCAATGATGAAAGGTGATGGGAACTGCAGTACATCATCTCAAGGTCCCCTGGTCCCAATCAGTTATCCAAACATTGAGGGAATCCTCAAATGGCGATGTCATCTTGAAAGGCAGAACTAAGTGACTTTTGTGTGGGTCAGTGAGAATTGTGCAGAGCACTGACACTGTGTGAAATGGAAGGATCCTTCCTTGTTTTCTAGCACCTTGGGAAAGAGGGAGAATCTAAAGTTTCATTCATTGGACACATTAAGGAAACAACTTTTGAAAGGAGTTAAGACCCAATGTAATCTGAAATGGGAGATTATCTAACCAGAAAAGCAGGATGTAATTTTCACTGAAAGATAACATAGGTGACAAGTTATACATTTAAAGTGTACATTGTTAGATACAGAGCACTCATTCAGATGACTGGACAGAGCTACTTGCATCAGAAAATAATAAATGCCATATTGGACTGAATGAACAAAGACATTTTATGCAAGAAACACAGAGTTAATGCAAGTTCATCACTTTTTTTAGTCCTATTGAAATCAGCAGGACAAATTTGTCATTATCTTATCCCATTGATATCAATGGTACTAAAGCAGGGGTGGATAGGCAGTAGGCAACCCTTCAGAGGGTGTCACACTGCATCTCTCAGGATCCTTCACCACTGGCTATGCATGCAGTTTCAGCATCTGAAGCGTCATGAGTTATCCATTTCTGTATTATAGCAACAATACAGTACAATTTTAACTCACTAGTACACTGGAGGGAGATTGCATGGCCCAGATGTTTCACCACAAGCGCAGACAGTCTCCACCACTGGGGGTGGGATTGCTTTGGAGGTCCCCATTACAGCTTTATCAGCATAGATTTACTGCTATCAATGTTTCTGTTGGTGGCAGTCCCAAACTGGGGACTGCAGCAGTTAGCCATCCTGCCCTATCATGTATTGTTTATTTACAGGAAGCCCGCAATATTCACAAGGGTTTGGTTCCAGGACCCTTCATAAATACCAAAAACAGTGCATATTCAAGTCCCTATAAAAACACAACACAGGGCAGCAATGACTACTGCCACCATGTCACTGCCGAACCCCAGGGTGGGGAGCTGCTCCTCGAGGAAGTGGCTGCTGACTCTGCAACTGCTGGCCCTCATCCTGGTTGCTCACAAGCAACCAAGATTGGGAACTAAGCCCTCAACCATCCCAAGGTGGGGAATGCTGGCTAGTCCCTGTCCTGGAATGGTTGAGGGCTCTGGGGGCGATTGGGGGGTGGTGGCAAAAGACACAACTGTTCCCCACCCTGGGATTGTTCAGGGCTTTATTCTTGATCCTAGCTGCTCATACGCAACCAGGATTGGGATTGCTGCCATGGCCAGCAATTGCAGGGTAGGGGAGCCGGCCGCCTTCCTCAGGGAGCTTCTCCCTGCCCTGGGATTGTTCAGGGTTTCATCTCCGATCCTGGTTGCTTATGAATGAGCAAGCAGGATTGGAACTGCACTTGCTGATGTGTTCCTGCCTACGCTCCTCACCTTGCAGTTTTGGAGGTGAGAGAGCAGTGGAGTGACAGAGTGGTAAGCTCTCTTTCCAATGACCTACCCTTCAGGGAACACGGGAGACGCCTGCTTTGGGAGGCCGCCCAGTAATTGCTGCTGCCTCCCCTGAGATTGCTTCAGCAATTTCTTTTCATCTCATATAAGGTTGAATTCAGAAATGCTGCAAAATTAAACAATAACAGAGCTAACTTTAGCCCTTTATGAACCTTGTTATCTGCCAATCTTCCTGAAGAAAGAAAAGATAGCCGATTAGAGACACAGTGGTTGGTGTTTTTTGCTTAAAATGGTTGTTAGATGTGTATATAGATATTGGATAAGCACATACACACAGATTTTGGGACTGAACATGTTCATTTTAGAATATTCATTTTAAAAAACATGAGTAACACTGAGAAGTCATCCAGCTATACTGTTATGAATTAAATTCTGTTAAACACAAGATTTCAAATTTTAATTTTGTTTGCTTTTACACATTAGAAATATACAAAGAAACATGTTAAGTTTCTGGAACATGTTAATAATTACAGTAGTTTCAAAATGACTGCCTCGTATCTCTCACATTATGGATGATCTGTCAGAGAGATTAAAAAAATTCAGAAGACTGAGTTTTACACTGGCAGTAAAGAGCTGCAATGGGCAGCTTACAGGTTTTGAAAAGCATATTATAAAAGATAAAGTACATGACTTTAGACAATAAATTATTTAACTGACACAAACTGAATATCACAATTCAATTAATACTCTTAGAAGGAAGAGTATGGGCAATGATAGGCTTAAAATACAGATATGGTAACAGCCTTAAAATAAATATGTCTAATATGCCACATACACTGGAATTAAAAGGTATTTTTCTTGTAAAAAAAAAAGTGGAAAAGAAACATTAACAATGTATACATTTCTTGGTTTTCCTGGGCTATTTTCTTTGTTTACGTGAACACAGAGTTGTCAAAGCATTAGTTTATTTCAATATGATATAGTTAAATTACAAAAGAAAAGCTCTTGTTTGTACATTGATTCACAAATAATCAAAAAGAAATGTAATACAATGAACTCAATTCTCATTACCAGAGCAGTGGAAGGAAGCAGAAAAGAGTCAGTGGATTTTTTTCAAAATGCTGTTAAATTTCTTGACTTGGGTTTTGCCCAAACTGTGCGGTGCATTACTAGTGATTAAGCTCAGTAGAAGTAAAAGTAGCAGTAATCAGCAAGTACAAATTTTACAGCATCAGTGACATCAAGTTGTCATTAAAGCTTGGTAGTTATTGGCTGCGGACACATGCAACCCTGCTGGGTGAGCTTTCCTGAAGCTGTACTCCTGGTTTTAACAACAGCTGAGGCAAGCTAATGGAAGTGAATCACACTGATGAACAAGTACTGATCCTGTTTACTGATCTCTATGCGATACTGTGTATGAAGTACATTTAAACATGTAAGTAAATGTATCACAAGGACTGTGTATCAGATAGGCAGGGCTCATGTCCATCTAAGATATTTTACCGATAATGGTAAGTCAGTAAATATATTTGGTTAAAAGGCAAAAAAAAAAAAAAAAACAACCCCAAGAAATAAGTATGTATCATCTTTTCAATGGAAAACCAGGAACAGGACCGTTTATTTCTTAACACATAATACTTTTTTGTGACACCTTACATTTAAGATAACTTGTCTTCATGCCTTTAATGGTGTTAATTAAATAGGGATTTTAAAGACTATTATGTATGGAACTCTGTTCTAACAAGCTGGTATTTCAAAGCATCACTGGCCTTACCAGCCTAACTATATGATGTGTATTTTATTTCAGCAAATAAAATTGGAAGGGGCTATTAAGAAGGCAATGACAGAACTGCTGTGTTTGCACACAACACCAGGCCATGATTTATCACTAGGTGTATGTCACTAGCAGCTGCTCCTCCTCTGGGGTGACTATGAGGACTTCAGTATCTTTTGCTTCCATTTTAGGCTAATTGCAGCTGGCAAAATCAGAATCCAAACTCCATGTAATCTTAACTGTGTTTAGTGAAAACCAGCTCATTTCAAAGCATTGTTTCAATTAAAATTAAAAGATTTTTACAGTTTAGACACACACGCTGGTTAATCTAAAAACAGAAGCAGAAGCTTCTTGTGTCCCCCTTGTAGTCTCACCAGAATGGAGAGGGGAAGTGCCTGAACTAAAGGCTCATTCCATCTTGTCCCCATAATGCTAAATCGAGGTGTGATGAGCAAGGTAGGCCACTTGAACTGCTTGAATAAGGTATCACCACTTAATGTTAAGTTTAACAACTGTTTTGAAAATAAAAACAGAATTGATAGAGCAACTGCTCCAGTGTGTCTCAAAATAAGTACTGCCTGTATTATTAGTTAAAACTGGCATATTTGAGGACATCTGTGAGCAGATTCTGAACCCTACTATCTAATGATTACATGTATAATTCTAATAATGAAAACCAGACTGAGATAACACACTTGACTTGCTTATTACTGTTTTGATTGACCATGTGCACACGCATGTGACTATTTTTGTATAGAGGCACTTAAGTTTAGCAGAGTACTTCTGTTGTAAACAGTCTAATGAAGGTCTCTAAGTCAAAGCATATGCAAATACAAAGTTGGTTTATCCAGAGTGGCTTAAGGTACAAATCTTATAGTTCTACTAAGACACTTGAATTTAGTATATTAGTCTCAAGTGTATTATCCAATTTATTAAAAGAAAACAAATGAAAAAAATACTCAAACTTCCAATCTCAACTTTGCCTCAGTTTTTCTTTTCCAGTAAAAGTATTATTTGTACACCAAATAGCACTCCAGGCTGTGCAATATGAAAACTATGCTTTTTGGCATAAATATACATATACATATATATATATGTGGAAGTACTTCTTTTAGCCTCTCTCTTTTACTTAGAACCAATTAAAATCTCAGCTGAAAATCCCAATGCTCTATACTAATGCTGCAGCTGTTATGCATGAATATCAACAGCTAATATAAACTGGAAGAGAACCAGTGTTTGACTGTAACAGGCAGTGGGTGCAATCCAGAGCCATTAAAATCTATGGGAATAGTTCCATTGACTTCAATGGATTATAGATTATCCCCAAAAGCCTTCTGAATAAGTGCATTAGTATATCTATGAAGATTTCTCAAAAATATCAAAATTAATTTCTTATGTATTGCAAAAGTAACACACAACAAATTGTACATACAGCAATAATTTATTCTGAAATGTTCATTTAGTTCTGCTGAGACCTTGCCCATGTCTCATTAATAAAAGAGCAACCATCTCATCTCAAATACCAGAATATACAACAAGTTACAGCATAGCAAAAATCCTACCTACTGTCAGTTAAAATCTACTTCTGGTAAAATAATTTTGTTCAAGATTTGCACACACACAGATTTCCTTTTTTCTTTTTCTTCTTCCAGAGCACAAAACCAAAAGGTAATTGTTACACCATAACTATCTATACACATTATTGTGACCACAGAAATGTTAATCATCATTTCAGAAAATGAACCATCAGTTCTATCCATGCAGAAAAAACAGGCTTGTTCAGCAGAAACCATATTACTGTGAATTTCACAGCCACATGATTAATTATAAGATTTGGTGGCTTCACAAATACTAAGATGGAATCAATTATTTATTTATTTATTTTGCATAAATTCCAATTTCTCCCTGATGCACTTTAGTCATTTTGTAAATCTAGGAATGAATGATAACAGCATTAGAATTACTTCTTTTAATCTCTGTTGTTCATCTTTCCTGAATGCCCCCACCCCACCAAAAAAATTAAAGGTATGAGATGCTAATTAAATATATGCAAAACATACTGTACAAATATCACTTTAGCAATTTTATTGCTAAATTATCAATTGGGAATCCCTCAAATATAATAAGTGAAAATAAAGAATATCAAATATGGCTTCCAGAACAAGTACCCTCTACAAGAATCAAACCTATTTACAAAAAGAGAAAAAAGTATATTTTTATTAAAAAGTTCCACATATAGCATAACACTTCAGAATCTTTTGTTAAACAGATGTCACCAGATAGGATCCAGAATGGCGCTTAGGACTCTGAGCGCCATTTGAATCTGTATTTTCAGTTTTTGAATCTCTTTTTTTTGTACTGTTATTTACTGGAGTTGGTATCTGCGATGGACGAACAGAAGTATTATCCACACTGCTTTTTCTGGGGCTTGGATTATAGTTGAAAGGGGTCACTCTTGCTGCAACAGCACCACTGGGTGAACTGTGTTTGCTTGAGCTGCTGGAGCTGAATGGTGTACGTTCATTAACAGTGCTTTCAGTAGTCTCTGGGGGAGGGACAGGATTGCTTAGCACAGGTTTTGTTTCAGTTCCTTTCTTGTCTGGACTATCTACTTGAATAAATGAATTCAGACGATTTTCTAAACCCATGGTACGGACAGGGATGTTTCCATTCCCTGCGTTTTGTTTTCCATGAAGATCTTTAGAATCTTTACTATTTACATTCCCTTTGTCTGAAACACTGTCAATAATAGGAGGAGTCTTTCCAGTGGGGGACTTTCCAGACCTGGGATTATTAATAGGGCAGTCCTCAATCCTCACCCACACATCCTCTGTCTTAGAGACAGCAGGTGCCATCTGGTAAATTAAAGTTTTTGAATCAGCACCATTAGCAGCACCCGATGAGCTATTCTCAGGGGGACTTGTCATTATCTGAGGAATTTCATTTTCTTTTATCTTTCTCCAAGTACCCTTTGTTGGTGCTTGCGTCTCCTTAGCCTGTTTGAGTCCCGAAAAGGAACTTACATACTGCTTTTCATCCTCACTTTTTGCCTTTTCACTGGATTCTGAAGAAGCTGAAAGTATTGAGGAGGAGCTTCCCGTCCGCCGCCAAGTGCTCACGCGAGGAAGTGATGAAGAATGTTTACTATGCTCCCGCTTCCATGTCCCTGATCTATTAATTGGCAGTCTGGAAGGACTCTCAGAGTGAGATCGAGTTATGTCATGTCGTTTTGTTGGCCTCCCATCATTGTATTCTAAAGAAGGACTCAGGTTAGGAGGTAATTTTCGCCAGCCACTAGTTTGAATGGCTGAATGAGTAGATAAGGACATGTCGGGAAGTGATGGACTTAAAATTGGGGTCTGTGTTTGGGACTGGATAGGAGAGTCTGGTCTAGAAGGAGATAAAGATTCAAATGATGCCGATTCTTCTAATTTCCTTCTTAGAGTGGGGCTTGGAGTTTCTTTAATAAAAGTTGACTGGCGTACTAAAACAGGTCTTTCTGATCTGTCAGATTCACTCCCACTTGACTTTGCTGATGACATTCTAGATAAATCAGACTTTTTGCTTGATCCACTGATACCAGAAATTTGGTTTAATCCTTTTGAGGCAGATTCACTTCTAGGAATACCACTAGTACTTTTAGGCAGTCCTGTCTGTTTTGCTACAGTCTGTTGGCTCATTTGTCTGCCAGGTGACGTGTATGCCATTCTTCCTGAACCTGAAGACTTGGTGGAAGCTGTACTTGGAGATGATGTTCTTGGTAGCTGGGAAAGTTTATTAGGGGGACTTATGCCATTTCTGCCTGGTGAAATTGAATTTCGTCCAGGTGACTGTAAAGGTCTAGTTAAGGGTTGCTGCTGTGGTCTGGAAGGTGTAGAATCTCTAGATCCTGACCTTGAAGGTCCTTTACTCGATCCACCCTGTTGAGATGGTTGTCTAGATATGGGGCTTGGCTCTGATTTCACAGCTGGTTTGGTCACTCTGGGAGAACTCGTAGAACTTGGGGTTTCATTAGGACTTTTGGAAGCTGTACTCTTTAGCTGTGGCCCCTTTTTAGAAACTGGACTTGTACTTGAAGAACTATTTCTAACTCCAGGAATATGAATCATTGTCCTTCCCCGGGAAATTGAAGGCATATTTGTTTGCAATGGCTGTTTCAAGTGACTTGTAAGTTCAGAATTAGAACGGGCTTTACCTGTAATTAAACTTTTATAAACTTTCTTTCCCCCTTTGATGCCTTTATTTTCAGATTCCACTTTCTTAGTTTCTAATGTACTCTTCTCTCCAGGCTTAATGATTCTTGGACCCTTATTACTAGTAAAGGGTTTTTCTTCTTGGTCTGGTGTAAGATGGAAAGGTGAACCCAAGGAAATTCCAGATTTCAGTGAAAGGATTGAATCAGAGTCTGATGAAGCTTGCCTAGATAGCGATGCTGCAGCAGCAGCTTGATGTAAGCTGCTAACTATTGAATTAGCACCTTCCTGAATAGCCTTCCAGTCAAAGTTCTCTGAATCTGGTGAGAAACCATGCTCTGAATCAGGCCTTTGTATATCTTTCAAATCTAGTGTCAAGTCTTCTGCCAAAATGCCTCCCATGTTTCTGGAACTATTTTTTTCACTGTCCCCTTTTACTCTTGAAGGCTTTTTCTTTTTAGGCATGGCAGAACTAATACATTCCTGCAAAAGATCATCTTCTGAGTCAATACTAAGGGAACTAAGGGAACTGTTCCTTGAAAAACATACAGGAGTATCTTCAACATGAAATGACTTAGGAGCATACCCAGAAACTTGTGGCCTACTTGATTCGATCTGTGCATCAGATGGCTCTATTTGTTCTACAGGTTCACTTTCTTTGTTGTTGTTGTTTTCCTGATCAATATCACTCAAAGAACTCAGGGAAGAATTACGAGAGAAGCAAACTGGAGTATTTTCTATTGCAAAATTTTGCATTTTCTCATCAGTAGCTGCAATTCTATCTGCTATGTCTTTCGATGATTGAGAGAAGGGCGTTTGTTTCTGCACCAGAGTCTTGGGTTGATTTCTCATTGCTGGAGTATGTTTTTGGCAAGCTTGCGTTCTAATAGTTGACTGCTGATTTGAAACGTGTTCTGCATTGGCACTGGATTTAATTTCACTTTCTTTTCCCTTTCTCAGTTCTGCCTTTTCCCTTGAAAGATCCACATCATCATCAAAATCTAGAGAACTCAGGGAATCATTTCGTGAAAAACAATATGGAGTTCCCTCAATTGGAGTGTAATGGTGGGGAGAATCAAATGCAAAGCTTCCTCTTGCACGCTCTTCATTATTTGGAGGTTTATCATTAAAGTCTCTCGAGTTATTCTTAAGGTTTTGTTTCTTTGTATCTTTGTTATCTGTATAGGACCTTTCACTATTAAAATTACTTTTTGGCTCTGTGCTTTTTCGTAAACGGACTCTGTATTCACTACTTTGGGGCATAGGTTTTACTGGTGACGTTGGTTTCTTTTTCTCAACTTCCAGTTGGTTCTTATTACTTACTGATGATGGTGTAGATGCTTGCTGGATCTGATCCATTATCTTTTTCACTCTGAAGGGCTTGTGGCTTTTCCCTTTTGGCATAGCAGAATTAATACATTCTGCAAGAATATCGTCACCTTCTTCAGTTTTATCATCATCCAACCCAACAATAGTCCCTGCTGAATTTTTCCCTCTGTGAGCATCATCAGTATTTCGGCCTTCTGTTGGAATGGTATCTCTCTTTTCAAATTCAGCTGATTCCACCCCTGTGCCAGAAGTCTCTGCACTGGCCAGTTCATTTGGTGGTGATTCTATTGTGAGATCACTCAGAGAAGTTGCTGTTGAAAAATTAATTGGGGTGCCCTCAACACAATACACACGTGGCATATCATCTCCAGGAGTAAAACTAACATGCTTTTGAGAATGTAATCTGTTTTGAGAAGGGAGAAGTTTATATACAGGAAGTTGGCTTGGTTTCCTGGCTACAGGTGGAGGTATTTTTGAAGCAGTGGTCTGTGAGGGCTTTTTGACTTTACGCGAAGATTTTGTTGGCATAGCAGATATAATACATTCCTCTAATATTTCAATATCGTCCTCATCAGAATCATCCAGTATATCTTTTTCAGTTTCTGTGGGTTTTTCTGTATTCTTTTCTTTTTTATCCTTCATATCACTTGGCTGTTCAAGTTCTGCTTCATTCCCATGGTCATTTTCATGAACAGGGGGCATTATTCTCAGCTCTACATCTTTCTGTATAAATGGTTCATCAAGACTCAAAGCACTTAGGCTTGATGAACAAGAAAATCCATCTGGTGTACTTTCCGTAGCAAAATGTAACAAAGTATCTGCATCTTGCAATACTTGCACTCTTTGAACAGCAGTATTTACAGCTGCTTGCCTCGGCCCAGATTCTCTTTTTTCAGTACTGGGTGCTTTAGCCTTGGCTGCTTCTCGCTTTACTTGTGTCACTGGTGCAGGCGGTGGGGTTTTACTTCTGCTTGGTGGCATTGTTTGCCCAGGACTATCTGGAAGGTCACTTGGACTTATAATACCACTTACCATCCCACTGCAAGGCTCACTCTGAACTGAACTAGCAATTGAACGGCTCTCAAAACTGTCCAAGGAACTCACAGAGGTACACCTGCTAAACATGAGTGGTGTCTCCTGCACATAATGTTCAGGTGGGCTCTTGGGAGTCTGAGCACCACTTTTTGAAGGAGATTTGGCACCTGAAGAAAACTCAACGGTTTTATGCCGTGATGTATCAGAAGGAGACAAACTAGAAGCCTGAAGTCTATTTGATTTTGTTCTAATGTGCTGAGTGGCTGATGAGGTTTCATTTACTGTACCTGCTGCAGACAGATTCCCACTATTTTCTTTCATTCCCCCTATCTTCAAAGTATTATCAGTATCTGCTACATGTGTGGCTTGATCACGTCCTGTTTCATCTTCAGCCGATGACAAAGATGACAGAGAACTACATCTTGAAAAACATATTGGTGTATCTTCCACACAATAGGTTTGTATCGTTTCCTGGTTGATGGAGGGTGCTTTGCTGGATGCAGGCTTCTGGGTATGACCTGTTCTTCCCTGGGCAGAATTTGGATGGAGTTGGTTGTGCCTCTTTGAGCCAGCAGAGGTTGATGTATTTCCACTGCTTGATGAAATATGATCCGTTTTAGAACTTTGCACAGACGGACTTTTTGAAAAAGAAAAAGATGGTTTTTGTGCAGAAGAAGGAACATCAGTAGAGTATTTGAGACTGTAATCAATAGGTTGATCGACATGGTCCTCCTCTTCGTTGTATTTTATGCTATAATTGGTTGGATGATCTTCTTCTTCATGTTGCTCCTCCTCAGAATAACGTTCACTATAATTAGTTGGCTTGTCATCCTCATAATCATCAACCTGACGTAAAGACTGGTTCACTTTTTGATTTATTCCATGGCTGCAGCCTGTTCTGTTCTGTTCTGAAGTGCTGGAATCTCTTGATCTGAAAGGAGACACACATTCAGACTGTCCAAAAGCTGACTGGTAGCTCATATGTTTATTGTCACCACCCTCAGTATATACAGGATATGCTCCACTTTGATTTCTGGACTGCCTTTGCTCACTCTGCTTTATTTCTTCCTCTATGATGTGCTTGGGTCTTGCCCATCTTTCATTCTGTGATGGGCTCTGCCTTCCAGAATTTAACTGTTCATCAGAATATTTCAGGCTATAATTTATTGGAGTATCTAGTTCTCCATCATTGTCATCCATATGATTAGCACTGTGTATTTTATGGGCTAAATCTGCAGGATACTGTCCATAACTGCAAAATTTACTCTCTTCATCTTCTGAGTAAGATTCAATAGGCTTCATTTGTCCTCTTTTACCATACCCGTCACTGCTACTGACACTGTTCAAGCTATCATTAGAAGCTCTCTTATACTCCACTTTTGCATAAGGTACAGGGCATGTTCTGTTCTCAGATTTTGGGAAGCTGTAAGAATTTGTGTGAGAATGAGCAGCAGATGTTCTTCTTAAAGCATTCCTGTCTTCTGACAAACAATGCATTTCGGTTACGGATCCATTGCTTCTCTCTTCTGGTGGAATATGCATACCTGTCACTTCTTCCATTACTTTGGAAATTTGGGCTGCAGTAGTGGTGATCTGCATTCCTATTCGTTTAGAGGTATTTCCAGAATTCTCTGTTGTGGAATGATAGCTGTTTAACCCAACAGCACGCTCTCGATCCAAATTCCTGTCCTTTTCAGACCGAGAACCCTCTACATTTCCTCTGCTTGAAGAGGAAGAGCCAGGCAACACTGTTGTGTTTAAATATGGTGAAAGCACATTACCAGTATTAAAATTTTCTGACCTGCAAACTCCATCTTCATGTCTATTACCATCCAAGACATATTCACCGTAGAGATTCTGTTTATGTCTTTGCTTGTTGCGGTGAGATGTTTTGGGACTTAAGTTATCAATGTTGTCAAAAGTCTCAGATAAATGTTGAGCATCTAACTCTGCTTCAAGTGCTTTTTGTTTTCTGACGTGAAGAGATGGTAAGCTTGAGCCTGGGGACATGATGTTAGCATCTTTATATTTTGCAGGTCTGTTTGCCATTAGGTTTCTTAGAGCTGCAGCACTGCCCATGGCTATCATCTTGTGCTTTGAATGTGTAAGATTTTTGAGCATGCTTACTGCTCCCATGTCCCATAATGCTTCCTGGTCCTTTGCATTCCGTGCAGAGAGGTTCCACAGCGTTCCACATGCATTACTGACTATTGTCAAACTGTGAGACTTCAAGTGATGTAACAAGGTTTGCAAACAACTGTTCTCTCTTAGAATTTGCCTAGAGTTAAGGGAACAAATACAAAAGAAGCATAATTAGCATCTATTTTTAGTTAGCTATGGTAATTTTCCAGTGGTAACACTGTCCTTAAACCTATCTGGGACTGTCAATTTTAATTTTCCCAATGCTAATTTTCCATGGGTAATATTGTCCTTAAACCTATCCAGGATTGTCAATCCACTAAGAGAGTACACATGTCTCAGCTGATGAAGTGAGGTAGGCATTTTGACATTTTTAAAAGGCATTTTTAAAAGAACAAAGTGGGCAGGTGGAGACTGGAAACCCGCTTCACCCTGGTTTGTGTTTTCCCCCAAAACTCCCTTCTTCCAAACACTTTTTTGCCTAAACCTTTTCCAAAGGCAGTAAGCAAGCAAGGCAGAGAGATTCACTTTGTAATCCTACTTTGTGTAGACACAGAAGGGACTACTATTTGGCAGAAGCCCTTCCACTTATATAATCCTAGTCTAAATGGTTTCCAGTACCTTCGGAAATGGATTTTCAGAAGGTGCTGGGAGCTGTAGTTTGTATATATATCAATATGTAAGTATCTGAAATATGCTGCCCTTTGGATTCTAGTAAGAAGTTTAACCAAGCAGAGTAAAAAAACTTGGTTGATTAAACAACTAATTAATTAAAATAAATATATGAGTGCTTCAGTACAACTAGTACAACTGACAATAATACTTTGCTTTTTCTTCCACATAAACTTTTCAGACCGCAGGTATCTGAGCACTGGTATTTTAAAAATAAAACGTAAGTAAGTGAGCATACTGGGATTTTAAGCATAATCATAATATCTGTCTACTTTAATATAATTTGTGAGTTGTCAAGTAAACCAGTGAACTAGTACTTTTCACACAATGATTAGTTTACAACACATTTTGTAAGTAGACCTTGCAGCACTGGAAGCATGGCCACCCTATCAACTTTGCTGACAGACCAGCTGTGGTCACTAGGGAACATAAATTCCACTAAGCTGCAACAGAAAGAAAAGGAAGCACAGACAATTCATCATCATTAGAGACTAGTTCCTTTTGCATCCTCTCTCTATGAACAGCTTCCATAATAGCTGGTCCACGTACAAATTTCATTGATGTTAAGATCTGATGCTGGATTTTGCTTTTTGGCTTCTTCTTCCACACCCCTTATCTCTTTTGTATCATGCATTTTAGACTGTAAATCTTAGGGTATATACCATTATTTTTTTTGTTAACCGTAAAATGCTCTGAAAATTATTTTGCCTGACAAGGGGACTGAAGATGGTTTACATAAATAAGTAATAAAATAAAATTATTGGATAGTGTACCTACCTGTGGTCCTCATTTGTCGCAATCAAGCTAGAGACATTACGCAGTATTCCCCCTCCACTTTCAATGATGGCTAATGTATTTGTTTGGCTCCGGTAAGTGAGTGTGCCAACTAAAAAGGCAAGAGCACCATCCACAGCACAGATATCAGCTTTATTTTCAGTGCAATGTGCTGACAAATTCCATAAGGCACTCAGTACACTTTTTAGAGTAGATTCCTATACAGAGACAACAAACACTGGATTTGAGTTCTGGAGTGCAGTCTTAAGTTCATAACAACTTTGATACTATGGTCTTAAAACTGTAAGATGGGATAAGGCCTGGTAAAGAATACCTGGAAAAATGCTATTTTTTCCCTATCTTTTGACAACTTCACTCTTACAAAATTGTATACCAGAATGATAGTACAGTCCTCAACATATGTACTAGGAAATAAACCAGACTGACTCAATGGGACTTCCATCTAATGAAAGATGCAAAGTTTGCATTGTAATTTGGTCAGGCAGATTTCACTGAAATCTATTAATTCATTCAGGTGATTTTGCTAGGACGAAAGTGCAACTAACTTAGTTTACTACTGTTTTGTCTACAGAAGTCTTCTGTCACTGAAACACAGAGGAGGCAATTTTATAGCCATTTCCCTTCTTTCTGGAGGTCCCTAATTCCTCCCCCCCCCACAAAAGTCCCAACACCTTCCAGAGAAGGGGCGGGCACATGAAGCTACATGAAATTTCTGGATATTTCTCCTTTATTCCCTTATTCATCCCAATGATGGAAATCTTACGAAATCAGGAAGCTGCCTTATAACGAACCAGATTAACTGTCCATCTAGCTTGGTATTATCTGCACTCTCTGGAAAGTTCCTCTCCAGCATTTCAAGAAGTTTTTCCAAAACTATTTGGAAATGCCAGCTTCTCAACTTACAACCTTGTGTATGCTAATGCTTATGTACTACCACTGAGCTACAGACATTCTTGTTTTCTGTTCGCAGAGTTATATTAGGTCTATACTTTTAATTTTTGAACAAGAAAATGGAAAAACATTCTAGATATATAAATACTTTAAATATTCTTCTGCAGATTTTACCTTTTTAACTTCCAAAGCACACTCCATCAAGGCTTTTACACTTCCAACTTCACGTAATGTCTTCTTACTGTTCACATCTGCTCTCCAAGATAAGTTTCTCAAAACACTTGCAATGACCTGTAAAAAAAAATTATAAAATGAATGTGGTTTAACTTTTATCTTTTCATTCCCTACATTTGTTATTTGCTAAATACTACAAAGCAATTCTCTGGGCCAGCAGATAACTAATTGATAATCCATCCATATTTCAAAATGCAAGATTCCCTAATTCAGCGTTATAAGATGAAGGATCAAACAGAACAGGAGAAGATATGTGGGCTTTTTCTTAATATGGAAATGTATATAAGTCTATTAAGGTGCCCCTTGATTGGGATTCCCAAATTAAAAGGGAAACCTGAGCCAGCAAAAGATAAAGGTAAGATTACATTAGTGAATGTACATTGCCTGGGTTGGATTTTGAAGTATCTGAATGTAAACAGAATAGGGATATGTAATTTAGTGCTCTCAAGATGTCTGGGACTACAGTTCCCATAAAACCTGACCAGTATGGCCAAATATAAAGGATTATGGGTTTTTTAGCAAAAAATTCTGGAGAGAACCAAACTGCTTAGTACTGGTATAGAAAACATTAAGAAAATAGAAGAGAAAATAAGAAATAAAAGCAAGGCTGTACAGAGTAAGAAAGTCCACCAAGAATAAATGCTGCAGAACACATGTGAAAATAAATAGTAGCAGAAATGTTCCAACAGGAAATAAAATGTACCTGTTGCAAATCTTCACTTTCAGATTTTAATTGGGCTACAAGAGCCCTCATGCAACCCTTCATAGAACACAGAGTTGCCTGTTTAAAAGAAAAGAAAAAAGATTCTATAAACAACTGATTGATCAGTATAATTATGGGAAATGTTCACATGTCAATATCTTTAATGGTAGAATAAAAGGACAAAGAACAATGAGCCATTTATTGTTTCTATCCATACTTTCTGCATTAAATGCACTTAGGATAGCTAATAAAGCAATACAATAAGTACACAATTAAAAAGTAAAACAAAATATTAAGTAGCAATAGTTGTAAACATTCATAAAACAGGCCACATTAGATAAATACATCCTGACACAAAACAGTCATCACTGCACATCAGGAAGACTTCTCTAAGCAAGTTCTTCCACAGTATGTACATCGCAACTGAGAAGACCCTATCCCACTACAATCATTATGCCTATGGTGAAGTGAGGAGGTCGCTCATTGCTGTAGAAAGGTGCTCTTCAGTAAGTCTGTATGGGAGGATACTCTTCCAAAGACACTCCTGTCTCAAGCAAGACCAGCATCCTGAACTGACCCTGAAAGTACCCTATGTAACAATTACAGATCAAAATAAGATGACTATATCTTTGCCACTGTCAAAACTCTGGTAGCTGCATTCTGGACCTACTAATATTTCCAAAAGATCTTCAAGGACAGCTCCAGATATAACAATAATCTAATCTGTAGGTAATTAGAGCATGAATTAACGTGGTTGTGTACAACTTCTCTTCATAAGCATTCAGGCTGCTTAAGAGATGGGAATTAGTAATAGGGCTTGCACAGAATCAGCCTTTAGGTCTATATTAACTAATGTAATTTGTTACAGGCAACTCATGTAATTAGTAAAACTAATGTTTTAATTTAATGTACCATTTAATACTTTTTAAACTTTTATACTCCATACAATTGTAACTCCTCTGTTTTAATTATACTGCGAGCTGTTTTAAATCCTATTTGGGGAAAAAACAGGATATAAATAGAATGAAACAAAATAAATATTGTAACAAGCTGTTGCTCCAAAGATGTGGTACCCAAATAGTCTGCTCCCTGCTTGGTCATCTCTGTTGGCAATTACTCAACACAGATTTTAGGCCAGAGTGAAATTCTTCTCCCACTGGAAATTTTTTCTGAGTTGAAGTCTCAATGATCTGCTGTCAGTATTCTTGGGATGGAGTTTTCAATCACTCAAGAAGATGCTTTTGGCAGCAGCTTCTTCTGAGCCTCTTTTCACAGATTAAAACTGTCTCCCTGCTTCTCAGTTCTGCCAGCAGCCATTTTTTGCTATACTAGGGCTGCCTCAGGGAAATCCTCTTTCCCTGGAAATGGTTACTGGGCTTGGGTTGGAGGTCAGGCACATTTAACAATGTTTGCTGAGTGGTGGGGGTTCTCTTCCTCTGGGGAAACGTTCCTAATGGTTCTGGCATTGGTTTCACATACTAGTTATAGGAAGAGCATGGAGCTAGATGGATAAAGAAAAAATGAATCCTATCGTTTCTCATTTTTTCCAGTGCGACTCTACCCTGTTGCTACTTCTACCACCAATATGACAATTTAAGTGATACAAAATATTAAAAAATTCTGACACCAAGCATAATTCAAATGTTCAGCAGATCTGAATTATCAAGAATTATCTTTATATTTGCCAAGGATAATAGCACACTTTGTTAAACAAACAAACAAAACAAACATACATACCCAAACAGATGAAATAAAACACCTTTCTCCTCCATTCCAAATGCACTGCTTAAATTTCCTGTCAGTAGTCCTTTTGTATGCTGAACAGCAAAAATTACAAACACCTAATATTACATACCTTAATAAGAAAAGGCCATGTTCAAAAACCTACCTTATTTGCTACATCTCCAAAGGTTAAATTTGTTAGAGCCATTCCAGCATATCGTCTTAATGTGACACTGTAGTGATCATTTGTAAGCCCATACATTTCACAATCTACCTGAAGCAGTTCTGCAATGGCCTGTAGTCCCCCTGTGAAAGTAAATGAAATGTTTATTAGAAATCGTTATTATTCTTAACCAACGTATTGATTCCCCAGAATGCCAAAGACAAAGCATGGGAATAATTACAAACTCTCATTACAACTGAAAATTTGTCTTACGTAATAAGGGGCATTTCAAGACAAGTGTATTAAGTGGCCTAAGGAAATGATAGCAACCTAGTCTGAATTCAGACAAAACCTCTTATCAGTGTTATGTTCCATTATCCAGGTTAGATTAAAAATAAATTTTTAAAAAGCGGGGGTAGAGAACCCATGACCCATGGGATACCATTGTACTGAAACAATTGTTACTCCCAGTCACTGGCTATGTTGGCTGAGACCGAAAGGAGCTAGAGCCCAATAGTATCTAGCTATATATTCTCTGTCCATGCTCTACATGCTGGAAGTGCCAATGTTTTTTTAAGTCTAATATTTAAATGTTACAAGTGAATAGAACTCAAAGGAAAGAACTGTATGCGTGCAACATCACTGATTTTATTTTTCCTGCATATATGCAACTATATAGCCTCATTATATGAATCAGATGTCAAAATGCCTGCCTCAATGTATGCTCTGAAATCAGGAGCAACAATATTCTCTATAAAGTCAAAATATAAATTTGTATGGAGAGACATCCCAAAGTACAATTGCATCTTCTTACTCTAAGTAAGGTTCCTATTCTTTGCATATCCAAATTAACACACTAAAATGTGTAAATACACACATGGCTGTGTTGTTGGGTTAATTAACTAATAATAGATATGATGTACTGGTACAATATTTATTTTATTTTATTTATATCCCACTGCTTCTCTCCCAAATGGGATTCGAAATGGCTTACTTTATAAATTAAAGCAGAGCAGTTAAAATAGTATGAAGTATAAAAGTTTTAAAAAATTAAATAGCACATTCAACTAAAACACCCAGTTACACATTGCTCCATTAGTTTTAACTGTTATTAACACACTTCTGGCCACCACTGAAGCCTGGGCATCCAGGAATGAATCCAAGAATACACTCAAGCTACAAACCTGAAATTTCAAGGGAAGTGTAACCGTCCAGCACAGGTTGAATCCCCATTTCCTGATTAGCCTTTCAACTTGAACAAGAAACTCTGCACTTTGTCTAGATTAAGCTTCCATTTGTTTGCCTTCATCAAGCCCATTACTGATAATAGACAGTGATTTAGCACTGAAACATATTCATGATACTTTTTCAAAATTATAACCAGATGTGTAAAAATGGAAGAAAATCCAACAATTTGTCATCCTAACTGTGGATATCATTACCATAATTTGTTAATATGATCGTGTTGATATGATCTTGGATACTGTTTTCTAAAGAGATGTAAGACAAATGACAGAAAGCCCTTGGAGGAAAAAACAAAGATCCTAATTCCAATAGGGCATTCCTGTTAGTCTCCAGCATACTCCCACTCTGGCAGATGTTTCAACAGCAGGTGAGCACTCTCCTAAAGCCTGGTCAGAGTAGCTGACAGTGTTAAAACATTTTACCTGGGTGAGATGAGTTCAAATTCTTGCTTAGCCATGAAACTTGATGGGTAACCTTGAGCAGTAGTTAGCTCTCAACCTAACTTAAACCTACAAAGATGTTTTCCAGATGAAGGATGAGTGTGTATGTCCTAAAGCTTTTCAAGGCAAGCTAAAGATAACAGAGAGATGTGGGAAGCCTTCTTCCTTTCTCTATGTCCTACTTCAGTTAGGATGTTTTCAAAAGTAATATTCAGAGTTTCCTGCATTTCCCTGATAATTAGTACCCAACAAATGCCTGTTAAATTAGGAAAGTTTCTGTGTAGTCTGAAAGAGAGCCTCCATAATTTCTAACCCAGGAACAGACATGATCCCAAGTGGAGGGTCCAGTTACCAGGGCTTCTTTATGCCTACCCACTCCAAAGGTTGTGTGCCCATGGTCAGCTATGGAAAAATGTGTGCCATTCACCAGATCTTCTGAAACAGCCTAGCTAGTTTCAAGATGTACTTAGGCATCTGATGGAGGTTCTTAACTATGAACATTTATTACAGATATTACATAAATTCATTAACTTTAAAGTGAGACAAGATTTTGGAGGAGCAAATTAAAATGGCTTTTCTGGAGTCTGCACATTTCTAGAGCACAGTGCTTGAACCAACAACATTCCCCCTGTCACACACTGACGAAATTATACTCACTAGTTCCAAAAAGTTGGATAAAAATGAATTTTATGACACTTCTAAACATAATCTTATGGATTATCTTTCTTGTAAATGATGTATTAATGTCACTGATTTCAAAAGGATTTAGCTTCAGTGCTCACGATTCTGACATTAGAGACAGCCTTCCAGAAGGTAGGCAGAGCAGAATTAGCTGGGACAATTGCAATGAATCAACGTAAATTCTGCCAATATGGGTAAAGCTAGAAGAGTACTTACTACACAAATATTCAGACTTTACTTCAGAACTCTGTCATTTTGCCTAACGAGCATTTCTCTCTTATGGAATGGAATGAGGGAAGATCTACTTTATTTGATGTACACTCCCAGAAAGGACAACGTATTTAATTACACAGGTGGAAAGATAATGAAATATAGAATGTCATAGAATATTAGCTGACTCACTCCCTCTATGGATAGGAAGAAAAAGATTTTCTTGCAGTACAATCCTTTGTATCTTACCAAGTTCATTCATTGCATGCCTGTGCTCTTCATCAAATGAAAGCTTCATCAGGACACATACAGCAGGACAGATCTGATGGTCCACTGGAGCTGGCACTGTGTCACAACAAGGAATACTCCTTTTAAACAAATGCAGTCTAATTTAACTCTACAGTCTCTTCCAGATTAAAAACAGAGTGTCTAAAGCCTGCCTGCATAAAGCACAAGAACAGTTTTCAATAGCATTCCCTCTGCACTTGATTTGAATGGACATGATAGAGACCCTGTAAATAAATGAAATGGATACATGTTGCAAAGGTTCACAGGAGTGACTAACCATTTCACCTTCCATGGTCAACAGGTTACTACCATCACTTCTTAGAAGTGGACTAACAAGCATGAGAAGAGCTATCTCTAAACAATTCTATGCACAGAAAGTGGATCACATGGCCAGAGCATTAACATCTCACACTTCACCATATCAAAATGCAATGATAGATCTTGAATAGTATTAACAGTCAGGTGTTTTTTTGTGTTTTTTTTTTGGTAGTTTAAAGGATCATTCACAGGAGTCGTAGGAGAGGCAGTGAATCCCTTGAGTGAATGTCTGGGTGAGATTATGGCTAAAACTTTGGGACTGAATATGAATATGAAAATGGTGATGATGGGCAAGTAGGGAAAGTGGGAGGTCATAATTTCTCCACTTTTAATGAAATTATACACACACTAAAAGTGTAGGCTTGTACTCTTAGGGCTGTTGTTCGATCTAGTGCTGATTTTGGATATTCAAAAGAAATCAAATACACCTTTCACAATATAAGTATGGAGACCATGAAAACAGACATCATTCACTCTTTCATAACTTGTTTAGATTACTAACAAAGCTTTCCCTTGAATATTGTTTAAAATGTGTAGATTGTTTAGTGTTCAGCAGCAAATTTGATCGCAAGAACAACCATGAAGGCTCTTCTCTCATCAAATCTCAACATAACAGAGCACAGCCTGCCTATATACTTCTAGGTCCCTAGGATGATCATTCTTGCTTTTAAGAAAGTGCAGCTAAACAAACCATGAGCCTTTCAGCTGCAGTCCATTTAACCTGCAGGAGAAGCAAAGCAAGAGTGATCAAACAGGGTGCAACAGGATAAAATGTCGTTCATAATAACTCATACTTTTTTTGATCTGGTCAAAAGCTGGAAAAGTGGAAAAAAACATGAATACCTACATCCCCCTCAAAAAATATTTCACACACACAAAAAAGAAGAGGGGAGCAGATTCAGTCTACCAGGGATTCAAAAGAATAGTACACAAGATGATTGAATCCACAATGGGGAGCATGCCAGCTGCCCAATTCTGGCTTCAAGGTGGTGCGTTTCCTTTGCAAGGTAGAAGTGGGTGGCTGGCAGGGTTTGTCACTACCTCTGCTACTGTCCTACACAATTTTTAACACCTCATGTTCGCAGCCTCTCAAGACTTGCAGAGAGACTGTGAACATGACGTGAGACTTGTAAGTCCCCATTACAAATGGTGTAGGGCAGGAATGGAGGCAGTGGCAAATAAATCTGTGAATAATCAAAACCACGAATGTTAAACTTACAGATATGGAGGGCCAACTGTAGTTACATAAATACATATGTTCAATATCATTCAAGTATTTATCTTTGCCTCCTTTTTTTTTTTGTATTCTTAGCAGGGATTTTTTCAGAAATTTGATCTCTGACGATTCCTATATGAAGTGACCTTGTCTATATCCCCTGTACTAATATGCTGTCAGGAAATTGGTCATGCACTGGTGTCCTACTTCTTAACAGCATAATATCAAAATCGACCTAAAAAATTTGTTGAGGGATTCTAGAAATCTAATTAATTTAAGAATGAGAGATTAATATTTACAGAAATAGAGCAGAATAACATTAAAAGAATAAAAATGGTAGTAACTGAAATAAACAGTTTTGAGCATCACAAATCACACTTCTCTTATAGTCTGCATATAATTGTACTGCATAAGATCAGAATTCAAAGCTGTAGCATTAAACAAAATTTCACACTGGTTCTGAAACTTATTCATAATGTTAACCATTTCCAACATACTTGGATTTTTGTCTTGGTCCATGCCCTGATCGTGTGCTTCCTGCCATTCCCAACATGTTTCACAGTAAGCTCGAATTTGTTCTAAGAGATGGAGGACACGAATTTCACGCCGGCCTCGCTTATCATCAGGCTGGGAATGAATGATGTTATGCAGTGCTGCACTGGCTCTGGCACGGGCTTCTTTACTGCCCCGGGAATTTCCCAACAACACAGAGTCTTTATCATTACCATGTAGAAGTTGGATAAGGAGGGGAAGACATCCAGACTGACGCATTGCTATACAGCTGTCTTGGGAACTAGACATGGCCAGCAAAGTTCGTGACATGTCATCTTTATCATGAGTGCCCAGCATTGACAACAATGAATACACCATTTCAACCTGAAAAACAAACATTATTAGAATAATGTTACCAAATTGTATTAAAGTGGAAACAAATAAGTAGCTTTGGTATGTCACCAGGAATATTTTGATCTGACTTCCAGTCATTGTGAAGTATACTTACTGTTAGCTCTTTATAAAATGAAGTTCATTTAATAGCAACATAAAAAAAAAAACTAATGGCATCTAGAAGTCAGAAATATTAAAAAATATTAAAAAATATTTGCTTAATTATTGCTTAAATGCTAGAAACATTTAGTGAAGAAGATATTCATAAATATATGAAAAATATTTTCATGTAAAAGTTACTTGTACATATTTACTAACATTCTAAATGCTTTGCACATACTATAGTAAACAATAGGCTAGGAATTTATGCTACAGAGCTATACGTGGTGTTTCAAATGACATGTCACAATAGTCTAATTTCATTTAGAGCTCCCAGTAAGTTGTCTAGGTTAGGTGATTTCATGGTACATGTCTTAGTTGCATTTCCTTTAGATTACTGTAATGCATTCTACCTGGGGCTGCTGTGAAAACTGCTCAGATACTTCAATTGGCTCAAAGAGCCGCAGTCAGGTTAACTGGGGCTGACTACAGGGGGCATACAACTTCCTTGTTGCAAAAGTTCCATTGGCTGCCAGTCCATTTCTGAGCACAATTCAAAGTATCGTTTTTGATTTCTAAAGCCCTATGTGGCTTGGGTCCAGGTTATCTGAAGGACCTTATGTCCCTCTATGAGCCCATTAGAGTCCTAAGTTCATCTGGAGAGGCCTTTCACTTTGTCCTACCACCTTTTCAAGCTTGTTCAGTGGAAACAAGGGAGAGAAACTTCTTGGTGGGTGCTCCCCACACTTGGAACTCTCTTTCTGGAGGACTAGGATGGCCCCACCCTTGCTGTCTTTCCATTGGCAGGTCAAAACATTTTTGCGCCATCAGGCTTTCAGCAACCAACTAGAGTTGACTTTTAATTCTATGTGGAGATGTTTGTATATAGTCTTTTAATGAATTTTAATATTTTTAATGTTTAGTGTTTTACCTTCATAAATTGTTCAATTGTTTTTTAAATGTTATATCTATACTTTTATTAATGCTTTTGTACTGTTTTTAATTTGTATTGTTTTAAACATATTAGCTGCCTTCAACCCCATTATCAGGAAAAAGGTGGTATATAAATAAAGTAGTAGTAGTAGTAGTAATAATAATAATAATAATTATTATTATTATTACACACACACACACACACACAGAGCGGTTCCTTCACTTTCCCCAGGTATGGGGCACAGAACCCTTGTGAAAGTGGAAAAACTGTGAACTTCCCCCCATGCTTTCCCTTCTATTCCATTTCGGGTTTTCTCCCATTCCCTTCCCTTTTGCCTTGGTGCACATTTTCTATACTGGAATAAAAAGCAAAAGAATGGGAGGGGGAGCACTGCGCATGAAGAAGGAAGGTGCATATGTGCTTTTCCTTCCCCATTCCCTTGCCTTTTGTCTTGGTGCATGTTCTCTGTGCTGGGACCAAAAGCAAGGGAATGGGAGAGGGATATGTGCCTCCTCTCCATTCCCTTGCCTTTTGCCTGGGTGTGTTTGCCTTCCTTCTCTGCACCTGGCAAAATGCAAGGGAATAGGAGGAAGAAAAGTGGGGAACGCATGCATGCACCTTGTGCATAATCAAATTTGTGACAGTCAAACCCACAAATGTGAAGGGAGGACTGTTCAATGGGATCACCCTAGCATAAGATATTTTCGGAAAAGCGCTGAACGAGTTAATCCCAAATTTTGGGAACTACTTTTTACCTTTTCTGCTAAGATATTCTTACTTTCTTATTAGTAAGATATAAAAAAGATATTGATATTTAATATGATCATAACTGCTAGGAAGTCAACAGTACAAAACCAGATTACTACTCAAACTCCTGCTTCTTAAGACTTTCTCAATAAAATATGAGGAGTGAATATCTTGGTTGATCTTATTGATATGTAATGTTAGAGCTTAGAATATTTATGTTATTAACAGACTTGTGGTATTTTGGAATAAGAAATATAAGCAAAACTTTAGAGTACAAATATTGAAGACTTTAAATTCAAGAATGAAATCACAGAGCACTAACAAGATAATTCAACTGTAGAAGAAGTATTTTACTTGTCATTTTTCTTTTTTGTTAATTATGCACAGGGATGTATTAAGGTTTTGATGTTGAAAAGACAGGATTTAAAATATTTTTGAATAGAACTGAAAAAGGCATAGTAAGGGAGCAGAATTAGTCTTCTATTGAAGTGAGCCTATTTGCAGTTATACCACTCAAGTTTCCACAGTCATTCTTTAAACTTGAAGCTATAAAAAATGATTCAATGTGACATTCTGATTGTGAAATTCAGCCAATATCACCTGGATATCTTTAGATCATGAGATCATAAGCAACAACATGAGAAGCACCCTTTAGTGTCCCCATCTGGACACTATGCATGACTCCTGGCTAACTCTAATTCAACATCAATGCACTGTCACTATAGTTATAACCAGGGTTGGTGATGACCTGCACTCCAAAAGACAGTGGCTTATGGAAGGGAATACACAATCCTGCCACCTACTCACCATGATGTCTACACTAACTTTATGGATCAAATTCCAGACTATATATTCAACTATTATTATTGATACCAATAAAACTCAAAATAAACTGTAGATTAATATATGCATTTTTATGTGTTGATTTAAGAATCTTCACGGTCCCTCACTGTAGCTTTTTCAGCCTATAAGTTTCAGTTCAGTCTTCAAAAATTTAGTTTCTTGCTGTAAACCTTTCTAAGACTTGGCTTAAATATGGATGTAAAAAGTAACCAAGTGGAGAAACAAGACAATAACATGCAATGTAAAAAATTTAGAATTAGAGGGCTTGATGATAAGGTAGTAGAACATAACTTCAAAGAATACCCTCTCGGTTTGTTTTGAGAATGAACTGGTTTGGAATATGAACAAGAAAGTCTAATAGAAAATACATGCAGGAATTCATAGTAGACTATGAAGAAAGTAAATTATATTAGAAAGACAGCTTCTGATATTTTGGTTAAGCTTCTCTCAGAAAATGTAACAAATATAGTACTGGATGATTTTAGAACTCAAAAAGAAAAACTGAAGGACAAAAAAATTATGATACTGGTATACCTCAGGTAATGAAGTAGATGTATTCTTGGGTATTACTTCTTTAATAGAAGCTTTGCAACCAGAGCCAGAAATAACATAGAAAGAATAGAGATAGGTTCCTACATCACAAAAAAGAAGAGTAGCTTGAACATGTTTCAGCACTCTTCATTCAAAATTAAAGATATGCACATGTGAAATGAAACAATCAGGGCCATTTCCGCATGAGACTGTTATAGCACTATGATTCCACTTTCAACATCCGATAGAATCCTGGATTTTGCAGCAAGGCCTCTCCCTAAACTGCAAGTGAGCCTTGCACGAGTAAACAAAAACATTTGGAGTCTTCTAGAGATCACTTCATGGCTTCTTCCAAAATACATCCAGGGATGATTTCTGCCTTCTACCAGCCTCCACTTCTCTTACGATTTTCATTTTGGTGGTAAAGTTTATAGACTTAGCCCCTTTTAATGTGCTGGGAGTAGCTGGTGAGGTTGGCTTATCTTCTCTCTTCCTTTTTCTGCTTTGCTGTTCACACACACTCAATAAAGGATTCTGGAGGCAGCTGCTGTTAACTATGCCTGTTATAGGCTGACACAGATAGCTACAGTAGGATTAGCTAGAACAGAATCACATTCTTTCTCAGCTCAAGTTTTATTACAATATTTATGGCAAACATTCTGCCAGCAAAGGCCTGTGTTTCTCCACCCTCTTTCACCATGTTCCCAGTGCTGGTGCTGTTAAAAAAACTTCCAGCTGGGATGAAGGGCTGTGCAGGCATAAAAACACTTTGGAAAAAGAAGCTTCTTTCTCAGAAGCTTTGCTAACTGAGGAATGCCTGTATTAGTAATTTGTTAAAAATTATACTGAAGAAAGACATACCTTCAGATTTTTTTTACTTAATGATCGATTCAAGAAAAATCTCTCACAAGATGGGTTTTCCATTTAAATTGGTAGTTACTATTACATAATCACAATAATAAAAGAAACACAAAAGCTTCTAGAAAGTTTAGGCTCAGAAGTAGAAGGCATGATAATAAAAGATATTCATGGCACACAAGTGGAAGAAGAGAAGGGAGTTAAAACAAACCAAGCAAGAACAAGAGAAAGACAAAGAAATACACAGGAAAAAAGAACAGACCCAGATTGATCGAGAAACAAGTCTCTAATATTTAACAACACTGTATGTCAACTGATGATTGTGGTTGTTTCCTTTTTTATTTCTGGTTTGATATTGTTTTTGCAATTTAAAAATGGCTAATTACATTAGTACCAGTATACATTAGCTGATGTACTATGCTTTTTTTCTTTTTTGTTCCTAGTTTTGAAATATTAAGTAACTGTTACTACCTGTTATGTACAATTTTAAAAAAATTTTGTAGAAAGATGTATCACAAAGAGAGATTCCAAGACACAGCTTATGTATCTCAGTTTACAAACAACACTACCTTTTCAGCTCGTAGGAGAATAAAAAGAGGGAGAAGTGGGGGGTAAATTAAAAGGTAAATAAAAGAAGGAAAAATGCTTAAAACCTAGCTTGGTTTGGTTTCTTTGGTTAGGAGTATATAACAGTTTGTCAGCAGTAGAACCCTCAGGGCCAATATGTTCCCAATTACAGAAGAACTGCTGAAAATGTATCAACAATTTAATAGTCACTTGAATAATAGTTCTTTAAATTATTTCATTCATTTTAGCATCATTTAATTTTATTTACATTCTTTTATTATTTAAACTATTATTCAATATTTAAATGAACATTTGATAATTAAATGAATCTATGCATAGATAAATGAACACACACACACACACACACACACACACACACACACAGGTATCAAGAAAACAAGATTTTCATAAGCCTTCATATGTATTTGCTAAAATTCATACGCCTACATCCAACATAATGCAGGTGTACTGAAAATCTCCACTAGTAGACTGTTGTGCAACCACCTGCCCAGCAAAAACTCTGATGGTTACCACCGTTGTGCTAACTCGAAAAACGAACTACTGCTAGCAGAACAGTTCTTTGTATATATGTGCAAGGCCACACCTGCCATGCAAGGACATATACACTATGCAATCTGATGTATTCATTAATCACTAATTAATACAATTCAGCTCAGTGTATTAATACTAAAAATACCAGTACTAAAAGCACAACAACATGAAAGCTGCAGCAGAAATCCACTGACATTCTTAAAATCAGCAGGCTGATAGACATTAAAAACTTCTGAATCATATATCCCAGAAGTGTCTTTTTTTAAAGGCAGGTTGCCTGAGGGAATCTAACAGGGAGCCATTCTGTAATTTTAGCGACACGAAATGAAGGATCCAGTCTGTCTGATCTTGTGAAACAGGACAAAGCAGAGGCTGTTATACAGGTCATAAAACTTGGGCAATGTCCTTTGTATATTTTTTTAAAAATTGTACAGTGGGGTACAAGCATCCTGTGGAAATCTTTGGTTACCTTGGTACCCAGGTGGCTTGTCAATCTTCGAGGAACAGAGTAGCTACTGCTAGAACTCATAACACTGGATGTCTCATGGTCCATCCGAGCAGCCGAACCCTAGAAGTTTAAGTAACAATTAGATGACAGAAGTGTTTGTATATCAAAGTCATTTAAAAATTTCAGCATTTTGTGATTCAACACAGTTTGGAAGTTATGGTTAAACTGAGCTAGCGGGTCAAGTCAATAAAAATCTCATGTCCTAGAATTCTTATCATGGAGGAGGATAATTAATATGGAAGCAATCTGTAAGAAGTCAAAGACAAATTACACAGGAGAAGAAAAGAGGCATTTCTCTCATGTGAAAGCATTTTTATGGGAAAAATTTCATTCTTTTCAGTATCATCCCTAGGGTATCCAAAACACTTACATCTAACAGCTGCACTCAACCATCAAATTTCCAAACAACCCTTTCCCCATTAAGTGCTGTTTTCTTCTGCACTTATTAAAAGGGATGGTAGTGCAATGCATTCAAATCAGAGATATGTAGTCATACAAGTTACTCTCTCTCTTCTCAGATGATAAGCATACTGCCAGATTTCAGCTGGGGAATCCTTAAGAATACAGTGACATTGCATTTATTGTTAACCACTTAAGAATTTTAAATTATCATTTGGGTTTTAAGCAATTAACTGAAAATGAATGAAGGTGCCCTTTTGTGCAAAATACTCATAATGGTGAGGAACTCAAAATTTGCTCACTTTGTGTATGTACCAATTCAACTGATTTCTCCTTCCAACCTCGCACAGAAAGGAACTTAAATGATCCCACGCACAGCTACGTAGGTCTTCGTAGATTCTCAAGTCCCAGGGATTTTGGTATTCCTAGTCTTTAAATTTAAGCAAGGGTACCAATATTGGACATATCAACAAACTTACTTAAAAGCTCTACTTTTGGTGTTCCTTTCTAAAGTTGTTCCTTAAGAAATCCAAACATACATTTTCTGTCTGAACTGGATAACTGCTTTCATAGCATTGATCCTGTGAGAGAGACTGCAAAATATTCTGGGGACTGATTTATAGACACATCCTAAAACGCATCTAAAATGGTATCCTCTGATGTCCTTTTCCGTGGAAATATGTTAACTGGTGCTTTTATAGAAGCATTCCGAAAGCCCTTAATTTCTATAATTCGTATTTTCCTCCAGCACAGAAGCCAGATAATTTGTGTTTCACTTTTTCTACATCCCGATTTCTATCTCTTAATCAAGAGTAACAGAAAGTAACCAGGAGTGAAAGACAGAACCGTCCCCTTTTGAAGCTTCCCTCTTACTTCAAAAACAACTG
Source organism: Iguana delicatissima (assembly GCA_948472985.1). NCBI lineage: Eukaryota > Metazoa > Chordata > Lepidosauria > Squamata > Iguanidae > Iguana > Iguana delicatissima. Next base: position 401,897 of record CAOKZL010000765.1, read on the forward strand.
ATATGGTGGATCCTCCATATCATAAACAACCTCCCCATCTGTGAATTCCATTTTACATGGACCACTGCATCCTATACCTAACATGGTAGTGATGTGAACACAGATGCACTGAAACACGTATGTGCAATTGCCACCATTTAATAACATGGGATATAAGGATCCACAATTTTTCTCATTCTTGGGGGTTGCTGGAATGAACCCCAAATATGGAGGGTCCACTGTGCTCATGTCTTGCTTTCCCCCCCAGGTGCCTTCTTCTATGCCCATGGATGCATTGGCATCCACTGACTTACTGAAGCATTCATGAAGTTCTCTTCCCTTATTATATGATAATTTATCAGACTATGAATTATAATGGCAGTTTTCAGTCTGTTTTCCATTACGTGTCCCTATGTTGTGGACGTTATGTGCTCAATCTCACTGATGAGAGGAATAGTTCCAATCGGATACTACCAGAAGGAGGGTGTGTCAACTCTGAGAAGAAAAATAGAGATAGCAAGTGAATCACTGCCTGTACTCTGTGGAAGAAAGATGTGTGTATGGCAGATAGTGTGTGCAAGAGAGACAGAACAGAGAAGAGCACAAAGGAGCAAATGGTGGGTGGGGGAGAGGGAAGAATCAGAAACGAGGCATGGCTAAAGAATGATATACTGATAGAGTCAAACACTGACTAGGTCAATGTCAGAGTATAATTCCATGACAAAAAACAACATGCGAACCTAGGTTTTTCCTGGTCTGCAAAGTCAAGGATATGGGGATTTTTTTCCTGGGATCTGGGCCAAAGATGTATCGGGCAGAACTAGATAGATCCTCTTGAACATGCAGAGTTTTCTTTCAGGATTCCTACCCAAGCCACTGTTCAATCACACTATCTCATTTCTCCATAAACTAACCACGAAAATAAAATAAAGCATCTGCTTCTTTTTATGGCAGTCACTGTGCAAAAATATAGATATGAGCCAGAGAACCCTATGGATCTTGACTTTTTCCAAGAGATGCCTAGGTCACCTCTGAGACAACAGAAGTGTTCTAATGAGATTAGTCTATATCTTATGTAAAAATCATATAGCTCCATGACACCTATGTTTTGGCTATGAAGGTGTCAGCATGCGCCAGATCTATTTTTTAATTATTACTGTTATGCCTTATAATAACACAAATGAAAGCTTTAATTTCACCCTGATTTGATCGAGACTCCATATAAAAAGAATGCAAATTGAAGGGGATTTTTTTTTAAAAAAATTTGGGGCCAAACTTTTATACAGACCCATGGAAAACCAAAGAAAGAGGGGGAAGCAGCACAAAGAAGAGAAACAACCTAGGAGGTCCTGCAACCATTAACTTTCTCAAAATTCCAAATGTGCACACATCAATAGGGCTAGGACTTCTACCTTACACAATACGGTTTAGAAGAGAAAGGAATAGAACTGAAGCAGGTTCAGAGGAGGAGGTATCACAAAGGAGATGCAGCGGAACTCAATGGGAGGAAAAAACGAGATGGCGAAGACAGTGATTATGGCCATTTCTGCCCTACACTATGTGCTATTATTCTACTTTTAACATCCTGTAGAATCCTGGGATTTGTAGTTTAAGGAAGGGGCATTTAGAATTCTCAGCCAGAGAGCTCTTTGGCCTCAGTAAACTACAAAGCTCAGAATTCCACAGGATGTTGAAAGTAAAATAATAGCACTATAACAGTATAGTGCAGAAATGGCATTTGAGAGTGCAAGAGAAAGGTATCTTTGAATGTTCTTCAAGAAGTAACTGAGGCTGAAGTTTTGCAAGCATAATGGTGAGCCCATGGATCCCCTTACTGAAACCTTCATTATCAAACTTGCTTTGGGTAAGCTGTAGAGCAGTGGTTCTCAACCTGTGGGTCCCCAGATGTTTTTGGACTTCAGCTCCCAGAAGCCCTGAGCATTGACCATAGTGGCTGGGGCTTCTGGGAGCTGAAGTCCACAAACATCTGGGGACCCACAGGTTGAGAACCACTGCTGTAGAGCTTGAAAGCACCCAATATGCTGATGATCAGTCAGTTTCTCCTGCCACAAATCCTAGCATTTGTCAAAAATGCCTAAATTAAGCTGAACTATATTTATCAAGCAATGCTATTGGCTTGGTTCTAAAGACACCAAAAGAAGATGGTGAGAAGAAAGTGACTCTGCCACTTTTTCCCTTCCCTGGCAGCACATCCAAATTCTGCCTCAGAAGGTAGGACTGACTGCTAGGAATTGTTAATATTAGACAAAGACCTTCCATGAGCAGAAGTTCTACTTCACCCCCGATTTTTATTGTTCCCCCTTTTCTCTTCTGTACCTCATGCCACAGCCCACCTTATTCAAAGGTGTCTTAACTCACAGGAAAAGCTCTTAGGATATCAGGATGTTTTACATGTATGCATTTAATTTTTTCTCCTCCTAACTAAAAAAAACCAAACTTCTTTCAGTTAACCTGGAAAAAGCCATGTTTCAGCCAATGTTGCTTTCTCCAAAGCAAAAACAGATGCCTCCAGACAACTACTCTTAATTATGGAGACATCTCAAAACACACAATTGTTCATTAGACTGTAGACACTATGTGAAATAACTAATACTTCAAAGGCTTTTTTAAATATTTTGGTTATTTTTATTGTTAAGATGCACTAAAGTGAAATGAGATAAGTGCATTCCAGAAAGAAAATACTAGTGTCCAATCCATTATGCTTTCTCTCTGTACTTACATAAAAATAAGCAATCCCAAACATCTCACAGAAAAACACACAAAACAAAAACAAACCCTCACATCTATAAATCTTTAGGAGACAAATTCAACACATTAAAAAACATTTTTATCACAAAAATTTTGAACTGCTCTATTAAAACAGCAATCTTTTAAAACTCCTATGATGCTCTCTGGCTAATGACACTTTTTTATTCTCTTCTCACGAAGCAGAAAATGTTCATCAAAAGTAAGATATTTTAACAATGTCTGATACAGCTTAATTATAATAACAATCCTACAAACAAAACCTTCCAGCTTTTACTATTTTTAAATCAGAAGAATATTTCCAGTCCCTGGTTTACTGCTCAGAAAAAGCAAGTAAAATTAATCAAAATAAAATATATTTAAGACCGTCATTTAAGCTTTACTGCCACTTAACTTTTGAGAAATCTCAATTACATTAGACAAGGCTGACTATAGGGTAAGAGGAAATCAGTTAAACTAAGTTAAATTTTACACATTATCTGAAGCCAAATGACATTATAATTTCTTTAAGGGATTAAAAATATTTCACAGCCAAACAAAAAATTTAGGAAAAATGTAATGGTTTAAGAATATAATAATTACAGCCATAGTAATTTAGAGATTCTATAGCATACTGACATGTGATGGTGCTCAAGAAAGCATATACGGAGTTTCAGAATACTCTCTATCTGAATGAATATTTACAGTGTTCCGCATATGGGCTGGATAACATCCAGATCAGGGCTTATAGCAAAACAGTATCAGCAGTCAATCAGAAAAATATATCCACCTTCAATATAAATACAGATTCAAGAAATTATTCCATGGTTTAAACAACACCGCCTTTTATCAAAAAAGCAAATTATTTCTAACATGATTTTTTTTATTTCAATACCATCTTTTAATAGCAATTTTAAAATTATGTAAAAGGAAATTCCTTTCATTAATCAGAGTTTAACATTAAAATATCTGGCAAGGTCAATTTGAAGGATTTATTTGCTCCTTTCCAATCTAAATATAAAAGCCATCTGAGCAAGAACTGTATTGGGCTCACAATGTGGAATACTTAAAAGTCTATCTATTTAGAAAATCCTTTGTGGCAGATTAAAGAGCTTCCATCTCCTCTGGCAGCATGACTTTCCTGATTTAACATATATGAAGGAATCCATCCACACACATTTTCATTGTCGTAGCAGAATTGCTAAATCACACCTTCAAAAGCATCATACTTTTAAGCATTACTTATAAAGAAAATGCTGACTTTACCTGGCTACTGCCAGCAGTTGCCACGCTGATTTCTGCTGTTCCTTGACCTTCATTTTGCCTCTCAGCTTCATGCAAGCCTGCATCATGCTTGCTCGGAGGTGCCCTCTATTAATGTAAGAATTTATGACATTATGTATAGAAATGGAGTGCACTTTATCATGCAAAGCTTTCTAAAAATTGTGAATGCGTCAGTGCTGTAGCTTCACAAAGCCACTGAACTGTGCTTTGTATTTCATAACCTCTAGCCTCAAAAATTAGCAACCGAGACCAACTGTCTTAGCAAAATTGCAGGATGAAAGTGAGGCATGTCCTCTGAGGATTATAGCCCTAGAAGACAAAGGATTTGCTGTGAGACACAAAACACCATCCTCCACCAGCTGTGCTCACATCACTATCAGAAATATAACAGAATCGGAGCAAACAACTGTCTCCTCTGCAATGTCACATGATCTGTGCATTTACTGGAGGCTATGAATGGAACAGTTAAAATATTACTTATGCTTTGCAATCAAACAGAAGCACCTTCTGAGTTGACAGCTCAACATGCATGTAGTATGCTACTTTCATACTAATGGCATATTTCCATGTATCAGTTATATCATGATCTACGCTACAGCAGCTATCTCAACATAAATGAAATTTGAGGAAATGGCTTGCCCCTAGCCCAGTAATTCTCTAATTCAACAAATGAATGAATGAAGTGTACAAGATAAAAGGAAAACAGCATTTTTTTCCTCCTTATAAAAGCATTATACATAGAAAATAAAAACCATTTTTGTAACATCTTCACATATAAAGGCAACAAGCTTTTTTAAGTTACTCTAATACATACAACAGGCATACAGGACAGGGAATATACAAAATAAATAAATGATAACAACGATGACGACGATGTTGATTATGTATATTCAGATCCGATTGATAAATCCTCATCATATCAGAGCTGAATACACACAAACCCTATAGCTTTCCCCATCATTCTAGAACACTGGTCATTCTGTCCGGTGGTTGATGGAAATTGTAGCCCACCACATCTGGAGAGCCCCAGGTTGGGGAAGGCAGCCTTGTAGCAAATGTAACCTCTCTTCACGCTTAACTAGCATTTACAATCAGAAATTAAGAGATGTTCTCCTAACAAATCTGGAGGGCATCAGCTTGGCGAAATTCGACTTACAGGATAGGGTTCTAAAAAATTCAAGGTTCTTATAGACAGAGGCATGCCGCCCACATAAACTGCACTGATTCATCTGAAGGAATCCAGTGCTTTGTGAGCTTATGACTAAAGCTAATGACTATGACTAGATTGCAAATGGAAGTCTAAAACACTGGGGCATTGAATAACCAAAGCCCTAAGCCATATATAGATGCAACTTGATTGAAACAATTAGATCAAATTAAATTAAAGTAAAATTAAAGCAAAATTAAAGTAAAATTAAAGCAATAGAAGAGGCGGGAACAGAAACAAGAAGTTTAAAGACTGGAAGACTGATGAAGAAAACTTTACAGTATTTGTTTAAAGCAGTTAATATACTCTTCTTTAAAACATTTTTCACAGCAGCTTACTAACAGGCAACACAATGAACAGAGAAATATAATCAAATCTAAAATCAATAGACAAAAGGAACAGCATGACAATTATTCAATGGTTAAAATTTCAAATAATGATTTCTGCCCAGTGTAAAATGAGATTGAATTAGGCTCCAAACAGTTCACAAACACGGCACAGCCACTGAGAAGTTAACACCTGCTGCCCCTAAGAAAATGGATCTGGGAAAAAGCTCTTGAATATAATACCAGCATACAGACAATCAGGGACCAAAAACGCTAGAGAGAAGTAAACTCTGAATGAGTTTTGGCAGAAACAGATAATAAGGACACACTTTAGAAATGCTAGAGCTAAAAGAGAAAGATGAGCCTAAAAAGCAAGATAACACTCAAAGATAAATACCCCAACATAAGATGACTGAAGGTAGGATTGTCATGTAAAATTAAAGTAAAAGAGGTTTTAAGGATGAAATAAATTTCTTATTTGCATAATATTAGGGCAGATAACTATACCTCTGATGAGAAAGATAAATGAATAAATAAAATTGATAAATAAATAAAATTAATAAATAAAATTTTTAAGAATGTTCATGGGAAACAGAATTTTACACAGTTTGAGAAATGCTGACCACAGTATCTTAGACTAGAAAAAAATTACTAAGAATATGCTGTTAGTTCTAGCAACTGGCTTTTTATACAACCCCAATGCAGAGAAGGCACCTAAAAAGTTTCAAGAGTAAGAAATCTGAAATGATTTCTTAGCTTAGTCTATCATGCAAATCATACCAAGTATACTTTTTCATCCATAATCAAATAAGAGCAACAAGAGCAATCTAAATTCTTACTCATTGTGGTATCTTTATTAAGTGGCATCTGTAGGCCAATTCCATTAAAAAGTGAATGTAGGGTAAACATTTTAAACTCCTTAATAAATATAAATGGAAAATATCAATTTAAAGGTGATAATATTCATAACTTATATATGAAAGTGTATTTTAGATAATGGTTTGAAAAACAGTATGCTTTGAAAGCATAAAATTAAGTGCTAGGTCTCTAGAAGGACACGTCATGGTTACATGTGTGGCAGTGGACAAGAACTATGCAAACAGGAGAACATGGAACATTCTCAATTCTTTAACCATGGTTTCAAGTAAAGAAAGATCACAGTACAAAGTAGTACATGCTATGCAAGCAGATGACCTCAGGCTGAAGCCTTGGTATCTCTAAATGAGGCTGGGAATGATTCTCGGTTAAAGAAACTGGAGAGGCAAGGCCAGGCAGTATGGACAAGAGAGACTGATGGTCTACCTTGGTGCAAGGAACCAAGTGCTCTAATGAATATTATATTAGCAGCCCCAACACAAAACCATTAGCATTTTCAAACATGAATGATAATGCAATAACCAGCAAAGGATCCTAGACATTTTCATCTACTCCAATAAACACAGCTGATGTGAAGAATCAAACATCTTCCTAAAATAACCAGCTAATATTTGTACACGCACAAATGTGGGTGCTTTAATTCTGAGCGTTTATTCTGTTCTTAGAATCTTCCTCCAAGTATTTATGGGTTTCTATTTAAGCTTCTTCATGTTCATAAATACAGTGTGGAACTCTGATGTAAGAAATATTTAAATAGTAAATAAAGGAGAAACGGTAAACATATGCCAGCAATACTATTCCTCTAATGGTCTCATGACAAAACTTGGGATTATTGAACAATGATTTTTCCCTTTTGAACGCAGAAGACTCATGCAGCTTTTATCCTCACCCAGACAAAGAAAACTTCCATTGAATGTCTTAATCTCAAGTATCTTCTGACCCCAATTAGAATTCCAATATATTGCACATTGTGAAACTGCCCCATATGTGCAGGAATGTTTACAAGCCACTCTAAGTGTTCCTCACCTAAGAAAACCCTATGAAATTCATGGGGTTGCACTAAGCTGATAAGCAACTTGAATGCACACGCACGTGCACACACATAAACATATATATATCAGGGCTACTCCTCAATATCCAAAGCCAAAGAAAACATGTTCACGTGAGATGGAACATTTGTTCTGAGTAGCTGTGAGTCCTCCTTGTTTGCAGAAAGTGCAATCGAGACGTAAACAATAAATTTGTAGGGACAATTTTTATCCTAGCCAATTTTTTTTTTTGTCTTAAAAACAATCTATACATGGAACGGTGGCTGAAACTTCTTCATACTATTCATAACTTTTAAAGTCACAGTGGTGCAAAACAGTCATTTTACTGATATGGTACTTGAATTTTGCAATAAAACCTGACTCTGGGGACTAATATATCCATCTTCATGGATAAAACAAACAATAAGAGGCCATTTTTACAATATTTTTATAGATTTATTGTGACTGATCATGTTCTGATGTGCTTTGAACAATTTCATACTGAGAACAGAGTGAAGCAATGCTTTCAACACAGAGACAAACTACTTTCTTGGCTGAAATAACATAATATTGTTCAGCTATAGATAAGTCAAAATCCAGAGACCATAATAAATGGTTGCTTATTTATACAGAACATTATTCCCAATAAAATCTTTTTTAAGTATTCTTGTGTCTAAATAAAAAGAAAGAAAATAAAGACTTACCTCTGCTTCAGCAACCTGAGACTGCAGGAGCTGTCTTATACGCAGAATATCTTTCTCAATTTGCTGAATTCTACTCACTCTCACCTGAAATAACATGACGTATCAAATGGTTACTGGCTGGGTAGGGAGGAATGTCAAGACATAACCAATGGAACAGAGCTGTTTGCATCATGTAAAAGAATAAGCAAAAAGCATATAGAACTGCTGGTACAGTACAATGATTCATTTTTCAGCTATTATATTATTCAACATATATCATGAATTAAAAAGGTATGATAGGTACTGACAGATTACATTGCATTCCAAATGGTTATCATTGTCCCTAACATTAAGATCTTATATCCTCAAACAATTTAATTCCTATTTCAATCTTCCAAATATTAACTCAAATGGTTTCAAATTATTGCAAAAACACAAGTGGAATGGAAAAGGAATTCAGAGTGAGGTAACAAGAGTCAGGTATCTCCTCTTCCTTCTATTTTTCCCACTTCACAAGCAGTTTTGCTTTTCAAAAAAAGATGTTTCAGTATGGTACATAGTAACACATGTAAAAAGAAGTTCATTCCTATGGCTTTAATCTTTTTTTATAATTATTTTTATTATTTTCCATTAAGTTATAAGAACAAACCAAGCAAACAACACAGAAAAGTACGAATATGACAAGTAAAATACGGTACCAGCTCATGGTTTTAATCTTATGCACATCTGTATGTGCACAGATTGAATTCAGAGGGATTTCTCAGAAAAAAGTATATATCATTAGGATTAGGCCACAGAGTTTAATACTCTCAGTTCTTGAGACCTGAATGATTAAGGGGCACAGTAAAAAATTAAGCCGAAATGGGTCTTGTTGCAAGTCTCAATTATGGACAAGTTTTTGCACATTTTCTCATTGTACGATTAAGTTATAGTCAGGGGAATAAATAAATCAATCTTATATACATTGAGAAGAGAGTATTCACAAGGTATACTGATGACCACTGATTTTAAAGTACAAACCTTTGAGGTAGTTGATAAGGCATGTCATATTAGCAAGATTTTTAAAATCTGCACACTAACATTACACCTGAAAAAATTTACTTCAGATAGCAGTATTTAAGGAATCTAGAAAACTCATGTCTATTCATACTATCCCTTTATGATTCTAGTTTCCTGTGTTTATTATTTTTTGTAAAGTAAACCACTGATGCTTCCAAAAGTGTTCTAAACAAATGGTATACTGCAAAGAGAAAAATCCATTCAACTGAGGACTGCAACTATGATAGCATTAAATCCAACTGTTTTTATACCTCTGAACCTATTTGGCTAGTGTTAGCTATGATAATCTTTTATTTTTAGTGAATTTTAAGAGATACTTGCACTCAGATGCATTTTTATTATTTCTCAAACATTCCTGTGATCTATATAGCTAGACAGTAATGAGGATTTCATGTTAAATGGCCCTGTGAATGTTAACTGCCCTTCACACAGTTATGGAAGGACTCCTCTAGAATAAGGTAACTAAGGACACCTTCCTTGCATCACTAAAACTGTAGAACCAAGACCAAAGAGTTAGGACGAGGATATGACAGCCTTCTCAGAAACTATACCTTTCACTACTGTGTGATTTTCTCAAGAAATAAATGAGGAGAGATATGATGCTCACACTGATTTCTGCATTCTTGCATGATCAATTTAGGTTTTCCCTATAGCAGGGAAAAGCAAATAATTTAATCACAAGTTCTTATGACTACCTGAACTTAGGATCCCCTAACCATAGAGAACTTAGGTCTCTCAGCCTGTCTCTTTGCCAAGAAGACTGGGGAAAAGGATACCAATCAGGAGGGAAAAGTGCATGTCAGCTTGAGCTGTAGGAATATTATTTGAAGAAACTGCAATAGTTGAGACTTTGAGGAAAAGCAGAAAAAGAAAAAGGTAAACTAAGCAAGGTATTTGATTTTTGCTTAAGTAAAAAAGGGTGCAGTTTTTAAAATCCTATTTTTTGCGTCTTGTGGAATCATTATTATATTCTATTATTAATATTATTAATATGCCACTTTTTCCCAAAATTGGGATTCAAAGTGGCTCACCATTCAAAAGAATACAATTAAAAATATAGAAAAAATGAACATTAAAACAGAATTAAACTATTTTCACTATTACAACAACTCACACCACAAGTTAATGGAATAAAACACAAAAGATAAAAAGCTCATAAAAATAATTCTGTTGAAATAATACAGCACCTCACAGCACATTCTTTAACAATTTCTGTTTTAAAAGCACACCTGAAAAGAAAGGTTTTAGCCTGCCAACGGAAGGACAACAAGGAAGCACCATTCTAGCCTCCCCGGAAAGGGTGTTTTAGAGTCTAGCAGCAGCTAGCGACAAGGCCCTCATTCCACTGGAACAGTCCAGATGGCTGCAGTGAAGGGAAGGTCTCTCAAACCCAGAGCTAAATATCCATGCTGCTGTTTCTATTGCTTTGCACTGTATTTGTTCTGCTGTTTCTTTAATTTTTTGAAAACCTTCATACATGATTACCTGTGCCCTCTTCTCCATGTCCTGGCAAGTACCAAGCTGCTCTTCCATGGCAGCTCTGATCTGCCTTGCTTCATATTCCAGTTGTCTTCTAGTCATGTCTGTCTGCAAGGAGAACTGAAACCAAAAGTAAAACAAAGACAAAAAAAAAAAGAACAAAAAAGAGCAATGTCAATCAGTTACACTGCTGACATTCTATTCGCAGTATCTAAATAAGGAGTTCAGAAAGGTAAACCTATTTACTACAGTTTTAAAGTGAATATAAAAAGAAAGCCATTCATCAAAGAAAATCTATAAATATCAGAATACTTCATTTGTGGGCCCTGCACTGACCTTGTAATTTCCCTCTCCTCAATACAATAATGTATCACTCACACATATACCTACTGTTAAGCCCTCCTTCCCTTTCATTTTTGCAACCTTTTGGGAGGATGGAGGAAAATGGAGTTCTTCCCTGTGATAGCTAAGTTTCAGCAGATGATGGATGAACACCCTGAACATTTGGGTTTGGATTGCTCCTCTCACTCACTCCAACCAGCAGGAAAAATAAAGACCTTCTTGTATTTCCACATGGTAGAGCAACTCCCAGAAGACCAGTCACTAACACAGCCAAAGAGACAAAGCCCCAGAGAGAGACAATTTTTAACGATTTATTAATACTTTATTAACAATGATCAACAATTGCCAACAGCGATATAACTGGTCAACAATGAAGAAACACCACAGTTTGCGATATAACCCAATCTTCCTGGGGAGAACGAAGTACACTGGCATCTACTTACACCAGCACCCCACAGTATGGGAAAAAGTTCACCCTTATCTGCTGGAAATGAATGTATCACAGTTAAGACCAACATTCCTTTTCTTAGCAGAGAAGGAAAATCCTCACTATCTGGGACTTTCCAGAGCTTCCCTAAATAGGGTGGGCGGTGCTGGCATCCCACTATCCTAGGTAACCACCTGCTATAAGAGCCTCCACAGCTCACTCAATGGTATCTAGTTTATAATGTGGAGGATTGCTTTCATGTGACAGACGTAAGGAGCATTAGTGACCAAAGCTGCCATTGTGGCTGTGCTCCAGGCAGAATGGAATTTCTAGTCTCACAGCAGACTGCAATGCAGGACTTGATCTAACTGCTCAGGGTGATCTGGAGACCTTCTTACCCTTCAAGTGTGGCTGGAGCAAGATGAACAGTGTGCCAGAAGCCTGGAAGCTGCTGCTTCTTTTTAGGAAGATCTGGATGGCCCTGAACATGTCCAGAGTATGCCAGATCTTTCCCCCTTCTTTGGAGGACTGTGAGCAGAAAGGAGGGAGGACCACTTTCTAAACTCTGTGGAAAGATGAGTTCAACACAGCGACAATATTAGGGTCCAGCTGGAGAACTACAGAGTCAGGGCTGATGATGCAGAGCTCTCCGCACACTGACAATCCACCCAGTTCTGACATTCTGTATACTGAGGTAACTGTGGTGAGCAGCAGCAGTTTCCAGGACAGGTGTTTAGGGATGCCTCCCTCAGAGGCTCAAGAGGTGTCACTGTTTAGCACTGTGTGCAGGTTCCATGATGGAAAGTGCTGTTCCATGATGGAAAGTGCTGTACCATAGGTGAAGTCAGGTTTGACAGGCTTTTTAGGAACTTGCGCATATGCAGATGGGAGGAAACTACTGCTGCTTACTTGTGAGCATCAATGTGATGGCGGCAACCTGTCTCTTGACTGTGTTGGGCCTGAGCCCACAGTCCGTGCCATCTTGGAGGAACTCTAGCAGGGATGTAATGGAGAAATGAAGGAAGTCCGCATGCTTCCACCTACACCATCTGTTGATGGATACTTGTCCAGAGATGGTATTAACGACTTTGTCGGAATACCCCCAGTCACTTAGCATGCTGTATTCAATTTCCAGGGGTGGAACTGTAGGGACTCTGAGTCAGGATGGCAGACCTGTCCTTGCATGCCAAGATCCAGATAGCCTGACAGGACATGGAGTCTGATGACATGTGCATGATCTTGAAGAACCATGCCCTTCTAGGCCATGCTGGTGCAATCAAGATCATTGTGGACTTCTCCCTCAGAATCTTCCTCATTAATCTAGGTAGCAAGGTCACCGGGGAAAGGAATACAGAAATCCTAGTGGCCAAGGTAGAGTGAAAGTGTCCATGCTCTTGGTTCTCTCTGACTGATACCTGGAGAATGAACCTTTGCGCTTTGGAGCTTGCCGAGGAGGCAAAAAGGTCCACACCAGGTTGGCTGAATGCCCTTGTAATCTGCAGGAACACCTCCAGGTGGACTCTAGTCTCCCTGGTTGTTATTGATCTGGTTCAGCCAGTCTGCTGTTGAGTTCACGGGGCCCTGTAGGTGCTCTGCCTTCAGAGATAACAGACTGTCTTCTGTCCACTTCAGCCATTTCTGCATCTCTGCCATCAGATAACACAAACTTGTTCTGCCCTCACACAGTTCAGTGAGCCTTTGTGGTGATGTCTCTCCTGACGAGAATTACTTTGTTACGAAAGATGTCCGCAAATGCCAAGATAGCCAGCCTGAATACCCTGAGTTCCAGCCAGTTGATATTGTGGCTCAGTTCCTTCTTGTTCCCACCTACCTCGAGCCTTGTGAGGCCTGCAGTGGGCTCCCCAGCCCCTGAGGCTGGCATCTGTAGTTATGGGCATTTCCTCTGGTCCCCAAATGAGTCATCCCCTGTTGATTGGAGATGAAGTCCACCAGCTGAAGGAGCTGTAGACCTGTTGAGGAACCTTGAGTGTTGTCTTCTCATGGTGATCACCTCCTGATGGGAGAGTAGGAGCCACTGCAGAGGTCTGAGGTGGAAGTGGGCCCAGGGAAGCCACTCTGCTGTGGAGATCATCAGCCCTTGCAAGTGGACCAGATGAGACAGGCTCACAAGAGGCATTCTCTTGATGCTGGAGATGGACTTTGCAATCACGCTGATCAGGTCCTAAGTCAGACTATCTCTGACTTACTGCTGATCTGGCCCTGAGGTGTTGAATCTTCTGAGAGGGGGTGAGAAGACTTCTTGAGATTCACCAGGAACCTGTGCCTGCACAGCAATTCAAGGACGAGTTGCGCATCCCGCTGACCTTGCTGCAGTGAGGTTGAGCATAGCAGCAGACCATCCAGATAAGGGTAAACACGCAAGTACCTTCCTCCAATGTGCTATCTGTGCCACCATGACTGGTGAACACTTGTGTGCCAATGACAGTCCAAACACCATGTACTTAAGTAGTGCTTTCTGTATGCTAAGTGAAGGAACTCACAATAATACTGTATTGAGACATGAAGGCACACCTCATGGAGGTCAAGTGATGACAAGAAGTCCGCCAGATAAATGGCTTTAGTACATGCTTCAACATTTCCAAATTGAACCATCTTTTCCTTACAAAGTGGTCTACCCCTCTGAGGTTCTGGATGGCTTTCTATGTGCTGTTTTTCTTGGACACAAGAAATATGGGGTAGCAGCCTCTGTACCTTGGAGAGGGAGACATGTTTTCTAGTGCCCCTATCTGAAGCATATGGGGGATGGCTTCCAGTAGGAAGCAGTGTTTTGGGAGAGTCCTGGAACTGGGAGATGTGATGCCAATACTTTGTGTAGTCTGCAAGAAAACTTCATCTGGTACCCACATCTGAGAGTGTCCAGCACCCATTGTTCAGAGGTGGAGGTCTCCCACACTTGTATGAGTTCCCAAAGTCTGCCCCTACTGGAGAAACAATGTCATGCCTTTTGATTATTTTGCTGACCGTATTCCTGTTGGACTGGGATCTGCCAATGCAGTTGCTGACTGCTTCTTGATTTGGAATCTCTGCTCTCCTCATTGTGGACCCATAGCCTCTCAACAATCTGGACTGAAAGAGCTAGAAGGGGCAGTGAAATGAAATCTAGGAGCATGAAAGAAAGAATGGACCTGTCTGTAGTTTTTTCTATCTTCTCTTTTTCTCCTTGGAACCAAAGCTTTCTTTTTGTCTGTGTTCTCCACAAGGACAAGCTCCAGGGACTCCTCAAAAAGCTTAGTCTCTAAAAAGGGAGTGAACACCAAGTTCTGCTTAGATGTTGCATCCACATTCCAGCTCCTGAACCAGAGCTGGTGCCCAACTACTACTGAAGTAACCTGGGCCCTATCACTGAACTGGACTCCATCCAGAGTGCCATCTGCTGTGAAAGTTGTTGTCTCCATTAGCTTGTTCATCCACTGTCTGACCCTGTTCTTGTTGAGGGGAATGTCCTTTAATAGCTCTCTGGATGCCTTAGAATCATAGAATAACAGAGATGGAAGAGACCACAGGGGCCATCACAGAAACAGGAACAGCTGCCTTAATGGCTAAGGGGGCTGCGTTGTATGTTCTTTTGAGATCTGCCTCCACTCTCATATCCTCCTCAGAGACCTTTAAGATACCTTCACCATCTCAGCAAAATGTAGCAGATGACATGAGAGTGGATAGAAGAGCACTGACAAATGGGACCTGAAGCTTAGCAATTGTATCTTTAGAGAGGCTACAAAGCTTCTTGGCAGTGCTAGGGTTAGGTCTGTCTGATGCTGGCTTACTCCGTTCCTCCCTTACTACCTGCATAAAATTAGCAGGGAAAGACATATCCAAGGACGTAAGGTCATAGGACAAAGCTCTCCACTTCCCGGAGAACGAGTCTGGGTTGGGAAGGAGAGCTGACCTGATGGAAGGGTAAGGCCTAAAGTTCTAACTGCTTTCCCTAAAAGCACAAGAAAATCTTCAGTGCAAAAAAGATATAAAGAATTCAGAGTTGAGTGTTTCTCCCTGCATCTTCTGAGGAAAGTTCACTCTCCTCAGCTCAGAAGAAGCAATGTATGACATCTCATTTTTGTATTCCACCTCAGAGGATTGCATGGAGAAGCACTTGCTTCCCACAAGGAGTCAGGATGACACTTCCTCTACTTCCAAGGGTGAAGCAGCAGCCAGGATGCTGTCTCAGATTTGGAGGCCAAGGTCTGCTCCATTTCTGTTAGGCCCTATGTGGGCCTATTTGTGTGAGAAGAGGAGGCCTCAGACCCCTTCCACATGTCCTCTGTGTAATTGCTTAAAATGGAGTCAGTGTAGACCCTATTGCTGCTACCATGCACCTCCCAGGCTGAAAAATGGTCTCTCTCCCTACCTGGGGTGCCATGTTGCTGGGGCAGAAAGGAGGGAGAGAAAGGCTGAGCATTCACCCACCCTCTATTTGCCCTCCCAGTGGCTTCTGAGTCTCCTGGCAGTGCTAATGCACCTGTCATGGCAAGAGCAAGGGTGGCAAGGCCGCTAAATCAGGCAAGGGTTCTTTCCCAGCTCCAGAGCTGAACTGATGTTGTGGTGGTAAGCTTCCATGGCCCTGGCCTGATTCAGACTGGGTGATGGCAGTAACATGGAAGGATTTCCCCGACTCTGGTCACTCCCACAAGTGCCCCTCCACAAGCGTTTGCACCCTCTGCAGGCGCTTGCTTCACTCCACTGCAATCAGGAGGAGAGAGCTGCTGTCTGTGCAGGCATTTTCCACATTTCTTCCTGGGCATTCTCACTGATGTCTTCCTTCCATGTCCCCAGGAGAAAGACTGGGGGGGGGAGGGGGAGGCAAGACAAGGATGCAGAAACTTAAGAGGTTGAAGGAGAGAAAGGCTGAGAGAAAAAAGGGATTAAAAAAAAACAGGGAGAGGGGAAGACAAGAAAGAGACCAAAAGAGAGACCAAATAGAGAGGCTTGAAGCAGCTGCAGTGATGAGTTGAAGTGTTAGGGTACGCAGTCCAATCAGTGATAGGCAGGAAAAAGACTGACCTTCTGGGGGCTGCTCCCCCACGTGAGGATAACAGAAGCTCTTTCTTTTTCCTGCCTATTGGAGCAAGTAGGACAAGCAACCCAAATGTTCAGGATGTTCCTCCCTTCTCTGCAGGGAAAAATACTGGTGACATTGCAGAGAAAGGATCTATTCATGACTCACACCTCTTCTCATCTTTCTTTAATCTGAAGATTTTGGAAAATGTTGGAAAGATAAAACTGCAGTTTACAGGATTTAGTTTTAACACTGAGCACCTGTGTCATATTGAGTGTGATACAGTAATTTAAACAAACAAACAAGTGTGATTCTAGACATAAAGACAATTTTAACAAAAGAATTTAAACAATTAAGATCAGCATCTTTTACACAGCTACCAATAATTTGGTACTATACCAAATTATTTTAAAAAGGGTGCATGCATGTAGAGTACATGCAACTTTGAATCTTTTCAGTACCACACAATACAACTTGTGCTGGCAATGAGATCTACAAATCAGCTTTGTGGTTTGAGGTTTACCATCCCAGTCTGACATCATCTGGAGTTTCTCAAGTTCAATAATAACCTGGACTCTCAACTTCCTCTACAGATAGTTCTAAGATGCAATGTTACTAAGAAAACAAAGAGAATTACCATATTCTAAAAGTAGATTAGTTCTAGTACTGATAGACCTACCTAAGGTTTTACTACTAGACAAAATTCACAGTAATAGTGTGTGATCCTTCGCATAAATGTTAAAGCAATTTACTTTTAAAAGACTGCAAAAAAAGAGAATCCCAAAATGATACTTGCTGTATGAGACAGAATGCTGTTGTTATTAATACTTACATTTTCAGTAAGAGGAAGGCTATCTATCCTTTTAGTCAGATTCTGAAGTTGTGCATAATACCAATCTTTTTCTTTTTCTTCCTTTTCAAGTTCAGCAAGCAAGAGAGATCTATATATGAACAAACAACAATCATGCTTTATTAGCTGTGAGAACTTGGGCAATTTTTTTTTATACATGTGGAGTCTATGCATGAGACATCTCGTTCAGCTGTCTAAGTGTCCTTTCCTGACTCCTGACTTGATGCCTATCAATAAAAAGATATTGCACGTAGCTCAGTTTGTACACTCAGGAGGGAAAAAAAGTGCCATTCATTTTCAATCTATTTCTAAATGAATATATTTAAGAATTTTCTATTGCACTACTGCTGTCATTCTATGTAAGAATACTGTGAAAATAAACATAAAAGCTGATGATTAAATCAGAATTAATTTAAATGCTGTAGAAGGACACACATATTCAATGTTAAATATCTTAAATTTTATTTATTCTTTATAATATTATCAGGCCTAAATACTCTAAAGGCACCAGATTCCGCCTGACCTTAGAAGCTAAGCAGGGTCAGCCATAAGTTAGCAGGGGACTTGAAGGCATATACACGCATCCCAGGTATTCACTGGCAGTCTCACATCAAAGTACAGTGGGCCCTCCATATCTGCAACCTCCAGATCTGCAATTTGCTGTGGCCAAGGAGTATCACATCTCATTAAAAAAAAAAATGGTTTGCAGATCTGCTAACAGGGCACCTACTTCAAAGGCTCCGTGCCCAAAGGTGATGCCATGAGGAATACTGTCTTGAGAATAAGCAATGTTAACAAATACTTTGCCATGGAATCAGATAGTCAGAACCCACTTGAGATTTGCAGTCAGAGAACAGTATACCATCAGACTTAAATGAGTGCAAAACCTCTATGAAACCTCTTCAGGTCGTGAGACGATATAAAAGTTCTTACTTTTGCACCGCAAATTCTATTTAATACTGATGTTTGTCTTTTGATGATACTGTACTTAGATCCTTATACAAGCACATCTTTTACTCTGTACTCTTGGCCATACAGCTGTCTCTCTGATTATGTTAGGAATGATCATGCTGCATATCCTAACATCTTCTAAACAAGAACAAGGCTTCTACGACCACTTCTGGATATGCTATTTGTGTCAACCTTCTTCTTTCATCTTGAATTAACTGGAAGAATTCCAACTGAGAATGGTGGACCTGATCATACAGTAAAATGTCTTTTTGGGCAATCTCTACTAGTCTTGTAGTGACATGTTCAGGAGCAATGGAAATCATGAGTATCTGGGCCACTGGGAATCACATTTGTTGTGGTCCTTCTGATCTTCTGAATAAGTAAAAGTGGAACTAGTGGGAACTCACAGAGGGAGTTGTAGGGAATTTGTTTCTGTATGGCAAGAGAACCTCAAAAAGAATCTTTCAATCTGCAGGGTTCCTAAATAGCAAAAAGGTTCACTGATGGGGTTCTAACTTTTCAGTTAGAGGCCTGAATATATGAAGGTTATGAGCGCACTTGACTTCCTTACAAGATTAATGGTCCAGCCAGTCTGCCATGAAGAGCTGACGCACAAATTAGGAGCATCTTGAGGACAACGTGGCCAGCTTGTTGAGCAATATCAACCATGTAGCCCCTTGCCTCTTTACACGTATTTTTCAGTGCCATGTTATTTGTAGTTATATCCAATGGGATTCCCTGATGATGATGTACATATATGTATCTCCAAGATTGATGTAGGCTAGGAATTCTGCTAGTCAGAGTCAATTTCATTATAGATTCTGATTTTCATCTTGAACTATTATTTGTTCATGCAGTTAATTAGGCTGGTTCAGATTCAGAATGACTCAAAGCTCACTGTTTTTTTTTTCTTTTGGAACTAAGAAAAATACTGAGGAAATGCCTAAGTAGATGTTCATTGCTGGGACTAAGCATATAGACATGAATGTCAATAGGTGTTGACTGTCAGGAAATCCTGTGGTTTTGTCCTAAACATGTGTAAAGCAACCCCCGTGCTGTTGTTCAGGAAAACTACTGCTGTGAGAAAGACTGGCCTTCCGCTGGTTCCAGATGAGGAAATGTAGCTGGAGGCAACATTTTTCTTGCTGGCTGTTTGGAAGCACAATTATATTTTAGTTTGAAACTGCAAGAGGGATCTGGCGACATTCTTTTGGACTGGACAGAAAATAGAAATTTAGGTTTCTTCTTCCTTTGCTATAGTGACAGTCTTTATGTAGAAAGGACCTTTATTTCTTGTCTCCTTAAGAAGCATCCCCAACCAAACAGTTAACTAGGTCTGGGACACTGAGACTTCAATACAGACTTTTCAGTGATACTGGACACAGTTTATTAACTACTAGAACAGGTACACATCAAGTGAATCAGATAGTATGGATACACTAAATGCAAGCCACATCATATGTGCCAAAGTTTAGCAAGGATGATTGTGCATAAACTGGGTCATAAGGAAGATTAAAATAATAACAGTAACAGCAACAGGAGCAGGAGTAAGACCTAGCTGTTAGTTCCACGGAAGCAGAAATCCCAAACCACAAAAACTACTTTTTTGTCCTCTCTCAGAGAAACACTATCCTGATGAATGGGTTATTGTCTCTAACATACGTTTACAATCATTACCCAAGTAATTTACTAATAATGCAAGATTAGTGGTATATTGCTCCACTTCTTTTTCTGAAAGATTATTTAGTTCTACA
The DNA here is from genome assembly GCA_948472985.1 of Iguana delicatissima. Classification (NCBI taxonomy): domain Eukaryota; kingdom Metazoa; phylum Chordata; class Lepidosauria; order Squamata; family Iguanidae; genus Iguana; species Iguana delicatissima. Next base: position 421,901 of record CAOKZL010000765.1, read on the forward strand.
AACTTTGATATTCTCTCAAGCATGCTGATACCTCCCTGATGTGTACAGATGGGTTTTCACAAAACTGGAATTGGTACTCACAGAAAAGTTATAGAACTCGAAGTATTATATGGAACAGATATGGAATACCAAGTATGATGTTACACAGTGAGCAAATGCTGAGATAAATCAGTTAACATAGATACTCTTTTTGGGCTGTCTGTGTTCTTTTCCCACCATTTCAATACCTTTATTAATAAATCCTATTAATGTGCAAGACAAAATATTTAAAAATTAAGTATGCACATTCATAACTTTACAATCCCATATTGTCTTAGAAAACTTTTTTTAAAAAAACATTGTGGCTGTTTCTTCAAACTCAATAGCCAGTTACAAATACATCTCCCCTGTACAAGATAAATCACAGAATCACAGAATTGGAAGAGAACACAAGGGCCATCCAGTCAACCCCCTGCTATGCAGGAACACACATCAAAGCATTCCCAACAGATGGCCATCCAGTCTCTGCTTAAAAACCTCCAAAGAAGGAGGAGATATAGAAATGGGTTTGAAAACAATAAGTTATTTTATGCAAGAGTAGTATAGTTCCTCATCATTTTAAAAAAAAATCTCTGCTGTACTGTTTCTAGCTGAAAATGAAAGGCTCCGCATTTCACGCAACTTCTCGGTGAAACTGGATCCTGCCCTCCCATCTCTTGCTCAATTAATAAATATTTTAAGCCCTTAGTATATAGCTATGCTTTCAATTTTTTCAGCATTCAGGCTCCAATATTCATCTGATATAAAGTTATATGAATTATAACATCACATCATTACAACTGATTTAAGTGCTAAAGGAACCATTCTTGATTTTTTTTTAAAGAATAACAAGCAAAGGATACAAACTGTTCCGTTACGATTCCACTACAAATCCACTCTACATTTTGGGATGACTTCAGTACATACCTATATAGATACCATTTTTCACATGGAACCTGTTTTTCAACCCTGTGTTGCTCTACTTCCCTTGTCAAAACCCAGCTGTCTCCTTACTTGAAAGACACATCTGATTAAATCTAAATTCTCATTCCAATTGTGTTGCTGTTGCTAAAACCTAGTCTCCATTTACTTCCTACCCCCAGCTTCCTTGTTTCAGACAGGAAACATCACTTCCTGTCTTCTGGAGCCACTCTGTCCTACTTTTTAATTGGTCTCTACCTGTCTAAGAGAGAGCAGACAGTTGCAAATTTCTGCCAGATTTCTTTAGGAGTTACTGCTCAATTCTGGCAGCAGCAACAGCAGAAATAATTCAGCCCCCACAGGTTCTAGGGGTCCAGTGCAGCCACCCAATTTCAGGAAGTTGTCCACTTCTGATTTAGTACCATTGTGTAATGTAGTAAAGCAAAGCTAACAGAAGCCTACAAAAAGAATTAGTAATTCTGAGGTTTAATTACTTGTTGATGAAGACATAAAGATAAGTAGTAAGACTGAAGAATGAAAAAATTCAAAATGATCTTCAGAATGACACCAATGCAAGTTTAGACCAACACTGGGCTACCTCTGCAAACAAAAATTTCTGTCTTGTCTAGCATTGTTGTGGGAATAAAATGGAAAATACTCCATGTATGCCTGATTTCCTAAAAGGAAAGATAGGTTTTATAACATGGTTACAGCACTGGATAATTATGTATAGCTAATTTAATGCACTCTTTAGAGCCATGTTTATTCTCTCCTTACATGCTATATTTTATGCTGTAAAACATCAGCATCATTCATGCTATGAACTCAGGCCAGAAAAAAAAAGCATACACGGGGGGCTTGTTTACTACCCAACAGCCCAAAGGATCCTAGTGGGAGCTGCCAGTGGGGGAGAGGGGAACTGTAACAGCTATTTTTTTCTTTCTTTTTTATTAAAATACATACTTTACATGCAGCTTTACTCTTGACATCTTCCATTTTGATTGTATAAATAAAACAACAAAATGAAACTTTCTTTCGTTGTCTCTCTATTAGCTCTCTATATACATACTGTCATGTTTACTACATAAATATACAATCTTCCATTTTTTCTATGGTTCATTTCTCACTCCTAAAGGATCTCATGCTTAGATCCTTTTTCTTCCCATCGCTTTCACTTCCCACTTTCTTTTACTCGGTTCTTCTTTTTCTCTTATCCCTATTCCCTCTGTTCTTAATATCACTGTTGACTGACCTATACATGTACATTTTGTAACAGCTATTTTTTAAATGTACATCACTGCCTATGTTTCTTTTTTCTGGTGTTCTTTCGCTCTTTTCTCCAAGACTAGGAAACAGTGCACTCGGCTCTCTTTCCTTTCCCCCTACCCCAAGCTATTAAAACTGCTGCTGTGCTTTCTCCTGTAACACTATCACAGTTATGACTTCTTTATGCTATTTATTCATCTTCATTGTTCTGTATTAAGGTGAAGAGAAAGTTCTGTTATGTTCAGGTACATAGGAGGAAAATCTTTTTATGTTCTTTTATGTTCAGGAACATAGGAGGGATGGCCTGCACCTCACAAAACTTGGCAGGAATGTTTTTGCAAACAGTCTCGCAAGGAAGATTAAGAGGTCTTTAAACTAAGTTCCACTGGGGAGGGAGACAATATTATTCAGGGCAAGGACTCGGTGACTGCAGGGGGAAAAGGCCCAAACGATATTGGTCAAGTAGTACAAGCGTCCAATGGTGGGAGGAGTAGAAACTATAGTACAGTACTTGCAGGAAGGGCCCGGGGACTCAAGTGTCTCTACACTAATACACGGAGTATGGGAAACAAGCAAGATGAACTTGAATTCCTAGTACAACAAAATAAATACGATTTGATAGGCATCACTGAGACCTGGTGGAATGAGTCTCATGATTGGAATGCAGGAATAGAGGGGTATAGCCTATTTTGCAGAAATAGACCAAACATGAAAGGAGGAGGAGTAGCCTTGTATGTCAAGGATGTTTTCACCTGTGAAGAGATGCATGACTTAAACCCAGAAAGCCAGGTCAAGAGCATCTGAGTAAGAATTAAGGGAACAAGAAACAATAGGGATATTCTGGTGGGGGTTTACTACAGACCTCCAACCCAGACTGAGGACTTTGATGACGCCTTCCTCAACCAAATGACTGCACATTCAAAAAGGAGAGAAACAGTAATAATGGGAGATTCCAATTGCTCGGATATACGTTGGCAGTCAAACTCTGCCAAGACAGCAAGGTCCAGCAAGTTTCTTGCTTGTCTTGCAGACAATTTCATGGTCCAGAGGGTGGAAGAGGTGACAAGGGGATCAAATATTCTAGATCTGATCTTGACCAACAGGGATGACCTTGTTAATGAGGTAGAAATGGTTGGATCTTTAGGGGGGAGTGACCATGTTCTATTGGAATTTGGCATTCAGTGGGAAGGAGAAGATAAGTGTAGCCAGACACTCACCTTGGATTTTAAAAAAGCGGACTTCTGTAAACTTAAGGAGCTGCTTGCTGAAATCCCGTGGTCAAGAATAGTGAAAGAGAAAGGAGTTCAGGAGGCATGGGAGTTCCTTAAAAGGGAGATACTGAAGGCACGGTCTAAAACTGTGCCAATAAGGAGGAAAAATGGAAGGCATCTGAAGAAACCAGAATGGTTGACTAAAGAACTCTCAGCTGAGCTCAGTGTTAAGAGAAACATGTACAGGAAATGGAAGAAGGGGAAACCACCAAAGAAGAATTTAAGCAAGTAGCCAGGAGATGTAGGGAGAAGGTCAGAAAGGCTAAAGCACAGAATGTTAGGCTGGCCAGAGACATTAAAAACAATAAGAAGGACTTTTTTAAATATGTCCGCAGCAAAAGGAAAAAGAAGGAGATGATAGGGTCGCTGTGCAGAGAAGATGGTGAATTACTAACAGGGGGAAGAGAAAAGGTAGAACTATTTAACACCTTCTTTGCCTCAGTTTTCTCCCAGAAGGATACAGGCACTCAACCTGGTGGTTGGGAAGCAGGTGAGGAAGCAGGGGAAATGCGGCACATAATAGGTAGAGAGGTGGTACAGGAATACCTGGCCACACTGGATGAATTCAAGTCTCCAGGGCCAGATGAATTGCATCCTAAGATATTACAAGAACTGGCACAGGTCTTTTTGGAACCGCTTGCTATAATCTTTGAGAAATCTTGGAGGACAGGAGAAGTTCTAGCAGACTGGAGGAGGGCAAATGTTGTCCCCATCTTCAAGAAGGGAAAAAAGAGGACCCAAATAATTATCGCCCAGTCAGCCTGACATCAGTACCCGGAAAGATCCTGAAGCAGATCATTAAGCAAGCAGTTTCTAATCACTTAGAAAGCAGTAAAGTAATCATGAGAAGTCAACATAGATTTTTCAAAAATAAGTCATGCCAGACTAATCTTATCTTTTTTTTATGATAGAGTTACTAGCTTGACAGATGAAGGGAATGCTGTAGATGTAGCATATCTCGATTTCAGTAAGGCCTTTGACAAAATTTGCCATGACATTCTTGCAAAGAAGCTAGTAAAATGTGGGCTGGACAGGGCTACTGTCAGGTGGATCTGTAACTGGTTGACTGGCCGTTCCCAAAGGGTGCTCACCAATGGCTGCTTTTCATCCTGGAGAGAAGTGACTAGCGGGGTGCCACAGGGTTCTGTCCTGGGTCTAGTGCTGTTCAGTATCTTTATCAATGACTTGGATAAAGGAATAGGGGCATGCTCATCAAATTTGCAGATGACACCAAATTGGGAGGGGTTGCTAATACGCCAGAGGACAGGATCAAAATTCAAAATGACCCGGACAGACTGGAGAGCTGGGCCAAGGCTAACAAAATGAAATTCAACAGAGAGAAATGTAAGGTCCTACCCTTAGGTAGAAAAACTGGAATATAGAAATATAGGATGGGGGACACGTGGCTGGATAGCAGTACATGTGAAAGGGATCTAGGAGTCTTAACAGACCACAAGCTGAACATGAGTCAGCAGTGTGATGTGGCAGCCAAGAAAGCTAATGCAATTCTCAGTTGAATCAATAGGAGTATGGTGTCTAGATCGAGGGAGGTACTGGTACCGCTCTACTCTGCTTTAGTTAGACCTCATCTTGAATACTGTGTCCAGTTCTGGGCACCCCAATTCAAGAAGGACATGGTCAAGCTGGAGCAAGTCCAAAAGAGGGTGACCAAAATGGTGAGAGGCCTGGAAGCCATGCCCTATGAGGATAGACTTAGAGAGCTGGGTATGTTTAGTCTGCAGAAGGGAAGGTTAAGAGGGGACATGATAGCCATGTTTAAATATTTGAAGGGATGCCATGTAGAGGAGAGAGTGGGCTTGTTTTCTGCTGCTCTAGAGACCAGGACAAGGAGCAATGGATTCAAGCTGCAGGAAAGGAGATTCCACTTGAACCTCAGGAAGAACTTCCTGACGGTCAGGGCTGTCCAGCAGTGGAATATGCTGCCTCGGAGTGTAGTGGAGTCTCCTTCTTTGGAGCTTTTTAAGCAGAGGCTGGATGGCCATCTGTTGGGAGTGCTTTGAGGGTGTTCCTGCATGGCAGAGGTTGGACTGGATGGCCCCTATGGTCTCTTCCAACTCTACATTTCTATGATTCTATGATTCCTTCATGGATTCCAGTTCTTCTATTTCTTCTAAGTTGTTTGTATTGGCATGCAGGAGGAAAAGACATTCAGAAGGTCAGAACTTGTGCTTTTCTGCATATAGAAATCTAAATATTGGGGTTTTCTCCACCTTGCCTTTGAAGATGGAGCCAAAAAGAAAATGAGAATAAACTGGGGAGAGACTGATTTGGGGTAGGTAAATTAGGTAACACAGCTGGGGAGGAAGTTTTCAGGATGATCAGAGTTACAGGGTATGATATTTAAATTTGGGGGGGAAAATTAAAAGGAATTACTCAGAAGATGTAATGAAAGAGATTTTATTTGGAAGAATTATGAAATGTAAATTCTATTGATTTTTATATTTGCATATATAAATATAATTATGCAAATTTTCAATACATGAGATTGAATGTAAGGTCTGCCCAAGTCACTATTTTGTGACTAGTTCTTGCTGGCATATCTTATAACTGTTGTACAGAAGGCAAAAGTAGATACCACAAGACTGTCCATTTACTACAACACACAGCTTGGATAGTAAGATCCCCATGTGCAAGCAAAGAATGCACCAAGTCATGTTTGATTCCTCTCAACAGTCATGCATATCAGAAAAGACTGCACTGAGGATCAGAGTACCCTCCACATAGTGATATGTCATGTGATTTTATATGTATGCATGTCTTTATGACACTGGGGATCCAAGGTTACAGCCAGGCAAAACATGATTTACACCCCATCATACGTGCACAAAAGTGCCTTCTATGCATGCATGCTTACCTTTGGTTGAAACACGTGATATTTGCAGGTAAGAATAAAAATAATTAACTGACAGCTATAAAGCATTACATACTCCTAAGAAGTCTTATTAAAATATTTATAAAGTAATATTCCAATTCCAAAGTCTGTTAAACAAAAGTGATTCCAGATTTCCAGCACAACAGATTACTGGGGGAAAAAAGACAAATTCTGTTCAAGTCATATCTCTGCAACCACCAATAGAGGAAAAAAGCAGATTTGCAACTAAATACTATTTCTAACACATGCAAATTCATCTAGCAGTGGTTCTAACAGGGACTGGGTTCTGTTGTTCTATGGTGAGATAAACGAGCACAACTGGAGCTCACACATTTTCTGACATGCAGCTAAACCCATTTCTGCATAGAGCTTCATGAGTGCATCCTCAGTGTAAACAAAGATACCCAGATTTGTAGAAATAAAATTATATATCTTATTTTTTTAAGCATGCCTTATTTTTTGAGCATTTGTGGGTATCTGCCTTCAAGTCACAAGCAACCCCATGAATTTCACAGGGTTTCTTAGACAAGGAATATTCAGAGTTGGTTTTGCCAGTCCTTGTCTCTGAAATATAGCTTATATCCATCAGAGGCTGACCCTGCTTAGCTTCCAAGATCAGGCAGGATCTGATGCCTTTAGGGTACTGCCCTTTTGTCCTTCCCATTCCTACAAACAAAGGAAAAAAACTCTTTAAAATCCAAGTATATCTGCTTAAAAGTTCTTAAGCTGATGTATAAGACATATCTGAGGTGAAAAAATTTACCTTTCTTTCTCTAATTCTTCTAAATAACCAGTGCTCTCTCTGCTTCCATTCATAAAGCCTCTTCTGGGATATGATCCCATGGGAACAGGACTGCATTCTCCTGATCGACTAGAGACCGATCCTTCCCTGCTTCCATATGAACGCATAGATATCTTTGGCCTTAACTTCACTCCAGGAAAGTTATTGCTGTCCAAGTTCAATTCTAAATGGAAACAGAGAGTTAGATCAATTAAGTCTAAGAAATATTAACAAAAAGTCCTTTTATACTTTAATTTCTTACATGATTTTTCTTACTATAATAAACAGGTGAAATGGGTGACAAATGGCCTAGTAAATTCTAAAGCAAAACGTTAAACAATTAAATCAGAACTGGTGGAGGTTATTATTAATATATGACAGAGATAGCCAACTGAACGTCTGTGGTCCTGAACTCCTGCATGATCTCTGATCAGGTCCTTCACAATTCTTTCACATTTTAATCAAGATGTGATAAAATGTTATATCACTTTCTTCTCAGGAAAAGGAATTCAACTTTGTTCAAGCTAAAAGAGGTAATGTGCAATACTATGTCTGCCTGAACATAAATCCCAGTATTAACGTTTCTATCAGCACAAAAATAATAGAAATTTCCTTGTGGAAAATTGTGTGCAAAAAATGTGTGTCTTATATCCCAGAAGGAAAATATTTCCAACAGCTCATACTTTAAGAGCAATTCTTTCCGGAAACAAGATGAATACTTCTTACAATTCTGTTTTCCAGTAGTATCACTGGGATTTGTGATGATGGCTAAACTCTTGGCAGATAAGTAGCACCTAGCTCATATCCTGGTTTCTATGCTTTGTAACTTGGAAGCCCACTGGCTGTCCCTGATCTCACATAAAGAGTTCTTTAGATGGATAAAGTTTGTTTAACAAATCGATAATCTTCTTCCAAGGTTACCTTTAAGACGTTCCAGCAAATCTATCTGACCAGAAGATGCCATTGCCTCATCTTCAATACTTCCTTGTAGCTGCTTCAGTACCTCCTACAAAATAAAGAACATAGTATTATCAATGAAACCTGGCCAAAATGAGATAAAATTGTAACATCTTCCATTCCAAGAGATGTACCAGACTCCTGCAATGGTTATAACAAACTGAACTGTACATTCCCCCCAAACCAAGATTCTTTTTGTTGAAATTGATACAATACTTTAGCAAACAGATTTAGGATTACAAATTCAATTACAACAACAATTCAACAAAATGTTTTAGCACTATTTACACTGATTATAAACAGGAAAGAGATTTACACCAACAATTTCTGTAATTTCCCTCACTGCCCCGTAAAAACACATGAATATCCTAGTACAGTGCCTTGTAGAAGTATTCACTTCACTTTGACTTTCCCACATTGTGTTGTGCCATCTGGAATTGAAACGATTTAACTGGAATTGTAGACAAAATGCCTAAAACTATAAAGGTGCAAAATATTTTTTACTGTAACACAATAGTAATTAAAACCTTTAGGCATTTTGCTGTTTGCATAAGTATTCACTTCTTTTGCTGTGACACACCTGAATAAGCTCTGGTGGAACCCATTGCCTCCAGAAATCATAGAAGTAGTTGAATGTACGCAATTCCAGATCCACACAATCTCAGATTAAAAATATCTCTTTCTGAGAGGCTGCAGTATTTGTTGGAGAATGCACAGCATCATGAAGAGAAAGATGGAATGAAGATGAGTCTGTGATAAAGCTTTGCGGAAACACCAGGCATGGACCAGTTTAAAAAACATTCCAACTAGTAACAACCCCTGGAGCCCCATTAAACCCATTATTACAAAACCAAAAAATATGGTTTAACTGTGACCCAGAACAGAGAAGGGCCACCTACCAAAATTCAATAACCAGGGGAAAAGAGCATTGGCAACCAAAAGGCTAATGGCAATTCTGAAGGAGCTGGAAAGATCTACTGTGGAGATGAGAGAAACCTTCCACACACAATTAACATCTGGATGCTTCACAAATCTGGATTCAAAGAACAGTGCCACGAAGCAAGCCACTGCTGAAACAAATCTATATTATAATCTCTTTGATTCTGGCAAAAAAGGCATGTGGGAGAAAAACAAGAGATGGAAGAAGATCCTCTCATCTGATGAAACCAACATTGATTCTCTTTTTTCTATTTCTTTTTTTTTTTTTTGCCGTGCTGTAAAATACTGCAACACCAACAGTTCTTTATTTCCCTGAAAACAATCATCCCTATGATAAAGTGTTATTTCAGCAGCATTAGGTTGTGAGAATGCTCCTCCTTGGCAGGGAATGGTAAAGTCGTCAGGACTAAGGGCAAGGTGGATATGGCCAACTATAGGGCAATTGTAGAGGGAAGCCTGTTGCAGGCCATTTCCGCACTCAAGTGTTATAGCGCTGTTATCCCACTTTCAACATCCTATGGAATCCTGGGGTTTGCAGTTTCGGGAGGGGCCAAACTGCAAACCCCAGGATTCCATAGGATGTCGAAAGTGGGATAACGGCGCTATAACACTCAAGAGCAGAAATGGCCTCAGTCTGCAAGGGACCTGAGACTGGGGTAGAGGTCTCACCTTTGAGTAGAACAATAACACACTATCAAGATAACAGTGCTGTCATTTAAAATAAAAAAACATTAATGTTTTCCATGTTGAGTACTAACTAACTTAACAGACTAAAGTAAATAAGAGGAAAAATGAACTGAAAGATTGAAATAAAGAAAAGAGAAAGCAAAGGCTTGAATGGTCTCCTGCCTGCATGGATCCCAACAGTTCTGTGGATTGCTCCTTCAGCCTATCTGAGAATGGACTAGTTCAAGCCCAAACTTCAATCTAATCAAGAATCTGTGGCAAGACTGAAATAGAGCTGGAGCAAATTTGCCAAGAATACAAAGAAACCCTGCAGGATCCAGATGCACAAAGCTGACTTACCCAAGACTCACAGCTGTAGTTGCTGCCAAAGGTGCTTCTTCCAAGTATTATGGGGGTAGGGGAGGTAAATATTCGTTCAACTATCCAGTGCCGCTTTGTTTTATATATTTCACATTTGCACTGGAAAAATATTTTAAACCTTCAAGTGTTAAGGATCTTGCAATACAGCAAGCGGTAAGAATGCCAATTAAATCAATTTCAGTTCCTGGCTTTAACAAAACAAAATATGGAAAAATCACAGGAGGGGTATAGATATTTCTACAAGCACTATATACCAAAATTAACTCCCAAATAAGTTAAGGATCACATTGAAGAGCTTTCTATAAAATTATGATATACAAAATCTTTACTAAAGTGAATCAATGATCAAACAACTTCAAACCATAATGAACATAACAGCGGTTGTTGAATTAAGCGAGGCCACTAAGCTCTGAGGCTCTGAATGCTCAGTGGCCTATATAGAAATAGGCAGCTAGATAAGAGATCTGCAAGGTTTTCCATTATAGAAGCTCAATCAATAGCTAAAGCAAACTGAAAAGCATGGCTATAAGGTAAACATTCCACTACATAAAAACTTATTCTTCTGCCCATCTACACTGCTTTTTAGATATAACAGACACAATGAATTCATAAGCAAGTAAACAATTAAAAATAATACCCCTCAGCAATTTCCTTAATGCAAGGTTATCTATAGAATTTTTCCCCCTTATCCATTTAATTTGGCCCCTTCTTCAAGAAATACCTAACAGATGTGTCTTAATGTGTTTTTAGAGAGCAAAAGGAAAAAACAAATCTAAAATGCATTCTGTGTTTCTAGAAGGAAAATAGCAGACCCATCCAAATATATCCATACTTACATTTTTTTTCAAAGAAATCTTATTTATGTTCTAACAGACACACAATAAGGCAATGGAAATGAAGGACTCTTTCAGTTATAACTTGAAGACTTAACTAGAATTTTGGCTGTGCAGCAAAACAAAGAGAGAATTTGAGGCAACTTATGGTTCTGACCTCATTTCTGGGATAGTATAAACTCTCAGGGGCTCAAACAGATCATCCACATAAATTTCTCTTTACTTTTCTCCTTTTCACTTGGTTATCTTCAATGGCGAGCGGAAGGAGAAAAAAAAAACTGAGCTTTTACTGTTTTTTAAAGTCTTCTTCTGAATATATAGACTAACATACACCTACACTCTGTGAATGCTCACTATAGAATATCCCTGCAATGAGTTCTCAGGGATCTCCACTTGCCTAGCAGCTCCCTGGGCCACAGGCCATTTCCACAGTACACTGTTAAACTGCTATTCTTCCACTTTCAACATCCTGTGGAATTCTGGAGTTTGTACTTTACTGAGGCTTAAGTGCTCTTTGGCTGAGAATTCTAAATGCCCCTCACTAAACTACAAATCCCACAATTCCATGGGATGTTGAAAGTGGAATAATAGCAGTGTAACAGTGCAGTGTGGAAATGGCCATAGTCCTTTCCATCTGAAAGGACACCCTAATCCCTAGAAGAGACTTTTCAGTGGCACGGGGATAAGAAACTGCCTTCTCCTATAAGCAGTTTTTAGGATTCACTATAATGGTTATGTGAAAAAAATCTCTGCACAGATCCAGAAGTGAGGACAATTAGAAAGCGAAAGTGGAGTGAGAGAGGGTGGTATTGCCTATTGATACAATGTGTGAGCAAAGTGGGGAGCCACGGACTGCATGTGGCCTGCCAAGCCCTATTTTGCCCCATCATCTCCCTGGCATGAAAATGTGTCTCTCAAAATCTGATGGGGCCATTTAAAGGCTATTTTGTGCTCCAGCATTTTTAAGGCTTGAAATTGACTTTTTAAAAAACTGGTCAATAATCTTAAAGAAAGGATGTTTGGGGACTGAACAATCTTTGGAGGGGATGACCAACCGTACCTTCACAAGGTTTCCTGGCCACAACTCACCATTTTCACACAGGAAGAAAAATAGAAGGGAGGGCAGGGCCCCTGAGAGGGCCCAGAGACAGACTGCGACAATCCAGGGCAGGTTAATAATGACTTTGGGATCTGGCAAACTTCCTCTCTTCTGGTAGAAACCTCAGCAGCAATGTATCAGTACTGTGCTACACTTTGCCCTTCTCACACTCTCTACATATCTGCTCAGAAGCTTCTACTAACTTGAAAGGAAATGTCAGGGGGAGAGGGGCAAAAGCTGAACGCAGGTTTGCTGAAAACACACATGGTCTGTACAGGCTTTGCTGAAAATACACATGGTCTTGCAGGCTTTCAGCTGTACCACACTTAGGCCTAGACATGGAAACAGGGCAAGGATGCTTATCACAAAACATCCTTTGCTTTAAAGGTTTTTGCATGCCTAATGGAAATACACGAGAAGAGTTTAGTAGGTGCAGTAAGCTCAATGCATTAAGAAGCTCCTTTTCAGATTTTTACACTAAATCACAGGCTGGCAACTGTGCCAAAGCCAGCAGCATCTTTTGGGATTCGTTGAGGGCTGCACTTTAAAAAAAAAAAGTATTTAGTTCATCACATCATTTTTATTAAATTAATTTCATTTCGTTAAATATTATATTGAATAGATAATGAAATATTTCATTATTTATTACTTAGGACTGAATTCATTAAATTAATTCTATAATAAAGCTTACCAGTGCATTTTTAAAAGGAGAGGAACAGATTTGTTAGTCACAGGCACCTAAGTTTTACCCTTGACTTATCCATCGGTCATAGCAAAATCCGTAATTTTGGCCCCAAAACGTGCCTTCAACTGATCCATGATGTTGATTTATATACAAGTATATCTGGTAAATAAGTACAACAAAATAAACTTTGACTTACTTCAGAATTTTTAATGCAAAACTATTTACTTGATTACTTGGGGCAGCACATGCAATGACAACAGCACAAACTGCAGCTGTAAGTCTCCTTTCAGCCGCTGGAACTCTACAACTGTTACTGAAATTATCATAGCAACCCAGAGTTCACTAGCCAAGAAGTGTTTTGATGCTTGGGAAACTTTTTTCCCTTACACCTTTTCTTAATTGCTTACTTAAGGAAGAGAAAGGCAGCTTCCAGACTTGCAAAAAATTCATTGCTTCTCATTTCAGTAAACTGCTTCGTCAACTTCTATTTCTCTTGATTTTTTAAATTCAATTTTAATATTGTCACTATGCTGATTTAAGGAAAGGAAAGGTTTCAAAGAGTCTCCCACCTTAAAGTAATTAACAGCATCCCCACTTCAATGAACTGCTACCCTGGTACATTTTTCCAATTTAACTTTTCATCACTGGATTATGGAACAGAGTGCTGGGCTAAGAAAAAGGTCTTTCTACATTTTGTTTTTAAATTAGTGTTGCTTTGCTGTCATAGTGATTTGAAAGCACAAGCTTACTGCTTCCTTGGGGGCTTGAGGTGATGGAGGAGCACAAAAAGGGGAGCTGGAGGCCCTGGGTCATTCTTTCCCCTCTCCTGCACTATATGCATAAAGTTCTATGACACAGTCAAGTGTGTAGCATGCACGCCTGCATACATTATGCCAATACTTTAGCTCCTCCTTGCATTACACACAGCTATACTCTGGCTCTCATCTTGGTCATATGAAATCCTGCTGCTGAACATTGACATTTTGACAGGCTGACTAAGCAATCAGATGATGATATCATTTTTTAAAGTATCTTGAAACTACAGGATGATCTTCCATTTCCTACATACCATGGTGGCTGCCAGTTTGTTTGGATGTTGATGTCATTTTGCTGGGAATTCTCATCTCATTACAAGCTCTTGATATCATGTTACTTTGTTACCAATGTTTTGCATACCTTGAGTATCTCAATTACTTGATGTTCCATTTTATTTCATATGCAGAACTGGCTTTGGTGAACTCTCTTATGCTGAACGAGAACTACAATAACCATGGGTCTACAATTATTTTGCTGGCTTTACTGATGACCACAAAAATGTGGTCACCAAGTTATTCTCCCACTCTGCTAGCTCGGCAGAAAAAAAGAAAGAAGAATCTCTGCACAAGAGAACAAAGAAACCCCAGTGATCCTGGGAAATCTTTCCAGAAGGAAAAGCAGTCCAGCAGTATTTGCCAATACTCAGTGGAAGAAGTCTCAGCATTTCTACTGAGTGGCAGCCAAAATACCACAGTACTTCTCTTTCCAGAAGAAAAGAAACGGGAAGAGAGAACATCCAAACTGGGCCTTAGCTTTCAATTCTCCACCAGTGAGCAGTTTCCCTATGCATGTTAACTTATCCAGTGGGTGGCTGAAACTAATTCAGCCACACATGGTTGAGGAGCTCTGGGTTATTTTCACTCCATAATTGCTAAACCACTCCCAGTCCTCTTCAAAACCTTAAAGCTAGGAAACATATGGGGATCATCATGCAACTAACCCTTAATCACCTTTGCAGGTTCACAGTTACAAGACTGGCTACTCATCATGTTTGCACGTGGCTCAAAAGGGACAACGTCAAATCCTGACTATAATATATTCTTTATGCAAATATATTCTACTGGTTTATATATTCTGTTGGTTTAAAGAATTTCTACTTACCTTTCATACACTACAATTATTGTGGACTGCCTGAAACTTTACCCTGACATTTAGCTATACCATAATATGATAGTACAGATATGATGCTTACGTTACTGCCATGAAGCAGAAAACAATCCAGCACAAGAGGAGGTAAATCAATCCAAGCTGAGACCTCTTGGGACTTCCTTTCATTTGGTTTTCAAAATTTTCAACTTAGAAGACTACAATATTCTTAACAGATTTGGGATTTTTTTTTTAAAAAAAGGACTCATAGTTTTGCATCTAAGAATACAATAAGGAAAAACTTTTCTGTTCAATAGTATGGAAAGACTGAAAGTGATGAGACATAACGGCAAGCGTTACCTTGCAAAGCCAGGGACTGAAAGATCTTGGAAATAAATCATAATATTCTTTCCTCTTTCTCCCTCTCTCTCAATCTCTCTCTCTTCCCCCTCCTCCTTATCCCTCCAATAGTTATATTCACTGTGTACTATGGTATTTCATAGGCCTAAATACCTTAAAAACACAAGATCCTGTCTGATCTTTGAAACTGAGCAAGGTCAGCCCTGGTTAGTACTTGGGTGGGAGACCACCAACAAATACCAGGCACTGTATGCCATATTTCAGAGGAAGGAACTGGCAACACCACCTCTGAGTGTTCCCTGCCTAGCAAAACCCTTTAAATTCATGAGGTTGCCATAAGTCAACAGGCGACTTGAAGACACATCCATACACTCCACTGTATTTCAGTTCT
The DNA here is from genome assembly GCA_948472985.1 of Iguana delicatissima. NCBI lineage: Eukaryota > Metazoa > Chordata > Lepidosauria > Squamata > Iguanidae > Iguana > Iguana delicatissima. The sequence goes on from CAOKZL010000765.1 coordinate 437,264, forward strand.
GTCATATTCTGAAGTGAAAAATGAGCACTCATTTCTTGTATAAGCTTCTTGTCATATCAAATATCTTAGTTTGTTCAGAGAGAACTTGGACTGTCCTAAAATTATGTCAGTAGCAATATTGGAAGAGAAGAATTATGCTTATTTGATTATCCAACCAATTTGATTTAGCATATAGCATTTAAATCCATTTAAAGATCTGTCTTCAAGCCAAAGCCTTTTGGATACCAAAAGGAAAAAAATGTATCTGTACTCAGAAATATTTTTTGTAATTATACTGCTTGTAATTATACTGTTTTATAGCACTGTATTGTTGTACTGCACTTTGCAACTGCATTACTATATTGTGTTACATTTACTGTTCCCCATACCAATATCTTTTGCTGAAATGTGGTTTACAAATTGACAGAAGTAGAAAAATAATTACAAAACAACAACAACAATAATAATACATTAACAATAATAAATAAATGATTGTGAAATGTTCAGCAGGTATGGAATAACACCATCTTCACTTCTTCTGTCAAGCAGGAATGGAGGTTCCGGGCACACTAATCCACTAACGGGATATGTCTGCCTGCCTGCCTGCCTACCGTCTCCATCCATCATCCCCCTGGAACAGAGAGGAGCTGTCACTCCTACAACTACACACACCTTTCTAGGCAGGGCATATAAGAGCAGGGAGAGAACCAAAACAAATAAAAATGCACAGTCACAATTTCTACCTGCCTTTCCCGAAATAAGGAAAAGAGTTTGGAGACAGGAAGAGATTGCCCTCTTACATTGCTTCCCCACACCAAAATTCCAAATCACATACATCTGTTTCTTTTAAAAATATATATGGTCAAATGATGTGACTAATGGTTGAGTGAAGTCTGGTCCTTAAGGCAATAAAACAGCTCCCCAACTCTGATCTGGTAAATCTACCAAGGATTTTTCTTGCGAAATTGCCACACATTTATAAATATCACACACATCATATGGAAGTCCTGTTCATTCATTCAGAAAATAGACTAAATAAAAATGTGAAGAAGGGAGTGCATTAACACACTCCTTCCATCTGAAGTTTTGTTCTCTTTACAGGGAAAGAGAACAATTTATGTATGAAAGCCAGCAAGGATGTTCTCTGGATGATCAGCAACTCAAGGTCACCAACTGTGTGGAGTACACCCCTGTGAGGAAGCTCTCTTGCACACGATGGTTGTTTTTATGTGAGGAAACTGAAAGAACTGGAGATGGAGAGGGAGAAGCTAGCACATTCCTCTTTTCACATGTTGTTTCAACATATTTCCTGAATAAATGAATAAGGATTTAGTACATTCCATCAGCATTCTATACAAAATCCTTTGTTCTCTTGTTAGACAATAATATTTACTAAACATTCTTACTGTGAACCTGGAACTTTAGAAAGCATAGTTAGGATCCTGTGAGGCAATGATCTAAACGCACAGGTTTTGATAACCACAGACTTTTTTGTGTGATTTGGGTCATCAACCCTAAGTGCTAATGAAGTCAAATGATTTTTATACCTTCATGTTAGAAGCTTCAGTTTCCAGTTTTGTAAGATGATTTGAATTATCTTCCAGTTCTTGTCGAAGATTTGAGTTCTCCATTTTTAATGCCTCTACTTGTTTTAACAACTGATCATATGACACTGCAGCCATTCTGGGCTACCCCAGGACCTAAAGTAAATAAAGAATAAATATTTGTTTTGATTCATTTGTTCCAACAAATGTGTTGAATATGAGAGAATCTTGACTAGAATATGTTACTCCATTTTCCATCTGAAGAATTTAATATGGTGATTTTTATATCTCACAGAAACAATTTTACTGAACATATAATCATATTAAATCATTTTTAGCTCAGACAGTCTTTTAAAAACTGATTCAAAGCCAACACTTAAAAAATGATCATGGAAAGTGCTTTCTACCAATAAGTTCTGAGCAAAGTTAATTTGAACTGAAGCAATACCCTGCTGTTTCCTCAATCAGATTTCAATGCCTCTGATTCAGAATATGAAACAAATAATCTCTCACTCAATACAATACCAACATGTAGAATGCAGGATTTTACAGCTTCAATCTTTATTAAATGCATGTCTGAACCTCATTTTCAAAAGCTTCAGAGCATCAAGTCCCCCAATTATGTTATAGTGCCAAGCAGGAGGCTGTTTCTGAGTAAGAAGTCCTACTGTACCTCTCCAGCACATCTCAAACGCCTACATGGGGGCAAAGGGCAGGGCATACTGTACTCCAGCTTTTGTTATACTCCAGCTCGTATAAGGCCCAGCTAGCATGGGCAACTGTCTCTAATAATGAAAGCTGGAGTCCAACAACATCTGGAGGGTGAGGAGCTCCCTGCCCAAGCCTAGAAAACCCCTCATGCTTGTATAAGCCCTATTCATTTATTACTCACCCTGGTTCTTCATCAGATAATCAGAGAGAGGAGCATTGAAGTCTTGCTTCCCTCTGTCTTCACTCTCCCGCTTAGAAATATGCAGGGGAGAGAAGAGGGTTCTTGTTCACATGGAGGCTCTGCATGAGAATAATAACCCTAGAAAATCAGGGATCTTGCTCACACAGAAAGCTTCCATGTGAACAGCAATCAGTCCTTCACAGATGTGTAACTCTCCATTTTGTGGGGACCTGTACTCCTCCGCACTCCTTTGCTTGTGCGATGAAACACCAAAGGTAGGTAACAAGGGAATGGGGCTTATGAACATGAGAAGTTTTCTAGGCCAGGAGTGTGGAGCCCTTCAAAACTGTAGACATTAGCTGACAGAATGAATATTTTAAACAGGTTCTTCAGTGTGAATATATTTGTGAATGAAACCTGTTTGCTGTATCCCATTTAGCAAAGAACTTTGTTGCTTAATATCTCGCAAAAAAGAATTGCCGTGAACCAAGTCCAGCTTCTGCTAGACCAGGAGTGGGCAAGGTCTGGTGGCCAATTTCCCAAGAAACCACTATGGTTTCACCAGCTCCCTAAAAATCCCAAATAAAAACAGAAGTAAAAAAGGGGGAAGGCGGAAAAAAGGTAAGGGCAGCTTTCTTTTAAAGCAAAATCACTGTCTCTATAAACTTCCAGGAGAGGGGAGAGCAGTTTCTGCCATTTTTTTTCACGCCAGAAAGGCCCATAAGAAAGGCCCAGGAGACAACATATGGCATGTGGGTCACAGAATTACCATTCCAGAGCTACATATTATGCAGCTCAGAACTTCAATGATCTATTGTTCTAACGCACCTTATATGGATCTGAACTTGAAAACAGTTCAAACTCTAAGCTGATGAAGAACACAATTCAATGCAATACAATGCAGCAGGGAAGATAACAAATGCATCCAGCTTTACAGTGACTATACAGTTAGCTTTGGGCCTAATGTAAGGTGCTGGGTTTTGTGTTTCAAAGAATTAAATCTGGGTATCTCAGAAGATACCTTCTCATGGAGCACCAGTATGGTGTAGTGGTTTGCAGTGTGACTCTGGAGACCAGAGTTTGACTCGTTTGGCCACGGAAACCCACTAGGTAGCCTTGGCAAGTCACAATCTCTCATCTTCAGACGAAAGCAAGGACAAACCACTTCTATATAAATGTTGCCAAGAAAGGACTGTGATACGTTTGCCTTAGAGTCATTATAGGTCATAAACAACTTGAAGACACACAACAACTTGTTCTCGTGCAAGTTTCTCTGCAGCACTAAAGATTTATTAGCTTTACTCCATGTCATCACAATGAAGTTCCAATCAACTGTGTAGGGCCTTTTCAAACGCTGTCTTGAATCTGCAGAATGAGCTCACCAAGAAAATAATACCTCACTTCTTTTAGTTTTTATAAGGAACTGCAAATTCTAGCTTTTAAAGCTTATAATAGGATTAAACTGTGCTACTGTCACAGGGATGTTTTATTGTTGTTACTACCCCTAACAGAACAAAGTTCCTAGCTATGCTAGGCAATTGAAAATACAATAGTCATAAGCTAGCAGTTTTATTTCTGCTATTACATTTTTACATATATTCTTCTATAGTGGATTTTATTACTTATTTCAAAGCTGCTTTGAGTATCAAGATAAAATGGGATATATTGATATGTGAGAGTATAGCCATTTACTTTCCATTTTAATTGCTTAGCTAAACGTTTTCTTCTATCTGGGCCAATAATACAATTCTCATCTCATCATTTTCTGTCAAATAATGACGTCTTCCCCTAAACCCTTCAGCAACATGCTCAAATTGTTCATTTAAACTATATCCCTCCCCAAAGAATACAGAGCAGTTCTCTAAAGCTTCCCTTTCAGGGCATTGTTCTTTTAACTTCTCTCTCAGTAATCCAAAAGCAAATAAATTCAGGTAAGTATTATGCTGTCAAAACATGGGATCAGATAAACAGAATGTATACATGAGACTCATTAATAAAGGAGCATGGGAACCCAAATTCTGGATTTAGCTAAAGTAGTGCTACTCAACTGATAGTACAAACTATACAAATCCCACCTATATGCCCTATTAACACAGGTCATTTCAACATCTTCTGCCAGTCAGCCTAACACACTGGAAACTACTAAGAGGGGAAAATGTGGTTGCAGAACACACATGAAAAAATACAGTCAGAGTTGGTATGTATGAAAATGTTCAGAGCTGCACAGCAGATCAAGGTAAACATATTCCATAGATGTGTAAAAAGTACTATACTAGACTGGTACAGCACAGAGGAACTTGGGCTTCCTTTAAACCAGTGGTTCTCAACCTGTGGGTCCCCAGATGTTTGTGGACTTCAGCTCCCAGAAGCCCCAGCCACTATGGTCAATGCTCAGGGCTTCTGGGAGCTGAAGTCCAAAAACATCTGGGGACCCACAGGTTGAGAACCACTGCTTTAAACTGTTAATTCTTTCAGTTTGGTGAGAAATTCAAAAAGCAATGAGACACCATTACTTCAGTTCAGTAAAGACAAGGTTCAGACTATAAATCTGTTTATTTACATTTTTAAACTAAGGCTGTGGAGCATTTGGCCTTCTTTATGTTTTGAACAGAAACTCACATTATCTCTTAGCTAGTTAGCTCTTAGAAGAAAATATATTGAAGGAAAATATGAGGTTATTACATGAAGAGTAACATTGACTGAAAATGTTACCTTCTACTTCTCCACAAAATTACAGCAGCTTACAATTTTTTGTTTATTTTAGACATAATTTTAGATATAACACTATCCATTAATGTTCAGGTTAGCCATCTCACCCTAACTGAACATCCCAAAAGTCAGACTTCCACCCTCCTCACAAAAAAAAGTTGTAACCTTGCACCTCAGGAAAGATTGTTGCAGAGCAACAAGTGAAAAGTGATGGCAAAATATACAGATACAGTCTTAAGATATGTGGATCCCAGATTGCAAGGTGCTTTCAAGAAAGAGGGTGGGGATAGCACTGGGCCTGGAAACACTGCAGCATAAATAAAAGGTGAATCAGTTTACACACTCCAGTTTTTATAAAGAGGTGGCCAGCTGAATTTTACATTAGGTTTTTGGATCAAGGGCTGATCTGAATAGATCACACTGCAATGGTCAAGGCTGAAAACCATAAAAACCTGGATCAGATTACTTCTGATCAAAATGGCACAGAAACTACACAACAAATGCAACTGTTAAAAAGCATCTCTAGCATTCATAGCCACCTGCTTTTCAGAAAGTTGTACCAGGTTCACAACTACTCCAAAGCTCTGCACCTGTTCAGATTTGGAATCCACACTTCCAGTTAATCACAAGTAAGCCTCTACAGGTGTCCCACCAGCAACACTCCCCATTTGTCTGGATTCAGATTCAATGCATTTGCACTTATCCATCAGACAATCACCTCCTAGGCAGCAACTTCCAGATCTTGATAAAAAAAATATAGATCTGCATAATGATATTGCCTCTTTACAAAGCAAGAGCTGATCCTTCTAAATGACTTAATACAGTCGTTATATTAAAGCTAACCGTAAGCCTGGAATACTTTCCAATTCCCATACAGCAAATGTGGTTTCCTTAATGACCACCCTCTGTGCCTGAACAGAACAGTCAGGGACAGAATGACTGGAAAACAAGATTTGACAGTGACATCCAAGTATATGTTTAAATACTGAAAGTTAATGAAAAGATCCAGTAAGATGAGAGATTCACTGCCACCATGAGTCAGAAGACAAGAATCAGCAACCAGCACAAGCAACAATAATCAGTCAGAGAGGCATACTTAAGCAGGTTAAAGAAAAACCTGCTATCTAGGATCACCTGGAACAGCTCTTTTTATTTATTTATATTTACATATAGTTATAAATAAATAAATATTAAAAAAAGAGTTGTTCTAGGTGATCCTAGATAACAGGTTTTTCTTTAACCTGCTTAAGTATGCCTCTCAGAGAGACAGACAGACAGACAGACAGACAGACAGACACATATATACACATATACAATCAATTTTCTTAAACAGAAACAGCCACTTTTAAACAAGAAAAGGTCATGGCTGCTTCAACGGCATCCAGAGTTTTGGTTAGACACTGCCCAGGTTTATCTCAGTTCGCTTTCACTAGCCATGACAGGCAAGATTTCAGATTACATAATGGTGGCCTGCACAAATACCCAGTCTCCTATCAGCATTTTCAATAATAAGTAACTATGAGTTTCAATATTACAAGGGAAAAAGAAGGCAGTTATATATGTGAAGGAGATAAATGTTTTCCTTAGCTACAATAAAGTCAAGCGGAAGTGAAAGTGACTATTTCATCAGTGTTGCTTTGCTAAAATGTCTCCAGAAGGAATGAGATATGGACCAGGTAGAGATAAGATTCAAGTGTGTAGGGCTTCTTTTTTACAATTTTAAAACATATTTTGCCTGATGAAGAAGCTGGAGGAGCTTCAAAAGCTTGCATGATATATTTTGTGCATTTTGGTTGGCCAATAAAAGTGCCGCTCTTTTATGGATTCTGGATTTTGTTTTATGATGCTGTACGGTCAACACTGCTTCCCTGAATAGGGAGTACTTTAGTCAGTTTTGGCACAGAAAAGAATAAAGGTCATGGGCAATCTAGTCTGTGGCTATGAGATACAATGAGCACAATTTAAATGGCAAACACAGCAATTAATCTTAATTATGAATCCTAGCACAAAGGATATTTTGGAGTCAAACACACAGACAAGAATTAATCCTGTTAAAATCTTGTACTGTAAACAAGTGTAGTAGAAAATCAACAATAGGAGTAACATTCCAAACGTGTGTTAATGTGAACTGAGAAAACTTTGAAACATCTTGCTGTTCTCAGTGGACGCTGAAGTTTCTCCATCAATCCACTAACTTGCCATTTTCGAGTGTCAGATCATAAAAAGCAGAGATGATTTCATACAAACTTTGGACAAAGTTTTAACTTTAACCTGAAAATCAAACATAGGTGTCAAAATTGCTGGTATAGGTATACTAGCTTCGCAGCTGATTGGGGGAAAAATATATTAAATATATTAACATTTTTCATTAAAAAAATAACTTTAGTATTCACTGAGAACTATCAACAGCTAAATATTCTCGCACAGGAATGTGCTGTAGAGGCATATCTAGGGTGGGGCAAGTAGGGCACATGCCCCAGGCTCCAATACCAGAGAGGTGCAAAAATGCCGCAAATGTAGGGATGGGGGTCGGGTAGGGATAAAAATGTAGGAGCACAACTTTCATGCTTGCCCTGGCCGCTATTTATGCTTGATACGCCACTGATGCGCTGTTTGAAGACCAACTTCAAAAGAGGTATTTTATACAATTTCCACAATTTCTTAGGCTTTGTTTACCTATGCAAGCAGTAACCTTTCACAGCCACATGTCAGCACAATCTATGGAGTGAGATCCAGAGAAACTACCTTCTAAAGGAACTAGACAGTAACGGTTGCTGTTTCTTCCTCTTCTGCTAAAGCAATCAGTGCCACCTTGCATACCATTCTGTGGGATTTTCCAAAGCTCCTAACCAGATTTTTGGGGACAAAAGGACTTTAAGGTGGGATAGAGCCTCCTACGTGGCTGCTCCCACCCTGTGGAATGCTCTTCCACAGGAGGGTAGGCAGGCCCCCTCCTTGCTTTCCTTTCGCCAGCAGGCTAAAACATTTCTGTATAAACAGGCATTTATGTATGCCGGGGAGCTTTATTTATAAACTTGATTAAACTGAGTATTGTTTTAGTTTTTCTTTTTATGATTTTATATCTTTTAATGTTTTTAACTGTTTTAAATATTTTAATATGTTTAATGTTTTTAATGTGTTTTAATATGTATTTATTGTTGGAAGCAGCCTTGGGTCCCAATTCTAGGAGAAAGGTGGCCTACAAATATAATAAATAAAATAAAATAAAATAAAAAATAACAACAAATACAAATGAAAATTGCAACCTTGATCCGAGATCATCCAGTTCATGGAATTTGTTAGACGCACAAAAAGACTTGCACTCAGCTAGCATGTTTGAGCATAAGACTATGACCCTGGAGACCAGAGTTTGATTCTATGATTGGCCATGAAAACTGAATGAGTAGCCTTTGGCACATCACACAGTCTCAGCCCCAGAAATCCCTGTGATAGGTTCGCCTCAGGGTTACCGCAGGTCAGAAAGAAGTTGAAGGCAGCAGCAACATAAAGTTTATGAGGCCTAGTTATAACGCAGTTAAGAATCTCAAACTTTGTATGTATGGTGGAAGCAGCAGAACAAAGTCCATTCCAGATAACTCTTAGCTGGTCTGTCATTATATCACGTTGAATTGGTTTATTTGGAAAGTAAAATGAAACCTTTTTACTGAACAGATTTCTTAGTCATATGGTAGGACATCACCTATCTCCATCTGAGAGGAAAACTGAAAACATGTCCCAGATCTAAGACCTACAGATTAAATTCCCTTTTCTGTGGGCTGCAATATGAACTGGCAGATAAAAATTCATCTCCACGGGAAATAATAAGGAAAATCTACTCCTAATTATCACTTATTTCTAAATGTATGTTTAGAAGTCATCTTTGATCATTAAAATTACCATTCCAGCATTATAAAAATACTCATATTTTAGATATGACAAATGATAAGGAAATGGTACACATCTCAGTAAGATACATACACATGCCCTTATTTCATCTTTCAAAATTTAGAAAATGGTAGCACCAAATTACATTAACTTACTCTATTTTATCAAAGGGAATTCAAAAATATGAAACAAATGAGCTTTATATTTTAGCAAAATAACTGACATTGCATTATCATGTGTAATACAGCCAGAATAAAATATCTCATGTCAAAAATGTGTTCTGAAAGTGTTTGCATCATTGTAAATAGTTACTATGTTAGTTGGCTTACAGTTAAACCTCTTGTACTGTGGCTTTTATTCTTGTAATCTGTATTTGCAATTTTTGAAAATTTATTCAAAACTCCACAAGCACACATCCTTTTCTGACTTTTGTCACACTTAATACAGCTCTTATTTATTTAAAATATTTGGAGTCATTATTCATTCTTAAAGACAGGTATGTATCTGTCAACTGTAGTGAGCAAACTCAGCCTCCAGAGGATCCAGTGCAATCCAACTGCTTCTGCATGTGAGCTCTCCACCTCTTATAAGGTAGGAAAGAAGAGCACAGACTAACAGACACAGCATCGGGTCTTCTATTGCACATCTCAGTCGTAACCATGGTGTTGTTTCTTCAGCAGGGGAACACAAAATATGTTATGGCTGATGTGTCTGCAGGGTCTTTGTGTCTCACAACATAGTGAGACACAAAGACTATCTCCTTAAAGACTATCTAGCCACACAGAATTCTACTGATTCTCAGTGGCACACTGCAGCTGCTGGCTGGGCTGTATTACTTCAAACAAGACTGAGAGAGCTCACACAGGAGGCAGAGGGACACAGTTCATGTAAGCCAAGTGAACTGAATTTAAGTGGCCATGTACAATCTTTAGTTCAAACGCCAATTTATTGGCAACTTCAATTGAATCTGGTGTTCTCAAACTCTCTTGACATCAACGAAGAAATCAGTGAGCTTCTTTAAATGCAGTTATGAAAACTAGAAGCAACAAAAAGAGCCGCTGAGTCACGGGCTATATGTTCATTAAGAAATATGGTACAAGTGTTCAAGTCAGTATTATGCCTGCTGGCCCAGATCAAAAGCGTGACTGGTACTGTATACAGATGATCCAGTGGAAAGTCCTAATCAGCCATGTTTCTCCTTAAGAAGGCCTAATTCACATACCAGAAAAACAAAGAATTGTATTAAGCTACTTATCACACAAAACAACATTAGTTCAGAAGCATGAATGAACCAACACTGTAGCCTTCTTATAACAAACCAGTGGAAAATAAGTAGCATTAGGAGTCTCATCAGCAACTGAACAATGGTGCACAATAATCCTTAAACAGCAAATGGATTTCTGAAATCCCACCTCAAGTTTCCTTTCCAAGTCATTCACATTTTTAGTTGTACTTATTTGTGTCCTTATGTCTGAATTAATATGGTTAATATTTATGGAATTCACTTTTCATACACATCTGATCATTATTTCTAACAACAGAATATGTTCAGAAGTAACCTGAATTGGGTTCAATTGGAGTTACTCTCACGAATACAAAGGATGCATCTTAATTCTTCACCATCTAATTGCACATATTTCAAATATTTTAAAAGAGGTCAAATATCCACAGGCTTATTATCCACTAATACAAACAACTGAAGACAACCATTGCACAATCCACTAATAAACTGAAAATTTCACTAAAATTGTGCATACTAGGTAGAAACAGGAATATTTGCTAAGTGTATTTTTGATGCTATATTGGTTTGATCCAGCTTCAGTCACAGTTAGAGTAGAATCACTAAGATCATATGACTTAAGTTAGCCATGATTTTAAAGGGTCTAGTCAAAGTACGATTAAAGCTTGATCTCTGTAAGTAAGCAAGAAAATGAGTTAATACATTTAAAACATGATAATCCATAATACTGAAATATGCAATAACTTGAAAAATGTTCCCATAAAATATGGCAAATAGGAAGCACACACTTTCAGAAATAGAATAAATGCAACACTTTTAAAAACTGTTTGGCTGATTCTCAAAAAGGCAAGCCTTATTTAAAATACAGCCCGCTGTTTTAATTATCTAATGTTAATTCAAAAACTATTTTATTTTAATATAATTACACAGTTGTATTACTTCTAATTCTGCTGACGCTCAAATAAAATTGCCATTTTTTCTCCACGGTGATGAATCAAAGGTGACCTAATTATATTAAAACTGCATCTGACAAGGAAAAAGAAAAGAACCACTATTTCATACATAATTTATTAAGAATACTAACAGTATCTAGGATTAAATAACTCTCAGAACCTCCTTTAAAGATCAGGTCCAAAGGTTCAGGTGGACGATGTATATTGGTTTCTTTCATTTCTTTGATTTTTATTTAACATTCCAACATTTGCTTTTTTTAGGGGTGGCAACAGCTTTATTGCATGTCTGGGTGTAGCAGTGCAGTGGAACCTCTCGTCTCTATGCAGATTTTTCTTTCAGTAAAAGAGCAAAAGCTGCTGCAGTAAACTGCAGAAATGCCAGAAACACACCATTCTACTAACAAAGGCACTGGGATTTTGCAGCATTTTCAGCAGGGAGTCTTCGTGGCTTTGCAATATCATACATATTGTCCATAAGTAAATGTTAACATTTCAAAATTGTAATAACCAATTCTCTACAATACCTTCCTCATCTTCCCCTTACAGCCCTTGCATTGTGGAGCTGTTAGATTCAAATCAAGGCATCTCCTCTGCTGCTTTGTGTCCCTTTCTCCGGCGCTGCTACTGTGACAGGAGGGAGGAGGAGGAGAAGGGAGGATTTCAATGGGCTCAGTTCTCATTCCTCTAAGCAATGAATCTGATTCATTCTTTGTTGCCCTTTATCAGTCTCCTAAGATACAATTTTCCCCTCATTTCTATATCCAGCCTTTAAAACAACAACTTCTGTGGTACAAAAAGCATCTTTTCTCCTACCATCTCTGAAACTCACCATCGTCTCCTCTTACCATTCTGTCAAAAACATGTATCACCCTAAGAATCTGTTCCCAGCTTCATTCTACAGAAGCAGAAAAGGCAGCCTATCTTTCCTAACATTTATTATGCCATAGTCAGACGGGGTAACACAGTCATCATAGATACTAACGTTCAGAGCTCATTTTTAACAAGAGCACAATGTTAATATCCACCTACCCCATCTCCGACGCTGACTGCACCTCCATTCAGCCTTCAACATCCAGTACCTTCCTGTATTCAATGTCTGCACTAGAGACAGAGCTAATACAGCCACATTCCAGTCACGTGTGCACCCAGCCCAACCCAGCCAGTGGCCCTGCTCGCATCACAGAATGTAACATACTCTTGTTCACATCTACGGCTTCCTTTTCTCCTATCTACCTTGACTCTTGTCAATTTGCAATCTGGACAATCTAGTAAGAAGGAAGGGAGGGACAACTTGTCAATGAGAACAGGGAAGGACACAACCATTGCAGAGAAGAGGGAAAACAGAAAACAGAATGGCATTGGGGAGAAATAATACTGAAGGGGGAGGAGAGAGTGAGAGACATATGGAACATCAATTTCTCTCATATAACTGTAGGATTTCTCTTTCTAGTGCGAACACATTCATCAAGAATATGTGTATATTTTTATTATCAATGGTACATGATAAGAAACTTAACAGTAGCCATAAACAAGAATCAGTGTATATGAGAGAGGAGATGACTAATTTAATTCAGATTTACTTTGCATTATTGATCATAACTGTCTAATCTATTCCACATCAAACACCAGGATTTTCCTTTAGGGTAGGATGCTATGCAAGATGACCTTCAAGTCCTATCCTGACCTCCAAGCTTATGTGCTTGGGATAACTCATATAAACATATAAAACCCATACAGGAAGGAAATATTTTACAGCAGAAAAAAATGTCTGCACTTTACAGGTCTTTTCATTCCAAATAGCTGTTGTAATCTACAGATGATAAAACATAACTAATACAAGTTACACATTTATGACAGGTTTGACTAAAATGTTTATCATTTCCTTCTCTCAAAAAAAAAGGCCTATATACACATGAACAAGGGTTTTTCAATTTCATCACAAGTGCATATTAGCATTTCTGATCAAATAAATAAAATTGACTTTACACAGGATATTGCCTGTAGTGTTCATGGAACAGCCACACCGTGTGCCTCAACACAATGCACACATAAGAGAACATTATCCTATGAAAACTGAGGCTGATGTCGACCACAGAATATGCAGTTTAAGTCTGCCTTCCTAGACATATTTGAGAGAACAAGCCTAATTTGTCACTGTGCAACTTCTGAATAAACATGCATAAGATTGCACTGTCAGTCTTAACTTATATTTACATTCACAAATGGTTATTATGAATCCAACAGGAAGGCAATTACTCTTAAGAAAAGTATGTCTGGGAAATCCTTTTGCCCAGAAACAGTTCAAGGAGCTGCAATTAATACCAACAATATGTTCTGCTTCCTGACTGCAAGGGTGGTAGATTGCTATACTGTATGAACTGCTCCCCCCCAAAATCATACAAGCATTGAAGTTAACATGCAGATAAATGTCTGTAACTCAGCTGGCTTAAGTAATTTCTTTTCACATTACTGTGTTTTATACATATCACCTACCAAATTCATTCTTATATCGTAATTAGAACTGTCTAGCAAAGGAACAGTCACTGTTCAACCCCCCCCCCAAAAAAACAAACCCTTAAAAGCTTTCAGTTTTAGAAAACAGATTATCCACAGAGTCATCTGTTTCCCAGAAAGCTACCTCATAGTATAACTGACAAATTTAAGGCCAAAAGTCCTTACATATAGCTTCACTCACACAACACATCTGTGAAATTTTGCTAATCACTGTGGGAGTGAAAACACACACTAATCTGATTAGGTGTCTCTCTAAAACAAACAATAGCTCAACACGGGTATATTGAGCAAAAGTAATGTGCACAATGGCCAAGATCCTATATTAGTGTAGCAAACACATATGCTAACATGGTTACATTGGATCCTACAGGGTCACAACCGATTTTACAATGGGCACCCCTACTTTGCACTCACCACCGATTACTTACCCCTCAGCAAGTCAAAAATAAGAGAGGGGCAATGCCTGTACCAGCAGAACAAATGGCTGCACAGTTAATTCAACCTCAAAAGAAAGTGTTCTTGCACAAGTATGTAATTACACAAGTGTACATACCACTTGTGCAATCATTTTCATATTAGTCCCAAGAAGATTCCAGCCTATACAAGTCTCTTTTTCCTATCAATATGCACCTAAGGCAGTTCAGTTATGAATTACTGTGTGTAACCACTAAGAAAGTCTGAATATTCTTGCCATTTGAATCTAAGGCTAACTTTAAACATGATAGTTAAAATAAAACTGAAATATTTGCTTCAGAGAATGAGCTGGAATTTCTGAATTTTCATTAGTATCACTGAAAGCAAGATGCCATGAAGCAAGTCATAACATTCAGATATATACATCCTCAAATATGCCGAAATAAGTTGTATTGGAAATGTGGAGCTACTTTATCTTAAGGGCTGAATCCTCCGCCACTCCTTGGTAAATATACCAACCCTATCTGGAGTGCAGATGGTAACTTCTGCTATGATCAGTTTATCACATATCTGGAATCTTGAGGTCCAAATTATTTCCCTCCTTTTCCCAGTACTGCATACAGTGATTGGATCTAATGACTTACTACCTGCCTCTGAAGGGGCATGAGAAACATGGTTACCACCAATGTTTTGCAGAAGTATCATTACCAGCCAAAGTCATGCCAGAAAAAGAGGCAACCACCATACCCACTTTCAGAAATTTATTTCACAGGCTCACATACTGTTTGTCTCTTTGTTTAACACAGTTTTATTAGGCTTCTGTGAAAAGCATATAAACCAAAATGAAGCATACTCTTTAAGAAATCCACTTGATCAACTGGCCACAACAGAAACCTTTTGGATCTTGGAAACCAAGAATGTTTAGGGAAACAAGGTTTCATTACAGCAGCTAAATTATGTCAGCAGAAAAAGACAGAGCATACATTTAGGATTTAGATTCTGGATCTCAACAACATCAGCAAGAATTTCTTTTCCTTTCTTTTCCTCCTCTCCTATGAATACTGAAGATATGGTGGACGGGAGGGGCTGGCCACACCATCTTTAACTTCACCTTGGTGCTGCTCAAAACCATATTGGTTTCTCACTGTCCAGCTTGTTCCTCCACAAGCTTTCTCTCTTCACTTTCTCCTAAAGAATATTTAACATCCTAGCCTACACATGCGCCTTGAAAATATGTTACCCTCCTCCAGTCAATAAGCTAATGCCATTTCATTCCAGATACAGTACAGAGAGGTTTTTTTTAAGGAAAGAAAAATGCTTTGTAAGCTGATTGACTGGATGGAAGGATAAGGAGGGCCACTTGCAATTTATTTACTTTCCGGCTTCATTCCGTTTGTGATCCCACCTCTGCAAAACTGTTGTTATTTTCCATGCCCCCCTTGGAAATGGCTTTTTCACTCCATCTTTTAACATCAGAAATTTTGCAAGGACCATTCTGGATTGTGAAGGGGAGCTGCTGTAAGAAAGGGAGAAACCACAGAGCGATTTTGAGAGTCTTTTTAAATCAAACTCTGGTTCTTGCTGTGTGGGTACTTGCTGGACAATTAGTAGTAAATTACAGTGTTCCAGAAACTAATCTGCAAAAGACTTAGGTTTATGGAGAACAGTGCCACTGTACTACTAGCCTTTATCCCTGATCCTGAGGAAGAAAAAGGAGGGCTATTGCTTGTTGTGGAAAGAGAAAGGCATTCCTCATATATTCAGAGGAACTTTTACTATATTTTTGTTGAACAATGGAAAGCACTTTCTAAACTAAAGTCAGAAACAATTTGTGGAGCCAATTTAAATTCTTCTATATACAACCTTTCCAATTTATTTATTTATTTAAAGTCTGTCTCCCCCCGCTCCCCACCCACAAGTTGATGGACAAATAAAAACCAATTAAAATAACATAAAGACAAAACTATTTTTAAAGCACATTAAAATACTTTTTAAAAACTCCTAAAAGCAATCTAAGAACAATCCTAGAATCCAGTTTTGAAATAGTTAAAAGCAGTTTTAAACACTGAAACTGCAATGTTACCAGAGTAACATTTTCCCTCCTACAATCTGTGAACTGCATGCCTTTTAATGCTGTATGCAAATTTACAGTTACTGCAGTGGGGGAATAACTGTGGTAGGTTTAGCAGTTAGTTTCTACTTGGGGCACAATCTGGGGGCTTCATGGGTCTCCAAGATGCCCTTCTCAAACAGAAGTCGCTGGAAGTTTAATTCTAATTTTGACAAGGAGGTATTTTTGATATTCAACAGCGTAGGGAGAGAACCTGCAATCTAAAAATGTGAACTACTGCTTCTGGTACCTTCCAAGAGCGGCAATTCACCTTCTTACTTAGCCAGCAAAAGTGTGGTCCAAGGAATGTGAAACGTTCAATTTATCAGAGGAAGCTGAGATCACAGCAAACTCAGATATACCAAACTACCATCTCACCTTTGGGTATATTTAATTTTTTTAATACAGTAAGTCCCCTATAACCACGGGAGACACATTCTCACATTTGCCATGTGTACTGAAAAATGTGGATAATACAAACACTATTTTTTTTCCAACAAGATGAATGATGCAGCTATTGTGACATGTATGTATCTTGGAGAGGAGGCTCTGAAACTTACAGCCAACTCAAGGAAACTTGATAAAGCTCTAGCAATTAAGAGAAAGAAAGCTTTGTAGCCATTAGTTGCAGTCCACAGCCAGTGTACAACTGTAAAAAATGTATGAATTAACATGTGGTCCAAAACCAAAATGTTTTTGCATGCAGAAGGTCAATAGTACCTTATGCTAGGATTTCAATGGTGTAGTGTTAGGCTAGTATTAATCTTCTGATGATACATCAGAAGGCGGATCATCATTAGAAGTAGGATTACCAAAAGGCAATCCTAGATGATAGCACCAGGACAGTACCAGTGGCTGGATCTCAATCTCAGGAGTAGACAATGTTGATGGGTGGGAATCCTCTGAAGACTTTTCTGCTGGGCCTTGCGGAAGAACATTGTAATCAGCGGTGCTGCAGAGGCTGTAATCCTTCCGTTGATTGTACAGGTGACTTTAATGCTACATTCCATCCAAGGGTTATATTCCATAATTTTGTCCTTTAATGTCTGTGCAATTTGAAGCACTCTGACAAATTTCTTTAACGTCCACAGAACTGGTTCTGCTTCCATTTCTTCTTCTTCCTCTTCCTCTAAAATAGTCCTAACATGTTCCTCATTGGACAACACTTCCTCACGGCCATCAATAAGTTCCCCCACTTCCTCACCAGCAAATCCTCCTCCACTGATCCACCTTGCTGCATGGATGATTCTCCTAATTTCTCCATTGATCCCTGAGATGGTCTAAAAATCATCCACAACCTCACTTTACTAGATTTCCAGCAGGCATTTACAGTTTCAGGTTTTAATTCACCCACTGCAGCTTAGATGAAGGTTATGACCTCAGCAACAGTGAAGAATTTCTAGCACTGCATTAGGTCTGCATTGAGGTCTACCTCAACTGCTGACAGAATGCAGTCAAATACCAGGTGTGTATATATGGCCTTGACAAAAAGAATAATGCCCTGGTCTAGGGGCTGAATCAATGAGGTTGTACTGGGAGGTAAGAAGACAACATCAACATTTTCATAGCAAACAGATTCAGGATGGCCAGATGCACTGTCTACCATTAAGAGAACTTTAAATTTCAACCCTTCCTGCTGTAAATATTTTTTTTAAATTCTAGGATGAAGCAGTGGTGAAAACCTTCTGTAAACAAGTTGGCTGTCACCTATGCTTTCTTACTGTGCTTCCAAAACACAGGCAGATAAAGTTTGGTTTTATTTTTGAGAGCATGTGGGTTCTTGATTTTGTACTCTATTCTGGTTTTAACATACGTTCTGTAGAGTTGCCACATAGGACCAGAGTTAATCTGTCCTTCCATGCTTGATGCCCTGAAGTCACTTTTGCAGTTTTATGAATCTAGGTTCTAGTGGACATTTTTTTTTCCAGAAGAGCATAGTTTCATCACAACTGAACACCTGCTTTGGATGGTAGCCTTTCTCCTCAACCAACTTCTTAAACTACTTTGGAAATATGGCAGCAGCTGCTTCACTGGCAGAGGTAGCTGGTCCATTCAGTTTGTTTTCAAGTCCAACCCTGTTCCTAAATCTAGGCAACCATTCCTTACTCCCTAGTAAAGGGCTTGGTGGAACTCATTTGAGGGGATGCCCTGCTGGTATCTTTGTATAGGCTCAATGCTTTGTGGTGCAAGAAAATGATATTAAAGGGGATTCATCTTCTGTTGATGTCTTCCAGCCACAAATTTATTGCCTTCTCCATTTTAATTAATCAGCTATAATGCACCATGGAGGTAACTTCTGATGTCAGAGGTACAACAGAAAACTAGGATGACATTTCCTTTTCCATCTTCAGAATTTCACGGATGGAAGATTCATTCTTACGATATCTCTTACCAATCTGAATGTACAACTTATTTTCTTTCCTGATTAAGCCAAGGATTTTCACCTTTGCATGTAAAGGAAGAACTTTATGGGTTCTCCGAGACTTATGAGGATTGCCAACATCACCACTCTTGCACTTTGGGACCGTTACAAACAACACAAGGACCCAAACAGAAGGACTTTACCAGGAACTATACCAGATAAGGACAAGGACTTTACTGTGCAAGCATGAGAATTCTGCACAAGGACACTACTGAAATTAGATCCCAAAGAGTAACCAAGAGGCCCACTAACAGACTGGATAGCATTAGAGAGCCTGTAGTACCATATACAGCAAGGAAATGTGAGATAGCACAGACAATATGACACAACATGACACCATGAGCAAATAGGGTGCCATTTGCTTCAATTTCACATTATCTCCCATTTTCCATGTAATATTGTATATAGTATACAGTATTTTGCTTCATTTCTTCAATTCTATTCTATTTCTATTACATTCAAAGTAAGTGTTTTTGCACAGCATATTCTGCAGCAGGGTTTACAAATTTAATACAGTAGAGTCTCAATTATCTGTCCTTCGGTCATCCGACATTCTGGATTATCCGACGTCGCGGCTGCTTGGGGGCGTGGCTGTAGGCATTTCCACGCCCCCAGACACGCCCCAGTCACGTCCCCAAACATGGCGGCCGCTACAGGCCTCCGGATTATCCGACATTTTCGGCTATCCAACTATCAGCCTGCCCGTTTATGTCGGATAATCGAGACTCTACTGTACTTGCTTCCCATGTGACACTGACCCACACACACATAATATGCATAAGCATTCACAGGTTGTGAGGAGACAAAAAATTACTGACATACTCTCATTACCTCCTCTGTCTTCCTTTTAGTGCTGCAATTATGTGCACACCAACTAGAGGACTTTGTTCAAAACAACTTCCTTGCACTTTTGACTTGAACTGCTGGCCTCCGCCACCACAGCACCAGAAGCTCAAGACAGCCAAAATTTCTCTAGGTGGATAGGGGAAACTGGTGAAACTCTGAGGGCAGGTGCTTGAGGACTGGGTGCGCGGTAGCAAAGATACTGGCTCAGCATTCTCCAAAGGTCAGTTCTGCAAGAACACTTTCAACTGCCCTGCTTTTAGTCTGCTGCGAACACAAATGATGGAGTTTTGTCTTGCACTCATACCAGTCCTTCTTAGAAATTATACTGATTTGGAATAAATGTACAGTGTAAGTTATTTATACTTCATATAAAGAAACACCAAGCAGTCATTCATTTACATATCTGTTAATTAACAATGCCAGTGTATTTTGTAAGTATCTCAATATTCTTCATTTTCCCACAGAAGCGCAAGATTAACATATGTGGATCAAGCCCTCACCTTGTAAAGAAAGAAACTTGAAAAAGTGTGAATCAATGATAGCAAAACGGCATCAGAAGTGAACAGACATTAGCAATAACTCATAGGCTTTTAAACAGAAGTGTATGTTGGGGAAAGTGAACTTCTTAACCAGTTTTCAATATTTTTCAACCAGTTTTGCCTTTGAAAGTCAAAAGAAAAATAATCTTGAAAGCAGGAAAATCTTCATGACTTTGTTTTTCAGGAGGTAGGATTACAATGCAAAATGTTATCTATGGCCTATATATTCAACTTTTGAATATATGACTTGTACAGCAGAGAAAGATAAAAATTCACTCCTTTAAGCCTGCCTTACTTTAATACCTGCTCAAATATTAAGACTATCTCTGCTTTACAATAACAAGAAATCTGAGGAGAGCAGCCATTAGTTTATTGGTTCATGCAAAAATGATATGGGTCAATTAATATAATTCAGAAGAATATTAAAACCAGATCAAATCAATATATACATTTAGTATGAACTCAGGAATATTACATTTGTTCTTAATGAGGAAATTCCTCAATTTACTTTTTTAAAAAATAGTATTTCCAAGTTTTTTTTTAAATACACAAGCGAAAGGACAGGGAGAGGAGAAATAAGTATAAGACATTTAAGTACTTCATCTTCCAAAAAGGACTGAAATTGTAGCAATTCATAATTACAAATGAAGGATAAGTATCCAAGAGAAACTGATGGTGATAAGATGTATATTCAACTCTGTACAGCAGTGACATCTCTGGTCCACTGAACAACAGATGGTGGATATTTGTCCTTCCAGCTTGGAATTAACAGACTAGTAGAAATGATTTTTGTGACTCCCTGCAGTTGCAAGCAGACCACAAGGGCTCTCAAATCCCTCTTCCATCAGTATAACCACTTCTAGATTGCGGTAGCATAGTTTTAAAGTACACAAACCTCTGTACATTTCAGTGAATTTTCTAAAACAAAATCTGTAAAGCAATTTCCAGCCAAAATGGTGCCATCACAGGACATGCAGACATCGTATGAACCAGTGAAGCCCTGTCCACAACAAAGTAAAGCCTCCTTCAAGGAGTGACTATGAAAATGAAATGAAAGGAAAAGTCTGAAATGTCTCATGAT
The DNA here is from genome assembly GCA_948472985.1 of Iguana delicatissima. Taxonomy (NCBI): domain Eukaryota; kingdom Metazoa; phylum Chordata; class Lepidosauria; order Squamata; family Iguanidae; genus Iguana; species Iguana delicatissima. The sequence goes on from CAOKZL010000765.1 coordinate 458,392, forward strand.
TTTTTTTGAAAATATATATTAGGAATATACAGTGATTTTCAAGGATGTAAATTACAAGTGGCAATATATTACTTTTTCCCAAGTGCTCCCAGAGTTCCAAGTCAAATGCTGTGCTAAAAATAAACTTAAATTTAGTTTAAATGTTTGTGAAGTTTTCAAAGAGACACCCATGATAGCCTGATTTAATATAAAAAGGAAAAGGGAGGGAGGAATCTAGTCATACTTTAAGACTGATTTAGTTCAGCATGAGCTTTTGTGGATTTAATCCTTCAGATACATTGCATGTACTGAATGCATCTGAGGCAATGGACTGAAATCAAAGTTCATGCTAAAAAAGAAAAAAAACCCTGAACTTAAAAGATGCTATTAGATTCCTCCATCTTCCCCTTTTCCTTGTAATCATTTGTGAAGTTCCCCTACAAATGCAACTTCCTGAATAAGTTATATTTCACCTCTACATGTCAGTTTATCAATTAGCAAATTATGGTTGTACCAGAGCATTATTCTGGATTTTGACCTAGTGTTCCTAGGCATGTCAATTTGTACACGACACCTCAATTTTTGGGAGCTGAAAATCCTGTTCCATATGTTAATTTCAGGTGTTCTAATATGGAAATTACGCATTTCTTTCAAGAAAAAAGTAACATCTTTATACCTTCAGGGCCAAGACCATGGATATCTCTGCTTCATCTGACTGCATATGTCAAAGGTTACAAGCATAAACAGACTCTGGCGAGGGGAAAGGACAACTCTGCCTTCTGTCTCTGCAAAAAAGGAGGAGGAGTTGATAATTCTTTAAATATAAGAATTATCTTAATTCTCATAAATTGTGGAAGTATAGACAGCTTTCAGAGTCAGTATAATATACCAGTTTGAGCACTGGACTAGGACTCTGGGAGACCAAGGTTGAATCCCTGCTTGGCCATGGAAACCCAATGTGGCACTGGGCATGTCAGTCTCTCTCAGCTTAAGAGGAAGCAAGCGCAAACCTCTTCTGAACAAATGTGGCCAACAAAACCCTGTGATGGGGTCACCTCAAAGTCACTTTAAGTCAGAAACAACTTGAAGGCTCACAACAACAAAAATAACTTTCCTCCCTTGTGTCAGACAAGCTATGCATAGGCATACATGGTCAATATGTATTTTCCTTAAAAGACAGAGTGGATTCAAAATTGGAGAACTTCCATTGATTTCAATGGATTTAAAATTAATAATAGTTAGCTCCCAATGATTTCAGTGAGCCTGTTCTAAGTAAACTTTAGATTAAACCTATTATAAATCTATTATATTTAACTCTTCACTTTAGCTAAGTTCAGCAAATTTCCTTAGAAACAATGTAATCTTAATAAAAATATATTTAAATAATTCAAAAAACCAATTAATACATTATACTACAATTAGGAACTATAAAAATAAAACTGATTTGAATCTTCATTATTGCATATATTTACCAAGTTAATGCAAAACTATCAAAGATTTTGTGAACCAAACTAAGCTTCTTTTTAAAAGAAGTCAAGACATTTTGTTCCCCAGTAAAACTGAGAGCAGTATAAAGACATGCACAAAAATCTACTTTTTCATGCAAATAAAGCAGTACACAAATCCGCTGCTAAAGAGAATGACAAGAACTCTTTTCCCATTCAGCTCACTCTTTTCAATTTATTGCACTTGAAACATTTTTGGGAAAAAGCTTGACAAACCAAGTCCAGTTCTCAAGGTCGAACAATGACATTTAATTAGTGGGTTGTCACTTGAACTGGCATCCAAAGTTTTGTGAAATAATTCCATACTAATTTAACATTCTACAAGTTGAACATAATCTAGTAGAAAACCAGTTCTTAGAAGATCCAAGAAAAACAAAGAACTGATGGCATTGTTGTTGGTGTGTAGTGAAATTTAAACATGTATAGTTTGGTTCTTCCACAAGATGCACTACATCAGGTCAAATGCTCTGCTTTTTTGATAGTATTGTTTTTCCACAGAAAATTTTCCACACCACAAACACACACATTTATCTATATTTATCCAGTCTGTTGTACCGAAATCAAATGTGATCGATGGACTAAATATAGGATAGGAAACAAGCACCTAACAAACCCTAGAACAGACTAACAGATGAATACACTGCTAAGTTTGTTTCTAATATGCAAAAACCCTTGCTTCTCAATCAAGTAAATACAAGTATTTCAAGACAAAATGTCCTAAGCTGCCTGTACCCACAGACTCACGTACACCATTTTGTGAAACAGAATGTTCAACTAATTATACTGAATCAGATCTTTCTCAGCTTGAAGTGAAATTGATAAGTAGCAGAGAGAGAGTCAGTGAAGCTGAAGCTACTATAGTTTTACCACAGGGAAACAAAGTCCAACTGTTGATGTAAGATTTATCAAGTGCACCTCTCTTTAGATATGTAACCTAAAAAATAGTAACCTTTAAAATACACTCATTTTTGTTAAATATAAGGGAAATATATGTTCTTTGTACATTATTACAAATATAGTCCTTCCTCCACATTCATAGATTTGACCTTTGTTAATTCATTACCTGCAAAGGGTGTGTGTGTCTCTCCACTCCCAATTCTCCTGCTCTCATTCCTTTGTATTTTGCAGCTGTAGAGAAATAAGGCAAGCATCCAGACAAAAGACAAGGAAATGGGCATGGCATGCACAGACCTTCCTTCTCCCCTATGGAGCTCCCCCTGCATTCCCTTGCCTCTGGTCCTGGTACTGAGAACTCACACTGAGGGAAAAGGCAAGGGAATGGGGGAGGAGAAGGCTCTTGTGTGCCTTCCTTCTCCCCTCTGGAGCCCCCTCTCCCATTCCCCTGCCTCTAGCTCTGGTACGGAGAATGCACCAAGGTAAAAGGCAAGGAAATGGGGAGAAGGCGCATGCGCCTTCTTTCTCTTCTCCTTTCCTTATTTCTGGCCCTGGTTCACAAAAGGAATGGGAATGGGAGGGGGATCATCTGGGGGATTTATATGCAGTTTTTCCATTTTTGCAAGAGTTCTGCACCTGGAACTGTCATGAAAGTAGACGGGCCACTGTATTCCAGTTCTTAAAATTCCACATAAAGACTGGAATGTGTTTGACTGGAATGTGCTAAATCAGGTGACACTGTAAAGAACACTGAAAAATGTACCAAGTCTAATTTTTCCAGAAAACCCGCTTAACTGTCCAAGGCCCAAATTCAGGTAATGTTGTTTCCTCATCTCAAAGTATACTTGTAGAACTAACAGTAAGCCAGGTTCCTGGCAGAAGCAATATTAGCCACCTGTCAGAAGACCAACACAGCCAGAGAGCACCCAAAAGATCAGTGGCAGCCCAGGAGAACTTTGAGTTTGCTACCCCATTTCTTCCAGATGAAGTAGAGAAAACAGCCTATAGTTAAAGACACTCTAAGACTGATGCTGATACACTAGCTTAACAGTGCAATCTGATACTCACAACAGTTGAAAGCATACACAGTTAGTTGTATCAGAATAGCTATACATCTAGCTGTTCCCTCACTTACAGCCAGACAAATGCCCTATCAGCAAAGATCAAAAAGAAAGACCCTAACACTCTGAACATTAGAATCTGGAACTAAAATTGTGATCTACACAAATATATTTAACTTATTCTTTCAGTTGTGAAGAACTTTCAGTAGCTTCCAATTGTAATCATTGTAAATATACTGGAAGCTGTTTTCATGAGTGGCCAATGTATGAGATTTTTTTCATCAGCAGTAACAAGGACTAGAATTAAATTAATAAAAGACACATCACTCTATCAAAAGTGGCCACAACCATTGTAACAAAAGTTTTTTTAAAAGGGTAGTATTATATTATTTATATCCTGCCTTTTTTCTGTTTGGGAGCCAAAGCATCTTACAACATACAAAAAAACTTAAACATTCACAAAGAACAAAAATTAAAAAGTGATTAAATTGTCAAAAAAATACAACCAGTTAAAAACAAACTATTTTTTTAAAAAACAAAAACGCAAGGATATTGAGACAAAGATCTCCCCAGAAGATCTCAAAATATGGTCAGGTTCACAATGAAAGAATACAGTTCTTCAAATAATCTGAACTGGAGCCATATAGGGCTTCATAGTTAAGTATCACTTTGACTCGTGTGCAGAAATGGACCAGCAGCCAGTGGAGCTGTTCTAACAAAGGAATTGTGTGCTCCTTGTTATAAAACCATTACTAACAAAGCCACCCCTGGACCCCAACATTCTGGATAATTATCAGCCAGTCTCTAAAATTCCCCTAACGGGCAAGGTTCTGAAGTGTGTGGTGGCCTCCCAAGCTCCAAGAGTTCCTGGATGAAACAGGTTATCTAGATTCATTTGAATCTGGTTTCAGGCCTGGCTACGGGACAGACTTCTTTGGTCACCTTGGTGGGCACCCAACACCGAAAACTATATGGGGGAGTGTGTCCCTGTTGGTTCTGCTGAACTTCTCAGTGACTTTCAATACTATTGATCATGGTATCTTTCTGGGTTGCCTTGCAGGGATGGGACCTTCGGGTACTGTTTTTCAGTGGTTTCATTCCTTCCTGGAAGACTGAACCCAGAAAATGGTGCTGGGGGACTCCTGTTTAAACCCTTAGCCTTTGGCTTGTGGGTTCCTCAGGGTTCAGTCCTGTCCCCCATGTTATTCAACAACTACATAAAACCACTGGGAGAAGTTGTCCTGAATTTTCAAGTTTAGTGCCATCAGTACGCAAATGATACTCAACTTTATTACTCCTTTCCACCACAAGTCAAAGAAACTGTTTTGGTCCTAAACCAGTACCTGTGATCAGTAACAGATTGGATGAGGATGAACAAGTTAAAATTTAATCCAGCCAAGACGGAAGTGCTCCCAGTCAGTCAAAAGGCAGACCAGGGAATAGAGATTCAGCTTGTGTTAGATGGGGTTACGCTCCCTTGAAGATGCAGGTTCGTATCCTAGGAGTGCTCCTGGAAACCCAGGATTCAGCAGTAGCCAGGAGTGCATTTGCATAGTTGAGGGTTGTGAGCCAGCTGTGCCCATTCCTTGAGATATCAGGTCTGGCCATGGAGACATATACCTTGGTTACATCCTGGCTGGATTACTGTAATGCACTCTATGTGGGGCTGCCTTTGAAGAGTGATTGGAAACTTCAACTGGTCCAAAGAGCTCCAGCCAGATTGTTAACTGGATCTGGCTACAGGGATCATACAATTCCCCTGTTGCAACATCTCCACTGGCTGTCATCTGTTTCTGGACACAATTCAAAGTGCTGGTGATAATGTTTAAAGCCCTACAGGTCCAAGTTAATTGAAGGACCATATTCTCCCCTATGAACCAGCCCAGGCCTTGAGATCCGCTGGACAGGCCCTTCTCTCCATTCCACCACCCTTGCACCACCAGGTACATCTGGTGGGAAGATGGGAGAGGGCCTTCTCAGTGGCTGCCCCAGGCTCTGGAACTCCCTTTTTAGAGAACTCAAACTGTCACCCTCCCTACTGTCCTTCCGTAATCAGATAAAGATAGTTTTATTTGGACAGGTATTTGAGTATATGTGGCTTGAGTAATAGAAATGTGCTAGGTATTATGTTCTTTGAGTAACTGAGTTTTAATTATGTATTTTACCATTATTTTAATTTTTTCAAATCTTTAATTATGTTTTAGCTTTTGTATTTTTGAGTTTTTAACTATGTCTTTTTAAATCTCTAAGCCCCTCTGTGTCCCAACCCAGGAAAAAAGCAGGGTACAACAAAGATAACGATAACAACAACAACAACAACATTGTACCCTACCCAATTAAAAATTTCTTTGGACCAGCTAAAGTTTCCAAACACTCTTCAAAGGCAGCTCCACATAGAGACCAGTACAGAAATCCAAGTAGGATATAGCTAAGGCATGTATCACCATGGCCAGATCTGACACTTCAAGCAACAGGCACAGCTGGCACACAAGAGTGCAAATGCACTCTTGGTATTGCTGAAACCTGAGCTTCAAGACTCTGGGTTGAATCCAGTAGTGCACCCAGGCTTCAGACCTGCATCCTCAGGAGTATAACTCCATCCATCTCATGCTGAATCCTTATTCCCCGATCTGCTTTTCAACTGACCAGGAGTACCTCCATCTTGTCTGGATTAAGTGTTAATTTGTTTGCCACCATCCAGTCTGTTACTGATGACAGGCACTAGTTTAGGACCAAAATAGCTTCCTTGGCTTATGACAGAAACTATAATAAAGTTGGGTGTCATTCACATACCAATGGCACCAAAACCTAATACTACAGAATCATCTCCCAGCAGTGTTCTTATGAAATCTTGTTGTTGCTAAGCAAATGAATAATAGAAACAATACTATGCAATTAAAATGCTTCTTTGTCTCATCTGTACTGAAATGCATTGCAAAAGGTATGGGGGTAGGGGTTGCTTGAACATGTGGATCTCCAGCTGCTGTTCAACTCCACCTATACTAGCAATGATCATGGATAGAGTGAGTTCTAACCTATTATGGAGGACCATAATTCCCAACTATTAATTATTGTAACCCTAATAATATACTTTGGCTTGGATATTAGAATAAATGAATGACTGAAAGGAAGTTCATGGAAAGGAAGGTCCCCCCATAGTTTTGTGAAGCTGCTGCCACAAGAGGAGGTGACTGTCTTGACTACTACAGAATGGAAGGAACTGCCTATACTAATCAGAAGGCTTCCCAACCCTTTCGGAAAATCTCTTTAGGGGATAAGCATCTAGTAGGGATGAAGGGAACCAAGAAAATCAGTGGCACTTACTCCTAAGTAGATACATACAAAACTGCACTGCTAACAGTAGCCATTATCAATGACTGTGTTGGTGCTAGAGATGCAGTCATAGTAATCAAATATATTAACTATGATATAAAACCTAAGGCCTAAATTCTGTACTTAATTCCAGCAGGCATTTTTTGCTTCTGGGTCCATTAAGTGACTTCCAAGTGTACTGGAAAGTTTATTGCAAACTGAAGCTATTTTGTTTTGCAGAATATTGATTAAAAAAAGGTCATATACAATTTAACTTGGATGTTTTAACAATATTCCTAATAATGTTCCACTTTTTATTAAGCTGTAATCTAGAACAGGGAGCAAGAAGCATGAAGGGAAGAAGAGCACATATCTCCTCAAGTGAAGTAGCAAATGGCCATACACCACTGATGAATGAGGGGAGCAGGGCTAATACTGAAAGAAAACAGCTACACATCGTCCATACTATCTTAACTAAGTAGCTATCTCTCTTCCCCTTTAACTGCTCAGGCAATTGACTGATTGATTCTATTTGCATCATGCCTTTCCTCTAATGAGTTCAAGGTAGCTTACACAGCCTCCTACTGCCTGCTTTAACCTAACTCTGAAAGGCAGGTCAAGGTGAAACTGAGTGATTGGTCCAAGGTCACAGAATAACTTTAATTGCTCAGTGTGAACTATAACCCAGACTTCTCAATTCCATGCCCAATGCTTCTTAATCAGCACAGAAGTAGATGATAAGAAGGTGAAATTTAAAGGCTTCCTTCTTAGACACCGCTCAGCTTATTGAATCACAACTCAGAAGTCACTCCAAACAGAGGTGCCACTTCAAGCACTTCAGGCATCCTGACACGGCAATTCCTGACAAAGCAGGCTCTTCTTGCCCTTCTCACTCACAAAGATAAGGGGATCTTTGGGAACCACTGCTTCTAGGTGTCTTGGGTCAGAATTCCCAGCAGCGCAATCTTGTCTCCTCTCATCTTTCCTCAGGAGTGGGCTTCAAAGAGCAAGAGCTGCCTTGTTAGGCCATATGGAGTGACCCAGCAGGCAGTATGCAGACTATGGGACAAAGGTTCTTCAAAAGCATTACATACAGCAGCACGTGGACACCACATATACAGAGCAAAACTCCAATAGTATTGTTGCTTTTCTCTGTTTGCAATTCACAAGTCTTTTTTCAGACTGACTACTGTTCAATCGAGCAATCTTTCTTATATCCTTGGCCCGTTCATTTTCCATGTAAGAATTAATTCAAATCTCTCAGGCCTCTTCCCTCCAAAGGCTGAGGTCCCAGAGATCTTCCCTTTTACACATTATAACCTTCTCAGCTCTCTTGAACTCCTAGACAAGATCTCTCACAGGTCAAACTCTTGAAACGCATTCATGAGCACAACAAACTCCTCTTTTAAAAACATAGTACAGCTTTATTCTAGTTTGAACTAAACTAAAGCAGGCTCAAATGCCAGTGTTTTTCAAAAGACAGGACAATGGGGACTGCTCTCCCCTAGGAAAGTATGGTAGGAACATCAGGAGAAGATTGCACAAACAATTTGGAGAGTATTTTTAGAAACAGGCCTACAGAAAGACAAGGTTGAAGACATCTGAAACTACAACTCACAACATGACCAATATAGCTGAATAAAAAGAGTGAACCTAAGTTTGAATACTAAAAGTTCCCTATTTGAGAGTGAATGAAGCCACAGAAAGCATTTGAATGGGAAAGGGACAGAGGAAGAAAGGAAAGAAGCAACATTGGCACACAGGGAGAAGATGCTAAAGAGAAAATGAAGTTATTATGGCTGGGAAATAGGTAGCACCAAGACTGCATGAACCAGAAAAGTATACCAACGTTTCATGCAATGGAGAGGATCTAAACATACATGATCTCATAGTCTGAGAATCAGCATGGTGCAGAAATTATCTGATTTCCAGGTCCCTGTGACTATTCCCACAAAGTATCAAATGCTTTTTTTTTTTTACCAATTTGCTTTTGTTTGACTTATTACTGTTAGACATCTAGAGTGCCATTTTGGGGCAAAAAGGTAGGAAACAAATTTAACAAATAAGTAAACAAATAGTACCAAACCAAAACGGCAAATGGAAGCAGTGTGGATAAAATGGTATGACATTAGACACAAATGTGAACAGCAATACAAAGCAAAACCATGCTAAAATATGATAAAGCAAATCCTTCTTTTATAATAAGCACCGTAAGTTTTTCCAGTGTTACCTGCACATACAACAGACTGCAAACAACATCTACATATTTTGATTCTTACTTCCACAGCCTTACTGACTGAAAGACACACATGACATTTCTGGGAACAGAAACATTCTCAACAGCAAATGAAGAATAATTCTAGATGCCCAGAATTTCATGTCCCCGTTATTCTTCTAGTACTAAATAATTTGATTATGAAACTATTTACTAGGGATGAGCTTATCAGCAAAGGAGTCTTCTGTAAAGAGGAAGAGAGGCAGGATATCAAGAAGAAACAGATGCTGAGTGTAACAAAATGCTAAGCAGCTCTATATTCTTCAATGAACTGAAATTCCCTGTGTCATCAAGATTGACTAACTCACTTTTAAAGACTCCTCAGTAATACTGAAAATTTTTACAAGCAAGATTTAACTCTGTGAAAATATCTCCCTTACCTGTAAGACTGTTCACTCATTTGTGGAAACTACACAGCTGCATAATTTTACCTTCAAGATACTTACTTAAAAACTATAAACACACACAACAAATTTCATATCCTATTCCCCACATACAGTTGGAGATACAAACTAACACGTTGGTAGAATAATGGAAAATACCACATGCTAACAATACATAGCTTTGAATACAACAGAAACTAGCTACACTTACATGCACATCTCACTTACACAGAACTAATTCCAGAGATAAATTTCAGTTACAATCAATGCTAAGTAGGCCATGAATTATAATCTGGTGTCCCTTACTAATATTTAATGGTTTCATATGCCAGTTTACAAGGGCATGTCTACACATTATCACCTTCAAGTGGAAGGTCACCCCGGAATGACAACCTTCCATGGCTACCTCCAATTTTTAGCACAGACTGAATGAGGAATCTCCCTGTCAAGAAAGTTTCCATGTCAGCAACTGATACCTTCAGAAAAACTACAGCTTGTGTAAGAACTCTTAACTTGGGTCCTGCAGACAACTTTTGGCAACACAGAAGCCTGCCAACAAATGGAAGGATTCCTGAAGCAATCTGGACAGATGCTGCTGTTACCATGCTGTACACCCCCACTCCATGGTACAATCTAGTTGGTGAGAAAAATCATTTAATTGGTGAGAGACATCATTTTTAATATAAACATCACACAGTTACAGCTGGAGAGCCTGTGGACAAGGACTGTAGTTGGAAGCCATGTGCTAAGATAGATGACCTCAGCATGGCCAGGTTGTAAGTTCAAAAGGATTAGTCGGGAAAGTCCCAGCACTGATGGGCTTGTGATAATCCTCTCAATGATCCAACCTTCAAGTACAATAGTAAATGTCCCAATGACGCAACTGATGGTCATCAACCTGTAACCTCTTCCCACAGAAACTCTCCTTTGTTCTCTCATCTGCCCAGACATTAAGAGACTATCATGACTTTCATCAGTGCTTTGTCAGCTGAAGTTAAGAGCCTTAGCCTGTTCCAGACCTCTTTTGTTTGCCCTGCCAGAGATCAATAAAACACACTCCCCTTCAGGGCAAGAAACAGTGTACTTAAAACCTGGCTCAAAGCTCAACAATCTGTATACCTTGGACGCACACAGGTGTGTCACTCTGTCTGTTGGCTTCCTGGCTACTCTCAAACTCTTGTCCATAGAATCACAGAGTTGGAAGAGACCACAAGGGCATTGAGTCCAACCCCCTGCTATGCAGGAACACACATCAAAGCATTCCCAACAGATAGCCATCCAGCCTCTGCTTAAAAGTCTCCAAAGGAGACTCCAGCACACTCTGAGGCAGCATATTCCACTGCCAGACAGCTCTGACTGTCAGGAAGTTCTTCCTGAGGTTCAGGTGGAATCTCCTTTCTTGCAGCTTGAATCCATTGCTCCTTGTCCTAGTCTCTGGAGCAGCGGAAACAAGTCCGCTCCCTCCTCAACATGATATCCCTTCAAATATTTAAACATGGCTATCATGTTCCCTCTTAACCTTCTCTTCTGCAGAATAAACATACCCAGCTCCCTAAGCTGTTCCTCACAGGGCATGGCTTCCAGACCCTTCACCATTCTGGTCACCCTCCTCTGGACATGCTCCAGCTTGTCAATATCCTTCTTGAACTGAGGTGCCCAGAACTAGGCATAGTACACCAAAAGAGGTTGAACCAATGCAGAATAGAGTAGTATCATTACCTCTCCCGATCTAGACACCATATTCCTATTGATGCAACCAAGAATCGCATTGGCTTTCTTGGCTGTTGCATCACACTCCTGACTCAGATTTGTTTGAGCCATCTGGCTATGATCTTCTACTTCTGAAATGGTAGTTATCGCCCACTTCACCCCAAAATCTCTTCCTATCCTAACTCCTTTACCTCCACTAGCCTTGTGTGGTTTGTGAGACTGCATGATTGTTCATGTGTATCTGTGAACTCCCTGTATAAAAACATTCTTTTGACTCACAACTGGTGTCTTGCAGTTAGTACTGGTATACACAGGTGAAAAGGTCCTGTAGTTACCCCTCCCTCTGCAGGCCTCCTTCAGAGCTGTAATTCCCCACCTTCTTAGAGAGACATTGGTACTGTGGGTAGACCTCAAGGTTCCCCACCTTTTGGGGTAACACTGCAACTAAATCTGCCATAAAGAGGTAAACCGACATGTTGGGAAATAACGTAGCAAATCCCCTCTCTCTCTGCACTATAATGAACAAGTAGGGTAGAACATCCATCTTTGATCTCCACAACAGCTTAGATGGCTAATAATAAATGTGAAGCAGGCAGCCAAAAGAGAAAATGCACATAACCTTCAACAGCTGAATTAAATTTCAATTAAGAGCCAACACGCAACATGTTAGTTTTGGGTTATGAGTGACACTGTCATTTCAAGATGGTAATTCTAGCTATAAGAAAGAAAAATGAGGTAGGCCATTCTACTAGCCTTGCTGAAAGACTACTTCCATTAAGCTCTTTTCTCAAAGGTTACTTATAGCTGCCATTCTAACAGGCTATAAGAAGGATATCAAATTTGAGGAATGGCCATTTCATGAGCCCTGCTTAGAGACTACAGACCTTCCTCTACATTCATGGGTTTGCCCTTTACAGATCTGGTTATTCGTGAAGCACCTGCTTGCCTCCTCCTCACCCCATTTTCCTCCTCCCATTCCCTTGCATTCCTCACCTGAGGCTTGTGTTCAAAATGGCCTTCCCCCCTTTTGGGTGAGCAAAGCCCATTCCTAATTCTAGAGGCACGTCCTCTTTGCCACGTGGCTGCACATTCTGCTGTGTAATGGCTGCTAATTGATCAGGCGCTCTCTTTGCTCTCAAGATGGTGACTCAAAGTAGCTAGAAACCCAGAACTCTCCTCTTCTCTGTTTGAGGGAAAAGTATTGGTAAGCCTTTTACCTTGTCTCCCCCTGCCCTGAGAACACTGGGGCCAGAGGAAAAGGAATGGGAAGGGAGATGCTACAAAGGGGAATGGAAGGGGGATTGTGGGGATATAGTCATTTGCTGATTTTCCACTTTCACAAGGGTTCTTTGCCCCAAACCCTCAGAAAAGCAGAGGGGCCACTGTACTTGTTTTCCTGCTTCAGTCTCTCCATCCCTTTTTCATTTTGTGTCATGTCTTTTTTAGATTCCAAAGTTACGGTCAGAAACTGACTAGGTTTTACTGATTCTATGCAAGCCACTCCTGTGAGCCTTTTCTGGTTGAGGGACTCGGTAAAAATGTTGTAAATAAGATAAACAGCATATTATTTCCAGCCAATGCCATTGTTTGAATAATTTACAGTAGTAACTGCTCTACAGAAAATGCAAGCAAGAGCAAAGCAATAAAATCCACTCACCAAAAAGAAAATTTAGATTTCCCTTGCCTCCATGCAGTGTGGTATCTAAGACAAAATGAACAATGGAAGGATTAATAACAGTGCAAATCCTAGTTCTGTGAGATCCTAAATATCGGTTAAATCTGGAACTGTAAAATCAACTTTCTATCTTTAAGTGCCAAATCAATCTAATGATTTAACAAGCTCACCACAGCTTTCATCATCTTGTCATCAGATAATCATGACATACATTGATATGCAGATTGCATACTCATTAGCTCAGGTTCCTAATAATAATCCTGCAAAGGTGAGCATTCCAGGGAGTCACTAAACTCCAGAAAGAACAGACCCTTAAGACTGTCATCACATACCCAAACTCTTTCCAGTCAAGCTTAATTCAGAATAACCAGTTCTCACTAATCTTTATTCACGATTATCAAAAGACTATTAACAGGTTGCCCTCTAGGTCATAGTCAGAAAAATGTTCAATCTTGTTGAACTTCATAACGCTTCTAACTATACAGACTCATCTGCATCAAAAGTGTCCACACTAGATCCAATAACATAAACTGCTAGTATGGTGGCCTTCCAAACAACATAGCCAGCTTATGTCACGCTTCAGAATCATGCAACCTTACTGTGCAGAATTTGGGCAGCAACTTCCAAACACCCCATGGCCATTCCCTACTTTGTAAGGAGCAGGCAGGATCACAGTAACATCTGCCCACATCCCCAGAACAGACATGAAATGATTTACAGAAGCACAGAGACCTCCAGAGGACTCCAGCAGATCTCAGAGCTGATGTCACCATTTTGCTTCTGGCTAAAGAGAGACACTTCTGTGATCCTGCCCCCTCCCCATGAAGCAGGGTTTGATTGGGGGAGGGGGGCTCTTCAGAGGTTGTTCAGTAAGTTTGCCAGGCTCTGGGTGATGCAGAGGGAGGAAGGGAATCCCAACACCGAAAAAGGGACATATGCACGCGTGTATGTCTTAGGACACCAGCTACGTTGGTTAAGAGCTGCTGGAACTTACAATTCAACAGTATAAGGAGGGTCACGAAACAGTCTTCCCTACTCTAGAAGATGCAAACATTAACTTCCTACACTCATCCCAGAACCTGCTGTGATGTAAAGAAATTTTCAGATGCTCCACCTTGAGCTATGCCTGAAGCAGCTCTAATTCATATTAAACTCCTGTCTTAACTGTTATCATGTAATGGATTCAACGTGGCAAAGAGAGAAAAATTCTTTTACTATCTTGTATGTCAAGCATAACCATAAAAATATTCAGAAGCCATCAACTGCAGTAATTGGGTCCCTATTTCAAACCCTTGGGGACGTTTCTTGAAGGAACAAAAGCTAACTTTGGTAAAACTGGCTGCACTATAACTGGTAGACACTGCAAGTTTTGTGGAATCTGCAGTTGTTACAATCTGAGCTACATACTCCCAGTCACGGGACTGTCCTTCACCAAAGTGTACTGATCAGATTTCTAGACATTTTGCCAGTACAAGTCATAGGTAGATGACATCTGGTCTACCTTCTCGACCATACGCCAGTTGCAATGCACTCTCTGCAAGTCTCTCCATGCAGCTTTCCTTTTCTATAGTCCTTTGGTCCCAAAACTGGCAATCTAAGCCCCAATTTGCAGCCTTATCCACAGAAGAAAAATCTAAGCGCCCTGGCAGACTGTAACAAAAGCCTACCCAGTTCAGCTTCCTGTTTTCTACAGCAGCCAACCCAATGCCTATGGGAAGTCCATATGCAGGAAATCAGACCCTTGGCTCACAGCTGGTGGGACCCCAAACCCACCAAAACTTCAGGAAAGCGCAATCCACCGGCCACAGATGGCTATCAAATTTGGCTCTCCTGGGGGAAAAAAAGGCATATGTACAAAGAAAGGGAAGGAAAAGAAAAGCTCTGCCTTCTAACACTCTCGGGTTCCCATATCAGGAGGAGGCGGTCAAGAAGCCAGCCAGGACAATGGGCAATGATATTTCTGCTGCCCCGTGGAGGTGGGAGGTTCTAAAACACGGAACGCCCCTTTAAAAAGCCAGGACCTCGGACCCGCTTCGGCTGGCAATGCAACAGCAAAAGGTTACAAGACAAGGTAAGGGGAGACGCAGCAAACTACCGGCGCTGCTTTCACCACTCTCCGCGCCCGTCGGTGGGCTCACACCCCCCGCCACACACTCACCTGCCCGCCTCGTCTCTCTCCGCTCCCCGCAGCGCCGCAGCCGCCGCAGCTCCCCGGACCCTGCCGCTATCTCCGTCGCGGACAGCGCTCGGGGGACTCGGCCCCACCAAGGAACAAGGAGGCGGCCGCCCACACATCCGGGGCGCGGGGGAAGGCTGTGCGGGAAGCGCTCCCCTCCTCACAGGCGGCGGCGGCGGTGGCGGCGGGAGAGAGGGGCGCTGGTTCCTCTCGTCCCGCCACCCCGACTCCTCATTCCCGAGCAGGACAGAGGTCGAGGAGCCTCCGCGGCTCACCTCTGCTCTCGCCCCAGTGAGAGCTGGCCCCTCTTCCCCGGCCTTTGCCCTCGCCACACTTCTACCTGCTGCCGTCACCGCCCCCCTTTCCTTCCTACTTCGACTCCCCCGCTAGCCTCCTTGCCGCCATCTTGCTCGAGGAGACTACCTTCAACGCATGCGCGGTGATGGGAATCCTCACTCCAGAGAAACCCGGGCTCTGCTTCTTGGCGGACTCGATTCGGGCAAGGAAGAAAGAGTAACAGTGCGCGTGCGCCGGGCTGTGCGGTGCTCTCTGTTCACGCTCTCCACACCTGCTGGGAGAGCAGCTGGGAAGGAGGCGGGGCCTGTAATGTATCCCCTGCTTGACAATGAGGCGGTCTGGAGCCAGGCTTCGGATTTGCATAGTTAGGCTGCCCTTTTGTACCATGGGAGGGTGGAAAGGCGGGTGAGAAACCACGTGGGAAGGAACAGCGGAAGGCGACCTGCACTGAAACAGCTATATTTCACACGGAGGCACCCACTTCTCAGTGTGTCGAGCTGCAGTTTTAATACTCAGACGTAGGATGAGTTGCGATTCTGAATGGGAACGCCGGCTGTATCCTTCGAGTGAAGCAGCCGCCTCATGACATGGACTTGGGATGTCATAAAGTCACAGAGAAATGTAATTTAATGTGTTACTGTCGTGTTTGTACTATTGGGACTGGGAGATGTGCTCCTCTAAAAAATTTTAACCTCATCGTTGAAATGGTTTGCATAGATTTGAATAAAGCGTAGCAAGATGTCTTGAGTTTCCTCTGCTCCAAGAATAGCTACGCTAATTCACAACAGAAAATAATTTAAGCACCACCACAACAAAGGAGGATTGTGTGCCATTCCCTGAAAAAGTCTGCTCATGAGAAGTTGCAGACACTGCTTTTCCACTGCCAGACACTTCAGTTTACCATGGCTATGCTGTTGCTAACAAATCTTAGGTTTTTAGAGGGGAAAATGTTACTACACAGTATTTTATGTCACCTTTTACATAAGTATGCTATCTAGACATAATGAGTAAGAGAAGGTGTTGGTTTTAGGACAGAGATCACTTAACACCATCAATGCATCTGAGGAAGTAGATGAAAATCCGCAAAAGCTCACGCCTGCAGGTGCTGCTAGGTTCCTTTTCCCTCTGCCCCACATCTGTTTTTAGGCTGAAACAGATTAACACAGCTGTCTCCTCATATACCCTTTTGTGTTCTCTTTGGCAATAAGATGTTGGATCACATTACAGGAGATACCACTCTAAATCTGTTCTAGGTACGAGTAATGTTCAGAAAGGTTAATTGGCTCATGATCTGCTTTTCACACACGGCTTTGGTATGTTTAGGGAAGGTTTATTTTGTTTTCCATTTCATTGTATATGCTCTAAGATTTGCCACTTAGTTTTGTTGCAACTTTGCTAAACTCAATAATTGTGGAAAATGAAAACAAAAAAGAGTCCTGGGTTAGTCAGAGCTTTTGCCATTCATGCTTTAAAAATATTTACCTATATTTCACTGTTACATTTCTCCAGTCTTCAGAAATTGTAAGTGTTTAAAAAAGATCACAAACAGGCCCAAAGCCACTTCCAGAAAAAGAAAAAATAATCCATGTTAAAATGCTTGCAGCAAACACAGAATGAATACCAGTTGCTCAGGCATTCCTCTACTTGGTCTTGCAATTCACCTTCTTTCTGAGTGGACAAGCATAGGATTGTACTGTAAATTGATCCTCTAATTCTGCTTTTTCTGATTGTCTTGGAAATTATAATTTGTTTTATAACATACTTCTACACACGGATATACAGAGTCAATTCCACTGAGTTGTGTGTGTGGCAAGGGTAGGAATCATGGAACTTTCCAGAGATTACTAGACTAACTTCCAGCATTCCTCACCACTGCCTATGCTGGCCAAGCAGCAGGAATTGTAGTCCAACGACAGCTAGAGAACCACATTTTTCACATTCCTGGTGTATAATATTGCATCCATAATTTGACACTTTTCTGAAGCTTGAAAGAGAGAGATTTGGTCATATTCCATTAACAACCCATATATTAAATCTACAGTATGTTTTCATACTTCATAAGGTTCATGTCCACTTCTGTTTTCATACATTGAATAATAGAGGAGCTAGTTTGCCATCAGGTATTCACTCAGCAACAACAAGTGTTGGCATAAAGCATTGTACTCCTATATTGATGGACAAGATGCCTCCCTTGTCATTCAACACCAGTGATGGAACAGTGTCTTCCAATGCAGTGCTTCTCGAAGTGGTTGTCCCTGGCACTATGTCACATCCATATCATTTTGCCTGTAGAGGGGGTCTCGTGCTGAGAGTAACAGTGTTGACTCTCTAATGATATATATGTACAGTGCGCCCACCATATATACTGGGGTTCTATTCCAGGAACTCCTGGGTAAAATAAAAAACAAATGCTGCATCTCATTGTAACCAATGGATATAATATGTGTGTGCCTGTTGCATCCATTGACTATAATGGGACATGATGCTTAGTGTGACCTTGCATTCATGCATGTGGAGGTTGCACCAGAAGAGGATGCACTGTATGATACTACTGTTTTTTGTATTTATATCTTTCTCTCTCTCTCTCTCTCTCTTGTAATTTAACTATAAAATTGATGTGAGAAGCAGTACTGGATTCTTTTCCTAGAATCAATTTCAAAGATAAAGCTGTCTTGGTATCAACAGATTCTGTTTTAAGATTAAATTTCTAGAGATTGACAAAGTAAGCCTTGATAATTAATTTGCTAGTTTGCACCAAGTTTCCTGAAGCATTTAGAAACTTGTGTCCATCCATATGCTGGATGTTCTTAGGATAACATTTTCATCCTTAGTGTCATTATCCTCAATATATTATTTTGAGTATGTTTCAACTCGATAATTGGTGTAAAGTGCTTCAGATGCCAAAGTATACAACAAGCCATTAGAAATCTAGAGTATGCTACTAATTGATCAGGTTCCGTAAGGGGACTTGTTGATGAAAAAATGCTCTAAGATGAACACCTGAAAACTTGTACAGCCTATACTTTTTGATGTAACCTAGTTTAGAATAATCTAGAAGCTTCTGTGGTTTATGCCAGGCAGTGCAATAGCATCAAGGAAACCATTTGTCATCCATCTATTAGGATAGCAGTGAAATATAGCTGTGAGAAGCCCATTGTGCTACCTAATTGATATTGCTATCTTTAAGGCTGATCTTGAAACATATACACTGTACCTATTGTGGTTGTAGAGGGGAATGGGAAAAAATAATGTAAAATAAGATGAAAATAAATTCAGTAATAATTGCTGAAGGAGCAAAGATACATCATTTTGTAGAACACACATTAATTACAGAAAAAAATGATTTGGTACAGTTCTAAGTGAACTCTAAGACTGTTCATGGCTGTGAAGAGCATTTGGTGGTGCTTCATGATCTATCACACTGAACATCATTTAAAAAAAAAAGATTTGGTGCTCAGGAGAGCTTTGTTTCTTGTTTCTCTCTATTTGTTTGATTTCCTTTATTGGTTTCACAGCATCGTGCCACAGGTCCAGGATGGACCTACAAACTATCATTAGTCAGAGCCTTTAAGACTTCGTATGGTTAATCCGGTTTATGGAACATGGGGGTAACAAAGGCATTCTTTGTTGTAATCTCAGTTTTGCTAACCCTTTTCACCAGTCATCATAAAGTTCATCATAGAGTAGTATTGTGGTTTGTCAACATGAGTTTTTTCCTCCCTAGTGTAACAACAACAAAAAAGAGTAGAAGGGGAAAATAAAAGCTTAAAACAGGCAATCGAGAGTTTTCAAGAGAGCTGAATGCAATGGTCTGAATTCACTGGGATTTTCAAGTATCATCTTCTCGTTCAGCAATTGATTCAGTGGGTATACTCTAGCTGAGACTAGGAACTGGATTTAGGCTAACCTTCCCCAACTAGTGACTTTCAGACTGTGGGACTACATGCTCTACAACATTTCACAGATGAAAACTGGGATATGTGCCCAAGCAACATTGGAGTGTGGTCAAGATGGCAAAAGTTATTAATGAGGAAGAATGCACAAGTTAGGAGACGCTGTGGCAGTTTGCTTTTGCCTGAGCCTACTGAAAAGACCAAGATTCTGGTCCTTCTGCTCCTCTCCCTCCTGCTGAGTTGACTGAGCTGAAACTATTTACACACGGTGAATTCAGTTTGCAGCAATGGAAGTAGGCTGAGGGGAAAAAAGAGGAAGTGAGAGGAGGACAGAGAAACTGGTACGTTTTAGAAGCCACTGAAACAGTTGGATATCAGAGGGTTAATTGGGACTGTCTGTACCAAATAAGGACAGTTGGAGGTTATAGAAGTATAACCTTCATCACTCCCAGCCATCATAGCATTGAGGGAGGCTATAAATATCTGTTCCTTTTGTCTTACTGTTGTTTTTAATCAAGCATATTTAAACATCTTAACAGACTTACAAGAATGTGCAAAAACTTGTTTGACCAGTGAAGAGAGTGAGAAAGAAGAATGAGTATATATACACCTTTAGCTCTTGAAGAAATGCCTTCATCCAGAGAATCTAACTCATGTGGAGAACAGCTTAGCCAACCTGTGTCATGTGGAATGCTATTCCTGATTTCAGAGGAATAAATTTAAGAAATCAAAGTAACAGTCATAAGCTACCTCTGTGGTTATCTACTCATAGTTTATTTTTTTCTAGGCTTAACAAATCAGACTTTTACATTTTTCAAACAATTTTAAACGATACTTTTGCCCCCTAAAATGTAATTCCATCTTAAATTCCTAACACAATACAAAAATAGAACTAAACTCTAAATGTGGCCTCAGTACTACCAGGATAGCAATACCTTCCTTTCTCCAGTATAAGGTTCTTGTCAGTCAAGATTTACATCCATTCTGTTTAAAACAACAGCACAGTAATTGCTCATAGCTATCATGTGGTCATCCAGTATCCTGAGATCTTTGTTCTTCCACTGTTTATAGCTAATAAGCATCTTGCTAACAATAAAGAATGCTTATTTGTGCCAATATGCATGACACTACACTTTGTAATATTGCATTGCTTTCCCTTTTATCCGTTGTACAGTCATTTGATAATATGCCCTTAGTAGCCAAGAACACCATCAGTTAATCTTAAGTGAGTCACAGACATTTGTGGTTTATAATAACTGGAAGTCTGATTGTCCAGTCTAATTTATTATGAGTATGTTCTCTTTGTAATGGCATTAGAAGCTGTGGTATTAGAACCAAGCCTTTATTTTAGAATTTCTAAAAATAGACACTGTCCTCCTTTTACTAGATTATAGATATTTCCAGTTCTGTGTATTGGGGTAATCAAAGAAGTTACTATTCAAGTTTCTGCTTCTTTACTCACAGCCAACACTCTTTTGCTATGAACTATAGCGTGTTTTTAAAAACAGGATACAATCCAGGTTCATTTAAAATTCAAATCTAATTTAAAATTTAAATTAGCAAGATTTAATCTTTGGCCTCCGTGGGAGGTAAATTGCATCCAAGTTAGGTAAGTTTAGCAGACCCATGTCTCATTTATTTTTTACACTCTTTCTCTTCCTTTACAGGACTTGTAGTATTTCCCTTCCCCCAGAAATGTAACATTCTAAATATTTACATCTAAGCAACATCTTGCACTTCTGAATAAAGAATGTCAGATTTTTGCAGAAGTGGAGAGTTCAATTAAAGGTTCTGGAAATTCCCAAATCAATCCATAGATCTGGATCCTAAAAACTGTGGGTAGTGTTTTACTTACAGAACAAGGCCCCTTTCACACTATATAGTGCTATGTTTCCACTTTAACTGCCATGGCTACATCCTATGGAGTCCTGGGGTTTGCTTTCTGGGGAGGCCCTACAGTTCTTTGGCTGAGAATTCTAAGCACTTCTCCTGCCTAGACTGTAAATCAGAGGATTACAAAGGATAATGCCATATCAGTTAAAATGGGATCACATCATTGTAACTGGGCAGTGTAAAAGGGCCACAGGAGTTTCTTAACCCTCTTTTCCCTAGCACCTCCACAAAGCTAATCCTGAAGGTAACAGTGCAGTCTTGGATCCAAGCCATTGCTGGTGAAAACAAGCCGTGAAGGTAAACTAGATCCAAAGTATGTGTGTGTTTAAGAAATAATTGGAACATGCAGTGTTATATTAGCCACAACTACTTGCAAGTCCTACCAGTTCAGTGATACTCATTTCTTAGCAGAGCATTTAAGATTGCAGCCTTTCTTCCCATCCCATATTTGGGAGGTAGGTAAGTGAAAATAAAACAAAGTTACAGAGGGGATAGAAAGCAAGTTATTTTAGTACACTTGATCTAGAAAATTGTGGCCAGCATTTTACATTCAAGATCAGTTTGCTCTCATTTGAACAGTTTTAGCAATCATTATTGCAATATGTATTCATCTCCAGAATCATACACTGAGCTGCACTTTATAATATAAAGTTGCCTTCCTCCTCCTGTACTTTCCTCCTGCAATCAACGTAATTGAAAATTTGATAACAGATTTGTCCACTGCAGCAGAGCTTGAGTTGTACCTTTTTAACCATGTGAAAGCAATAAGGAACTGTTGAAATGTTAGGTAACAATACTGCACCAAGTGTCCTGGTACCTGTTCAATAAAGATTATATTACATTTTGTCCGTATTCTTAAGGCCAAGACGATTAAGGGACATTTTTCACCTGTAGAAAGCAATAAAAATCACCTTGGTAACTAACACAGTGTGTTCTGTGTTTTTCCTTCAAATGACATCTGCTGTGTAAGTATTCAGGCTGGCTGTGCTCATCTTGTAATACACCAACTATGCTCTCACTGCTCTTACCTTTAGCAATATCAAATCAACATAATGCCATAGCTTCATTTAGAAGCACATTTCTAATATGAATCACTCCCCCACCCCAACCTTCATACTGAAGTGGGGTCATGTGATGCAAATTAGGCTGGTCCAATAAATGTTACGAGGAAGAGCTAAACAACATTTCATTCTGAATTGAGTGAGCTGCATAATTGTTCAAAGATGTGATTAAACTCAGTGGAGAATCTCATTGAACAAACTGTAAAGAAGGCAAAACAAAAGAATTAACGTACATAGTTACACGCATACTGATAGACTGATAAATTAACAGAGCCCAACTAAATTCTTTGCAATTCATTTAAAGTAATAGAAAGTCTTACATTTGTTGGTGGTATTAAGGAAAAAAATTGGCCCTAAGTTATTCTGAAGAATGAAAAGGGGTGTTCTGAATATGCATAATTAGAAGAAATTTGTTTTCCATTGCCTCATGAAATGTGCAAGAGGTATTTTCAAAATTACTGTTTCACATTTAACAAGGAGTTAGGCTAGCTGACATGTCAGATGTTGTATATACATACTCTGCAAAAAAACTCCATAGCTCCCAGTGAATTATTCTTCAAAAGAATGGCAGCTGAAAAACATCTTTACTGCCTTCCAGTCTCTAGTAAAATGCAAAGCATGCGAGTCATGCCAGGCCCTAGCAGCTTAAAAAGAGAATGATATACTACACTCCTTGTAAATACTGTGTGACTTCATTTCCTCAGTCATTTCATGTGCTGGCTTGCTATGTCATCATCTAGTATATTGCTGTTCCTTGAGCATTCAGACCACAGCTTATAAAGATTAACTTTTTCAACTACACTTCTACCAAAGTAGCCATTCTAGCTAGAGCGAGGGGTGGGGGTCTGGGGAGGTCTGGGACTTGTAGCCCAAAAAAAAAGCAACTTTCTCAAGTTCTTACTCAAGGCACCAACAGAGTTTAGTTTTTTTTTAAGCCCTGTATGTGAATATGTAAGAGGATGAAATGATTAGGCAGAGTACTCTGTATTTGCTGATCTCAGTCCTGGTTGTGGTCCTGTACAGTTGTGTGCTTTCAAGTCATCTTAGACTTATGATGACTCCTCACAGGTTTTTCTTGGCAAGATTCCTTCAGAGGCGGTTTGCCATTGCCTTTCTTTTAGGCTGGAGTGTGATTTGCCCAAGGTTTCCCAGTAAATTTCCATAGCTGAATGGGGATTCAAACACTGGTCTCTTGGACTCCTAGGCCATTTCCACGCTACACTGTTATAGTGCTATTATTCCAGTTTCCACATCCTGTGGAATTCTAGGGTTTGTCGTTTACTGAGACCAAAGATCTCTCTGGCTGAGAATTCTAAATGCCCCTCCCTAAACTGCAAGCCCCAGGATTCCATAGGATGTGGAAAGTGGAATAATAGCACTATAACCTTGTAGGGCAGAAATGGACTTAGTCCAGTGCTCTGACCTGACTCTCTGCTGTGCTGTTGTTCCTTTTAGAGTAAAAGAGATATGGATCTTAAATTGCATGGTATGTATAGAACCTAATGTGTAGTTTAGCCCTTGACTGATGATTACATGTGTTATGCATAAAGCCATGCCATGAAAGCTTCTGCCACAATCATTTTCTAAGTCCTCGGGATCCTTTTTTTTTTCTTAATTCAGGTCTGTTAGTTAGCACACCACTATAGTTCATATTCAAATACTTTTACATGTTCATTTAAAATTGTAGTTAAGCTTTATTTGCAGTTTTATATTAATCACATTGAGAGATTCTTAACTGAAAGGCAAATAGGTTTCTAATGAGGTAAAGGGATGTTCACCTCATTAGAGAATTGAGATCTTAGAGCTTCATTTGTTATTTAGATAGATTCCTAAACAGAACAACAGATATTAGAATGCTTCAGTGTGAATATTGTATCACACATTGGGAAACTAGAACATAAATCTACTTTTTGAATAGTGATCACATAGTTTTTCTTACTGTTAATTCACACACTTCAGCACAGTCATCAAACATCAGAATAATATCAAATGCAGGTTCTTTAAAATTAAAATTAATTGCTTTTCACCCAGGTTAGTAGATCTTTAGCATCTTTTGAAGTTATGATACAAATAACAGTTTCTGTAAATCTTTTGTCACAGATATATCAGTTCCATAGAAAACAAGAGACAGGAAATTCTGCTAAATTCTAAATTAGCTGATGGAGAGGGGAGAGGTAATCTGGCTGCATTATAAAGTAATGATAAACTTCAGTTTTATTGTTATGTAAGTTAGCTGCAGTAAGTTAGCTGGTCTGTGGCCTTCGTCATACCTTCTCTTTCTCTAGTGTGGCCTCAGGGACAAAATTAGGAGCTCTGCCTTCCATTTTTTCATTAACCACAACTTGTCCTTATGTCTGAAGCCAGACAAGCCATCAACAAGTTTAATAATGGCTTACTAAAACAAGCCAAAAATAAGCTGACGTGATTAAATAAGCCATAGCTAACATTAACCACAGTACAGGTTTCAGATGTATCACTATCCAATAAATTTATATAGTTGCATCATACAGATTGCTTCATTCAAATACATTGATTCTTGCCAGTGGTGTAGTGTGGCGCGAGCGGGGTAGGGATGGGGACGGAAGCGCAGGGACAGGGTTATGGAGTGTGTGGGAGGGGCGACGGCATGTGTGGGCAGAGCTATGGTGCATACGGAGCTATGGTGCACGACGGCGTGCAGAGGGCAGGCAACTAATGGCAGTGTCCCCAAAAAATGTTGCTCAGGGCGCACTGCCTCTCCGTCCCCCCATCCCTATGCTACTGATTCTTGCAGAAAGATACTGTGGTATTTCTCTGCGGAAAACATGTTTTCTCCTCTACAGATGTTTTCTGCATAGAAAAATCTTGTGTATTTTTGTGCAAACAAAGTTTCCTGTACAATGATCTGAACTGCAAAAAATACCACAGCTATTCTTCTTTTGTTTGATGGGGTATCTTGGATGTCAAGAAATCTGTACTCTAAGAGATGGAGGACTTTGAGGTCCAGCTGCAATGCCTGCATCTCCTTAGAATTTGGGGAATTACAGTTCAAAGGAGGCTTGTGAGAGGAGGGTAACAGCAGGATCTTTTCATCTGTGTATGCCAGTACCAACTATAGAGAGGACCCCAGTTAAAAGTTAAACAGAGTGTTTTGTTTTGTCAAAAAACACAAGAAATCAGACACTTTCAAGAACCATGCAAGGCTATTGGAAAGTGAGGCATGAAAGATTAGATAGAGAGAGACTGGGTGAAAAGGGTGATAGTTGTCAGTTTTTCTTTTAAAAATAACATTTATTTTATCTATGCCTCTATTAATTACCTAAATATAAACATTAAAATATCGACCGTGGTTAATTTCCTGCCCATGTTGGGGAATCCTAAATTATTCTATCTATTAAAGAAGATACCATCAAGTAAGAGGAAAGTAGCTCAGGATCTAATTTATAAGTCTAGAAGTAACATATCCTCTCGTTTTATTTTCCGTACAATGGTTATAATACTCCATTCTTGATTGAGCTTAGCTATGCTTTGATTTCTTACAAGTGTAGTTAGCATATCCATTTGATACATATCTAGCAACATATCCATTCTTCACTTGAAGGAGCCTCATTGTCTTTCCACCTATTAGCATAAAGCACCCTTGTTGCAGTTACCATATATAACAGCAATAATTCATACTGTTTTTGTTCATTAACCTTAAAACCTTTCAATATATTCAATAAATATAGTTCCAGGTACATAGGGAAGTCTAATTTCCCTAATTAAATTACGAATTTCTCTCCGTTATGTTTTAGCTATTTTCCATATCCACCAAATGTGGGAAAAGGTGCCTTTTTCCTCTGTACATTTGCAGCATTTACCTTAAATGTTTTTATATATTTTAGCTAACTTTGCTGGGGCTAAGTACCACCTAAATAACATTTTGTACTAATTCTCTTTGAAGGCAGTACACTTTGTAAACTTCAAATTTGTTGTCCAAGCTTTCTCCCAGTCCTCTAATGCAATTGTGCGCCCCAAGTTCTGGGCCCACTTAATCATATTGTCTTTAATAATTTCTTGCTGCGGCTCTAATTTCAACAAGGTTTTATATAACAATAGTATCACATGATCCTTCCCAACTAAAAGTTTAGGATCCAAATAATTTGTTTTCTCCTCAATACCTTCTGTATTTATCTCAATCCTATATCTTTCTTTTAATTGTCTAGTAACCAGTACTGAGGAAGAAGGAGTGGCTCAAACAGCATTTGAGAGTAGCAAGAATGAACAGAGGTCTGGACACCATGTATTACATCCAAGTGCTACAGTTTGTTGGGGCTGA
Source organism: Iguana delicatissima (assembly GCA_948472985.1). Taxonomy (NCBI): domain Eukaryota; kingdom Metazoa; phylum Chordata; class Lepidosauria; order Squamata; family Iguanidae; genus Iguana; species Iguana delicatissima. The sequence goes on from CAOKZL010000765.1 coordinate 484,803, forward strand.
CACTGGGGTTTATATACCCTATTTCCTACCTTGAAGGACAGTGCATGAACAGAGTAGTAATTGCTTTCTCATGAGTTGACAAAGGAGTCCAGAGTGGGCTGATTGCCTTAACTCTAGATGACAAAACATTGGGAATCATGACAATCTCTTAATGTCTTGGTCAGGTAGGGTGAATAGGGGAAGTTTCCATAGGATAAGATGACAGTAGATTCCCTCATTGCTTCATCTGGGCAGTTTTGCCTTCTATTGTATTGGGGCGTCCACATGGCCTGAGGTCTTGAAAGGATCAACACAAATCCAATAGCATTAGGCTTTCCCACCTAATCCTCTCTGAATTTATGACCTGACCATGTCTTAGGTCATTTTGATTTGGCAATATGCTTCCAGCCAGTGCATTTCCAAAGTTGTTTTCCAGCCATAAATGTATTCAATTATGAAAACAGCACATCCTGCAGAAATGGGGGTGTGGGGTGGTAACAAACCCTTTTTCACCAACAATGTGAATATTAAGTATTCTCCACAATTCTGCCAGGACCAGTGTCAAGTGCAGACACGGCCATGCATTTGTCAATTGCTCCTCCTGCCAGCAGGGGTCTACTGACAAGAGCCCTCTGGACTTGTTCCTGTTTGCTCCCTCACTGTCTGCTTGTCAAGCAAGAAAGCAAATAGCAATAATAGAATGAGGAGGAGGAGCAACCAACAATGGTGCCACAGAAGAGCTAAGGTCTGCCGTGGTTTCAACAAGGTCTAGGAGGAGGTATTTGAGAGTTGAGATCTCTCTTCATATCAGAGGAGGCATGTGAAAAATCCTGTCATGTGTAGGCTTGAGGAGTGCCTCAGGCCTACAGTACTGTAGCATAAAAGGACAGAACTTCTAACTTCATTGGAAACAAGGTTCTCTTAAGAGGGAAAAGCTGTTTGTTTGGCCATTTCCACACTGCCCTGTTGTAGAGCTATTATTCCACTTTTAACATCCTATGGAATCCTGGGGCCTTTAGAATTTTTAGGCAGAGAGCTCTTAGGCCTCAATAAACTACAAACCCCAGAATTCCACAGAATGTTGAAAGTGGAATAATAGCACTATAACAATGTAGTGTGGAAATGGCTTTTGTCTCAATATGAGGTTGCTTCATTCTGTAAGTTGTAAATTAGTTTGCTTTTGTTTTGTTATTGATCATCAGGAGAGAAACACAAGCTTCATTTGCAAGTGTGATTGAGCACTCACTGAGCTTTGATGGAACTGTATGCCTGGAGGGAAAACATAAATATCTAGAAATATGCATTTCTCTCTCAAAGTCTGTGTTGACCCAGAAACATATTAATACGTGTAGTTTTGTGCAACACTTATTAATTTTATACACCTTTTGCAGGACATCTTTCTATTAGAATTTGAGTATTTTTGATACCCAAAGGCCATGTCATCAACCTCAGTGATAAAGAAGTGCAAGAACTAACAATGCCAGTGTGAATGAATTGCTTCCTTTGCAACTCCACAACATTGCTCTTAATATACTTGACAGGTTTCTAATGCTGGCTGCACCAAAATTCTTTGGGAGTTCTGTTTAAAAGAATCATATCAGCAGAGTCAGCTTCCTTTAAATGATTAGTATATGTTGGTAGAATGAAGTGTTAGATATAGTCATCTTTCTGCCCTGAATGTTGAAAGTAACATGAGACAGTCATAATTGCCACTGTGTATGTTAACCTTGGGCAATTTTGTTGGGAGATTATGGGTTGTAGTCATAAGCCAGGATTCTACAGAGGCAAACTGTTCAACAGGGAATTACACAAGTTGTTTGATACTCTTGCTGATTGGTTGCAAAGGTATGTATGGCCATTTCCGCACTAGACTGTTATAGTGCTATTATTTCATTTTCAGCTTCCAATGGAATCCTGGGGTTTGTAGTTTAGGGAGGGGCCTTTGAAATGAAATAATAGCACTATAACAGTCTGGTGCAGAAATGGCCTAAGATTTCACTTGAGTAACAGTGATAGCAGTGGTGGTAGCACTGCAGTGATAAGTGGTGACAGATGGTGTCAAACTTTAGCACAGTTCCTGGGTCAGAGGAAAGGCACAGGCCCAAGCCACTCCTCCCATTGTACCTTGGCTCTGAGGATCCCTCAGAACCAGGCTGCTATAGATAGAGACGGACACTAGAGAGGGCGTGCTGATGCTGGGAGATTGTCTTGCTCCACCAAAACTGAAAAGGATTGCAGCCAAAACTGAAGGACGCTGGGTTTGAGAAACATTACTTTTTATGTTATTTTCAGAATGACCTCTGGTAAGCGGATTTTGCAAGGTTGTTTGTTTGTTTGTTTATTTATTTATCTTCCCTTTAAAGTGCCCACTACCCAAAGTTCTCTGGACTGCCTGTTAAAAGTACATAATGTCACAATAATTCAGTAAAACAATAACTAAAGAAACAAATTATAAAACCAAGATAAGACGAGCAAAAAGCCATGAAAGTTTTCAGCATATAAAATGGAAATAAAACCAGGAGCAGTACAAGTAGAAAGGTGCAGAAGCACTAAAACAATTTCTAAAATGCTTGAGAGAAGAAAAAGATTTTCACATAGCACCAAAACCCCTATAACATGGATGCTATGTGAGCAGACGTGGTGCCAGTGCTGCAAAGGTCCTTCTCTTAGTAGATGCCTGAACTGACTCGTTTTTAAGGTTTCAAAAACCTGGAAAACCCTGTTTGTCCAGAATGAAAGGGACTTAAAATAAATATATGTGTACTTGGGCACACCATGCACTCTCAGGCCCAGAAAACCCCATGATAAATTTGTCAGAAACGACTTGAAGGCATACAACAACAATAAACACCAAGGGCAATAATAGCTCATTGTTATATTTTGCTGTTACTTAACACCATGCTTTGCTGAGGCAGGCTGGATATGGCAGTCCTCCCACTTACTGCTGGCCTCCTGAAAAAATTGAAATCTTGTCCAAGGTACAAAACTAGTAACCAAGAGTTACTGCTGAACAATGTCTGTTTGTCAGTTTCAGCACCAAGTAATAGACGGCACATGGCTTCTCTAATAATGCCCTTCTCCAAAGTGTAAGCATTGTTTCTAAGGTGGTCTCCACAGGAGTCCATCGACTGAATTAAACAGGTGGCAGTGTATAGGCAGGAAACAACAGTGTGTCTATTTCTGGAGATTTCTTGAATACTAATGTATGGCCTGGATTTAAGAGGTTGTCTTTTAGAAGGGCAAAACAATTGTGATTTTTATCTTCAACTTACATTTGCTGCCACAAACAAAAGGGTTAGGGTACTGACCACATGACACAGCTCTGTCTGGCCAAGGCTATTTTGGACTTAAGTGAAAGACTGTCTGTTGGAAGGCATTCTCATAAAACAAAACACTCGCTTCACATACCAGTGTAATATGGAAAGGAAGCAACTGGGCTGGAACTCATCTGCTGATGTACAAGTCTGTAATGGACAGAGGAATGTCTGTTATGGGGGAAAAACATTCAACAATTCAACAACTCATCAGCTGACTCAAAAGGCTGAGCTTGGCAAAAGGCGAGACAGAGATGCTCTGATTCTGAGCAAGTTAACATGACACTGTAAATTCACAGATTGGAAAAGTCACTTTTTGGATTGTAACTCCCAGAATCCCCCAGCCAGAATGACTACAGGCTATGTTGGCCGTGGGATTCTGGGTGTGGTAGTCCAAAAAGCAAGCTTTCTGATTTCTGGCTGTAATCTGGGTTGAATGAATTTGTACTTTTGCTGAGCATATAGTGAAGTTTCCTTGTTACTAATGCAGAGAAATGCTCAAAGACAGGCTCTTTCAGTGCAGGTAGACATATTACTGTGGTTCATGAAGAATTCTGAGATTCATTCGGTGGTAAAATCTTATACTGAGACAAGGTGTAGATTTTTATTGGGCAGTCACACAACACACCCCTTTGGCAATCACAATATGCTGTCGTGAACAAGGCAGTGTGTTGGCACAGACCGTCCAATTGCTAAACAAACCAGAGATCTTTTGTCTATGTTTTGCTTTGTGTGATGTCTGAACTCACAGCTCCAGCTTATCTCTCCACCATAAGCAAACCACATCTAGAGTTTCCGTGGTTGGTTCAGCCATTCCTGATTATTGCAGAAACAATTGGTTAGCATCATCAGTCAGTTGTTGTTGCTGCTGCTGTTGTTGTTGTTGTTGTTGTGTGCCTTCAAGTCATTTCCATCTCATGGCTACTCTAAGGGTTTTATCATGGGGTTTTCTGGGGCTGAGAGTATATGATGCACCCAAGGCCACCCAGTGAGTTTCCATGGCTGAGTGGGGAGTCGAAATCTTAACGCTCAAACCACTACACCAATCTGGTTCTTGTGACCCACAAATACAGCCAATCGCTGTGCAGCACCCTCAGACCCAACTTATGTTTCAACCCACGTGCAGAGTTTCCAGAATTGTTCTTTATTTATGGGCATAGTTTTCATCATGAGAGAAAAATAATTTTAGAGAAGTAAAATGTTACCACGATTAGTGACTCAAACCAGCCAAGTGATAATGTTACTATCAATAAAGAAACAGCAAAATGGAACAAAATATCAATGAGGAAGTTTCCCTTTTCTGTCTCTTCCAGGTTGTTTGTGACACAAAATAATTTGTGTTTCTTCAGAGGAACAAAGTAGCTTTGAAATGTTTAAGTGCATGGGAGGGTATAAAAGGAACCAAGAAACCCTTTGTAGAATGCTGCAGACCTTTACAGTCACCAACACACAAAAGCTTCTAGTTTATTGGTTTTGAGGTCAGATTTTGACTACAGTACTTTCTCTCCCACCTGCTGTGTCTGTCCTACTATATTCTGCTCTATTTTCTCTTCAGTCAGAAATAAATTGCAGCTTTCTTGTTGCTAGGTATTCCTTAAGGGAAAAAAAGCACACATACACATTTTACTTTCATACACACTACCTGGATACACACACACACACACACACACACTCACACTCACACACATTGGGAGTTACTGTTTTTTGGTGACTACTTGACTTGGTTTTGTGTAACATATTGATTTTAAGAGTCAGTATATTTGATTTATTCAGTTTGTTTTTTAAAATGGTTAGCATTTCACAATGGCAAAAGTGTATATTTAATGTAGACACATAATCATACAAATACTTAGAAAACGCTAAAAATTATACCTCATTAATGAAGTAAGAGGAAAAAAATAAAAACAATAATGATCACATTTTATGTTCTCAGTGTGCCAACCATATCATAAATTTATTTTAGAAAGAGCTCTTGAATAGAAAAAGTAATAATAAACTGGTATCTCATTTCACATTTTCTTATATTTCCTCCCTCTTTTTAGAATTACTTAAATCATTTTCCTGATATTTTTCTTCTATTTGACTGTGTTATTTGACTGTGCCATTGATTTACTCAAATCAATTTATACATGTGGTTAAACCATATACTTTTTTAAAAAAATAGAAATCTCTTCCATATTTCTCTCTTTTCTTTCAATCTAACATAAAATGTTACTGCCACCATTGCAGCAAGAGCTCATATCTTCTCTGTTCATTCTTTCATGGTAGTTATTGTTTGAAGTCTCTGCTTTTGGCCATAAAGTATTCTGGTTGCTGTCAACAGATACAACTGGGTCAAGTAGAATTTTGTAACTCAGATTTTTTCTTCTCTCCTATTTATTAGTTTCCTGTATCTCACCTCTCAGAAATAATACTTTTATCCAGTTTATGCAGTGCTGCATGATTGCTACCAGAGATAAGCCGTTTCATATAAAATCATAGGATCATAGAGCTGGAAGAAACCACAAGGACTATCAAGTCAAACCCATACAGGTATACACAAAGTATTCCTGACAGATGGCCATCCACCCTCTGTTTAAAAACTCTAAGGAAAGTGATTCCACCACACTCCAAGGTAGCATATTCCACTGTCAAACTGCTCTTATAATCAGGATGTTCTTCCTAATGTTTAGGTGGAATCTCTTTTCTTGAAGAAGCCACTGCTCCCTGTCCTAGTCTCTGAAGCAGCAGAAAAAAGCTTGCTCCATCTTCCAATGACATCCCTTCAAATTTTTAAACATAGCTATCATGTTGCCTCTTCACCTTCTCCAGACACAATATTTGAGATGGGGTCTGACCAAAGCAGAATAGAGTGGTACTATTACTTCCCTTGACCTAGACACTATTCCTATTGGTGCAGTCTAGAATTGCATTGGCTTTTTAAACTGCCACATCACACTGCTGAGTCATGTTCACTGCTGAGTCATATAAGACTCCTAGATCCCTTTCACATATACTGTGGTCAAGCCAGGTGTCATCCATTTTATACCCGTGCATTTCATTTTTTTTTGCCCATTTCTTCCTGTTTAAATTCATCTGGTCAGTTTTGGCCCTGCTCTTCAATCTGTTAAGATCATTTTGAATTCTGATCCTGTTATCTGAGCTATCCCTCCTAATTGAGGCCCTTTTTGCACGGCATCTCCATGTGAAAGAGGGCCTGGAGCCTTGCGCGATTGCGAGGAGCAATCTGCATGACATCCTCACAATTGCGCAAGGCCGGCAGGCAACGATCGCGCCCCTTTGCATTTTCGGCTTTCAGCCAAAAATGCTGCGCAATCGCGCATTGCTCCTGGGCTCCACGTGCACTTACCTGATGTGCGGAGCCTTGGGAGCTGGGCTGGTTGCACTTCCTGTCTCAGTGCAGCCTGGGAAGGCCCCAGGCTGCACTGTGAAAGGAGAAGGTGGGGCTCTTGCACAAGCAGGAAGCTCGTGCGGAGCTGAAGAAGCAGGGAAGCCTCTCACAAGAGGCTGCTTGTGTGATCACCGCACCCCAGCGCCGAGAAAAGGTAGGATGCGGAAAGGGCCTTAGTGTCGTCCGCAAATTTGATAAGAGTGCCCTGTATTACCTCGTCCAAGTTATTGATAAAAATATTAAATAGCACTGGGCCCATGACAGAACACTGTAGCGCCCCACTAGACACTTCTCTCCAGAATGGAGAGGAACCATTGGTGAGCGCTCTTTGGGTTTGGTTGGTCAACCAATTACATATCCACCTAACAGTAGCATTGTCTAGCCCATATTTTACTAGCTTGTTTGCAAAAATATCATGAGAGACCTTGTCAGAGGCCTTCCTGAACCCAAAGTATTGATGTCAGGGTGGCTGGGTTGTAATTGTCCAAGTCTTCTTTTTTTCCTTTTTCCATGATGGGGACAATATTTGCCCTCCTCCGGTCTGCTGGGACTTCTCCCGTTTTTCAGGAATTCTCAAAGTTTATTACCAAGGGTTCTGAGATTACTTCTGGCAGTTCTTTTAATATCCTTGGATGTTGTTCATCTGGGTCTAGAGACATGAATTCATTTAGAGTAGCCAGGAATTGCTGTACTTCCTCTTTATCTATACTGTGTTGCATTTCCCTACCACACTATCTGCTCCATTTCCGCCAGGTCAAGCACTCTTTTCCTTTCGGGAGAATACTGAAGCAAAGAAGGTGTTGAATAGTTTTATCTTTTTTCTGTCCCCTGTTAGCATTTCACCATCTGCTCCACACATTTCCTTGTTCTTGCTATTGCTACAGATATAACCAAAAGAAAAAGGGCCTTCTTATTGTTTTTGTCTTCTCTAGCAAGCCTGAGCGTGTTCTGTGCTTTAGCTTTTCTGACTTTCTCCCTACACTTGCTGGCTATTTGTTTGAATTCCTCTTTGGTAATTTCCCCTTTTCCCCCTTTGTCCATTTCCTTGTACATGTCTCTTTTAAATCTTAGCTCCTTTGAAAGTTCTTTAGATGTCTATCCCATTTTTTCTTCTCATTGGAATTGTTTGAAATTATGCCTTCAATATCTCACTTTGAAGAACTTCCCATCCATTATGAACTCCCTTCTTTTTTAGTTTTCCTGACCATGGGATCACACCCAGTATTTCCCTAGGTTTACTGAAAACAGCTTTCTTAAAGTCTAATATGTGTGCCTGACTACACTTGACTTCCTCTTTTGGCTGTAAACTCCAGGAAACCCCAGGAAAACATGGTCACTTCTACCTAATGATCCTACCATCTCCACCCCATTAACCAGGTCTTCGTTGTTGGCTAGGATCAAATCTAAAATAGCTGTTCCCCTTGTTGTCTCTTTCAACTTCTGGACAATGAAATTGTCTGCAAGGTAAGTGAGGAATTTGTTAGATCTGATACTCTCGGCAGAGTTTGACTTCCAACAAATATTAGGACAGTTGAAATCTCCCATTACTGCTACATTTCTCTTTTCTGAATGTTTTATCATCTGTTCGAGGAAGGCATCATCCAAAGCATCTGGCTTGGGAGTCTGTGGTAGACTCCCACAATGACATGACTGTTGTTTCTCTACTCCTTAATTTTTACCCAGATGCTCTCAACTTGGCTTCCAGGATTTAAGTCACAGATCTCTTCACATGTGTAAATGCCCTCAATATATAAAACTACTCTTCTTCCTTTCCTTTTTGGTCTATTTCTCTGAAATAGGTGTGACAAAGTTCTGGGAGTGTGGCTATTTGGGCTGCCAATGTAACCTGAGTGTAAGTTGCTAGGCAACCATAATAGTATCTTAGGAGAGAAACTGAGCCCAATAGTTTGTGGGAGGGGCTTATGGCTGAGATAAAAATTTGTTTAAAATCAAGTACCTGTGAGTATTTTGATTCTTTCAGTTAGAGCCCAGCATGGACCTAGGGAGTAGAATCCCTTAGTTAGTAGGTTTAGTTCTCAGTGGAAGCCTAGTGATAGGCAGAAGGGTAATTAAGCCCTAATAGGATCTGCTCAGAGAGTGTGATCTAGATTGGGGGGGTTAAACCTTTGGTGGGAGTTTAGCAAAGTGCTGTTCTATGATAATTGTGCCTTTTGTGAACGCCTATAAAGTCTAATTCCCTGGTTCTGAGCAGGGAGCTAACGGTTAATATTGTCTGAAAAGTGCACTGAAGAAATGTATCAACACTGAACTGCATATGAACTCTAATGTGCTACCTTATTCTTGTTGTTATCTTAATAACAGTTTATCTTTGTAAATACTGACTTGGCTTCAGTTGTCTACAGTGTAAAGTAATTTACTGGATGAAGGTGAATAAATTGAAAATTTATCTGGAAAATGGCAGAGGTGCTCCTTGTCAGTCAAAAGGCAGATCAGGGAATAGGGATTCAGCCCATAATAGACAGGGTTATACTCCTCCTGAAAATGCAGATCCACAGCTTGTGTGTACTCTTGGATTCAACTGTGAGGTCGGAAGCTCAGGTTTCAGCGGTGGCCAGGAGCACATTTGTACAGTTGAGGCTTGTGTGCCAGTTGCATCTGTTCCTAAGAAGTCAGATCCAGCCATAGTGGCACATGCCTTAATTATATCCTATTTGGATTACTGTACTGTGCTTTACATGGGGCTGCCCTTGAAGAGTGTTCAGAAGTGTCAGCAGGTCCAAAGTGCTGTAGCCTGACTATTAGCTGAGGCTGATTAGAGGGAACACACAGTTCTCTTGTTGAAACAGCTCCACTGGCTGCTAGTCCATTTCCAGGCACCAAGTCAAAATGCTGGTTATATCCTATAAAGCCTGATAAGGCACAAACCCTAACTGTGCAAATGTGATCCTGGTCACTGCTGACATCTGAGCTTCCAATCTCATGTTATTTGAAGGACTGTATCCTCCCATACAAATGTACCCATGTTTTGAGATCTCCTAGGTAGACCCTTCTCTCTGTCTCATCACCTTCACAGCTACATTTAGTAGGAATATAGGGGGAGGGCCTTCCTGGTGGCTGCTCCTAAGCTCTAGAACTCCTTTGCAAGGGAAGTAAGATTGGCAGCCTTTCTGCTATATTTCTGCAGACAGGTAAAAACTTTTTTGTTCTAATAGGTCTTTGAAGACTGATTTGTCAAGGGGAATGGGTCATGTATAATGTCCTGGATTTTCTGTTTGCTCTTTTCCTTTTAATGGCTTTTGTTTTTAATAGGTTTTAATCTTTTGATAATTTCATTATGTTTTTACCTTTTGTGGGAATTTTTAAACTATGTTTGTTCTAAGAGTTGTAAACGGCCTTGAGTCCCAATAAAGACAGGATATAAATAAATATGATGATGATGATGATGATGATAATGATGATGATGATATGTTTAAGTCCCTTTTCAGTGTTCCACCTTAATGAGTGAAATAAGTGAATCAAGTTTCACTAATTTCAATTATTTGTTGTTAATTATTTATATCTTGCCTTTGATAGACATTCTCAAGGCAGCTAACAAATTTATCATTGCACAAAACAATGACAATTTGGTACAAAATTGCAAGAAGCATAAGAATTTCACATAGACTTTTGGGCTAAAACCAATGGGGAAAAATGTTTAACTTTAGCTGGATTGTGCTATTGTCTTACAAAAAAAGATAGCTGGCTAAGACTAGCTAAGGGCAAGACATATGATTATCTCCTGTGGTTATATTTAGATGGAAAAACTAGGAGAAAACTTTACAAAATCATAGCAACACGAAGTAAAAATACAACAGAGGCTGGTACATAAAATTGAACCCTGTAGAAAAATGTTGCACATTAAACCACACTAACATATGGCCTGGAGTGGAATGTAGCTTTCAGCTGCAGTGTCTATCCCTATACTATTTATAGCCTAAAGCTATCTTAGTGATGCATGGCTAGGCACAGATAAAGTATATCATAAACTGATATGTTTGTTTATCCTCACAGGTAGCGCCTGCATCAATTTCATAAAAATGCATTAAACTGGTATAGAGTTTATGTGCATGTGAAGCTGACATGAAAGATCTTTGCCTGGATCCCTGGAGGCTATTCCTGTTCGAGCAGACGATACTGTACTAGATGGTCTAGTTATCTAACCTCGTATAAGGCAACTTCCTATTTTTGTGCCTCCTTTGTTTTTGATGCAACGCTAGACTTTTTCCTACAACAGATTAACGTTGACACACCACACCATTGCTTTGCATTGTTTTTACTGGGTTTTGCTTTGTTTTATTTTGGTAACTCTTGAAAAAATATCTAATATAAACAATTAATACAGAATGTAGGGCACACATAAAAAAAATGGAGCTGTTATAGAGTTTAATTAAAGGAGGAAGTTTGATTGCCACAATGCTAAAATAACTTTACAGCATTTAATTCAGTAAGGAATTCAGTAATTCAGTAAGAGGGTTGTTTTAAGCTGTTGCTTAAAATGGGGGAAGGTATTCAAATAGGAATGGAGCTTCATTTTAAAAACCCTTCTTCTATCTAAATATAACCCTCATTTTAAAAAAACCCATTTTAATCCCCCAGAGTTACATCATGACACAGGCTATTTTGTGACTTTGTCTTCTGAAGCTTTCCAAACAGTAGCCTTAGGTTTCAGTCACTTGCCATGTATAGATTGGTGTACATGGCAAGTGGCCAAGTACACCAGCTCATACATGACAAGTGGTTGAATTGCACTGTCGTTATTCTTACATAAGAAACCAGCTGGGATGAAAAATTTCCCCAATGAATCAATGGCTTTTTGGCACTGGGGTAGTTTTTGGTCACAGTCAGTATAATACATTGGGATGAAAAATGTCTTGTGCTATTTTTGGCAGAGATACTCTCATTGTCAATAGGTTGGTCTCATTTGGTGAGGACATTAAAATTCTCATTAGGATCAGGAAATATAAGAAGTGTAGATGAAATTCTAACCCTGATTTGACCCTAACAACCCTAATCCAAATCCTAACTTTCAGGACATTGGAATTCCAGTGAGATGAGAAAAAAATCAATTCACTCAAAGCAAAATAACTAACCCAAGGCAAGTGTTTTACTTTGTAAGCATCTTTGTGTGTCTAGTGTAAAACAAGCTTTTAGATGTGTGCCATGGGTTATGGGTGGTCTGACACACAGTGTTCTTATTGTGAAACCTCAAATTCTTCTCAGGAGTTATATGGCAATCAGTAGGGTCAAAGCAGAGCCAGGTTGGTTGAGTAGTGTTGGACGGTCTCCAGCAGACCAGGGTTCAAATCACCAGTTAGCCATGGAGTCCTAATGGGTGAGCTTGGGCAAATCATACTCTCTCAGCCTTAGAGAAGGCAATGATTTCTTTCTCTGAAGAAATCTTTCAAAGAAAACTGTGTAGTAAGGATCAAGGTATTTCCTTGTTTTTTGCATTCCTTTTTCCTTCTTGAGAGACACATTGCTCAGCTCTATCACAGGAGCTCCTGCACAAGTTAATTACACAAGACCAGAAGACCAAACTTCAGAAAAATTAGCTGTTAAGTATGTCAAGACCAGAATTCATAAATGGTATAAAATAGATGTAAATCAATCACGTAAAGGTTATTTAATTGGTTACATTTTTAAAACGTGGAGGTGTCAAATGAAATAAGCTTTGCAGCTCTCAGAATAATATTTTATATGATTTATAAATTTCCTTTATAATGCTGGAGGCCAGAAGGGCACAAAGAGTAATGATTTTTGCTGAATGAAATCAGAAATAGATTTAAAAAAGGCCGCCATTGTACTTGAATTCCTTCTGTGTAATATCAGTGACATCCTGCTGCTTCCTGATTACTAACTTATTAGTATTTAAATAAACTCATAAATATTTCCCTTGAGATTTTCTGAGAACAGACAGACCATTGCTAAGAGTCCCTACTTAAAGCTGAATTTCATAGACAAGATGAGAGACAAGACATTGTGATTTTATTTTAATACTAATTATGAAGCAGTGAAGAAAGAAAGAAATAGGATCCATGACCACATCCCATCCATTTTCACCATTCTGGAAGAGTGTTCTGTGATCATATCCAGGGTGTGCCCCTGCAAGCAAAAGCAAGCAAGCAAGCAAGCCAGCAAGCAAAAAACTCCTGCTTACTTCCTCACGATCCAGTAGCCCCTTGACAGAGAGATCTTGAATACAAAATTGAATACATAAAGGATTAGGCCTGAGTTGGAATTGGCAGTGGCCATGGTGTCTAGGGGATTCTGGCAACTGTAGTCCAGAAGAGTAACACTACCGAGCTCTGTTTTAAACATGTCATATAATGTCTACTTTACAAGACTAGCAGCAGGAATTTCTAAGGCAGTCATTTCAGGCAAGCTTTTGGGGGGGAGGGGGGAGGCAGAAAAAACAATGATATACATATTTGGTTAAGTACACAAAGAAGGCCTCACAGCCAAATATCTATGTAGTGCCAGCTTAAAAGGATTTTCTTCCTAATTCAGTTATAAAGACATGACATGAACAGGAAGCAATTCATTAACAAACACTGGCTCAATTAAACCGCAGAACAGGCAAATGTGGCATGTCTCCAAAAGTCCTTTTGAATTTGGGGACCCAAACTGACAAACGAGACTATTTCCAGTATGAAGAGATAATAACTGAAGACATTGGGCTACAATAAGGCAAATAAAATTCACAGAGAAAATGTCCCTTTGAGAAAGCACTGTAAATGTGAATGCCCAGGCATTTCATTTTATTGGAGTCTCCTTTCTCAAAGACAATGACATCAAGGAATTCAGGAGAGCAGAGAGCTGTAAGGGCTGTCAGCTGGGCTGCTGGGAACCACTGTCAGGAGTAATCCATCACACCTTAGCTACTTTTCAAGACTTGGCTTAACTAAATAAGAAAAGGATTTGGCCTGCAAAAGAGGGCTGGGGATGGGATTACTAGTACCAAGGACAAGGGCAGTTGTCTAATAAATTCAGGCAGAGTCTGCAGATTGCAATATAATCTAAAGGATGCCATTCTCCCCCTTCTAGGTACGTTAATCATGGCTTCATGTGGTTTTTACAGACTGGAGCAAAGGAAATGCTCAGGTTTTAAGCACCGACCTATGTTTGCTAACTTGATCTTATTTTTAATCAGGTCACACTTGTGAACTGGTTGTGATATAATGTGTGTAGCACCACAGTCAAAGTACCAGAATCCTTTTTTTTTTAATCATTCTTTTGTCAGTTTACATGCAAACCATTGATTTCATATGGTGATATACTGAGGCAGCTGCTTCCCGCTGTGGGGGAATTCATGATGTAGAACATGCTTGCACTGGATTTTTCCCCCCAATAATCTCTCCACAATCTGGCATTTCAATTGTGGTGCCAGTCCTGCTAATCCTCCACTAAAACTGCATAAGTGCCATTGAATGAGGATGGAAGGATTGGCAAAGCCTTGGCAGAGCTCTGTTTGAAAAAAACAATGGACAAGTTGTGGTGTACATAGCCCCATCTGTCAGCCCAGATCTCCTGGGTTCTTTTTACTGTCTGCCTGAGATTGCAACAATAGAAGTGCTGTGAAACTCCAAGATGACCACAGTTTGCCAAATTTAATTTTATGGAACTAAATCATGCAAGTCTACCTTGGGTATATCATATATCATTTTTAAATATGGAAAACAACGCTAGGAACAGGTATCTTTAACAGTAATTTATTATCATCATCCACTGTTAAACATATATGATTTGATAGAAGTAGTTTATCCTGTTTATTAGGACTGCTGTATTGGCCCAGGAGACACATGGCCTCTGCGGTGACATGGGCCCCAATGGCTGCGCCTGAAAACCCAAATCTTCCTTTCTGTTCTTCTTGCGAGCAGTGAGGACTTCTAGATTTGACTCCTAAACATATAGCAAAGATATACCCCAGCTTTCCTCCAAAATGGGATCCAAGGTGACTCACAGCCCAGATTAAAAAAGAATACAATGAAAAAGCAATTTATAATAAAGAACTTTAAAAAACCCCTAAATAAGCTATTCCATTTAAAACATTTAAAGTATACCAATCAGGATAAAAGTGGATCAACCTTCCCTCATTAAAAGTCCTTTCTCAAGATCTAGTTAACACCAAAAGCCTGTTGGGAAAAAAAAAGGAAAAGGCTTTCACCTGAAAGGAGAAAGAGGACAGAGAGGAGGCCAACATAGCCTCATGTGAAGGGAATTCAGCAGCCTGGGAGCAGCCTCCAAAAAGACCCTCTAACATGTCCTCACCAAATTGCCTATGACTGTCAAGGGAGAAAAGCCATCCCCAAAATCAAAAACCCGGCAGGTTCATATTGGGAGAAATGGTATTTCATCTGAGATGCAAATACATGTTTTGAAATCCTGCTTGCTACAGTCATTTGGAGGATTTTAGATGAAGACAACACCATTTGTTAATTTGAGGCGGGAGGGGACATAATGAAGACACAGCATATATAGTTCAGAAAAATGTAACATGGCCCAGTTATTCTCTGTCTCTCTTTGGAACTCTTTAATCCTGGGCCCTATCAACTCTATCAAGTTTGTAATAAGATGTAGAAAATGTTTTCTCCATAATTTCATTCGTATGAAAAATGAATTCATTTTCAAAACATGTATGTCTGTAGCCATATTTTCACATTTTAATCTTACATGGACCTGTATGCAATCTGCTTTGCTGCATGTGGTCTATAACAGTAGCAGTTTCTTCTGAGCGGCACACTTTATTATACTGTGAAAATTACCTTCGGGTATGACCTGAAGAAGGAACTGGCAGAACCACCTCTGAATACTCCTTGCCTAAGAAAACCCTATAAAATTCATGGAATCACCATAAGTTGATAGGTGACTTGAAGGGACGTGCACAAACACATGGCCTAAATAGGGCCTAAACACTCTAAAGGCACCAAATCCCACCTGATTTTGGAAACTAAGCAAGGTCAGTTCTGGTTAATACTTGGATGAGAGGCTGCCAACCAGGTGCTGTAGGCAGAGGAAGGAACAGGCAAAAGCATCTCTTGAGTATTCCTAGCCTAAGAAAACCCTATGAAATTCATGGAGCTGCCATGTCAACAGATGACTTGAAGGGAAATACACATATATCAGCGAGAAAGAAAAAAACTAGAACAAGTGATTAAAAGAAACATGGATCTGAAATGGGAGGGAAGGAACAAGAACTGGAATTCTCAACTGAAGATATCTGTCTGTCTGTCCATCCGTCCGTCCATCCATCTATCCTGTTTTTCTCCTAACATGGTAAATTTTCAAATAATCTCAGTTTACTCCTGATGTAGTAAAACAAACAGCATCAAACCATTACTAATCTGATGTTATTACACAATTTATCTGTATACAAATTTTTAAAAAGCATACTTAATTTTTAGCACAATAAAAGCTTTTTATGGGGGATGAAGGGACTTTGGAGTGAACTCTCAGATTAGTCCTTTCATGAAGTGCAGATGTCACTATTCCTCCAAATAGTTACTGCTGGTCAATGGGGAAAAGAGGATAGCTGGTTTGTTCAGGTCACCCTTTCTGCTGTCCCCCACTTAACTCCCAGCAGGCAGCCAGAATTGTTATTTCGGAGAATTATCACACATGGAAGCTTTTACTCTGATTATTGTTTATGTCAAAATATTCTGTCCCAAAATATTCTGTTCTGATTTCCCTTTTTCATGTTTGTATTAAAATAAATTTTTTCTTTGTAATTTTTTTTAAAAAGTGGCAGGTCCTTATTCTTTCCCAGATTAGTTTGGCAGTTCCAATCCAGTAAGGTGCCCTGTCAATATCCCTTAGCCTGGATACACCCTTTTATCACAACCTTTGTGTAACAGGGCTAGAGTCTTGAATGTTCACTGGGAACCAAATACTTTATTTAAAGTATTGTGTTCTCTTTATTACAGTGATTTTAGGTAACTCAGGCTAAATTGGTAGTTATAAAACAAACTGTAACATTTATTATAGTAACAATGGAAATTAATAAAGTATCTTATTAGAGTTCAGTTGTAGTCCAGTGTTGACACATTAACAGTTTAAACTTCTGGAAGACTTAGACAACCAATTCCTGCTTTAGACATCAGTTATCTGTGTCTTAGTCCATTTCCACACTACACTATTATAGTGCTATTATTCCACTTTCAACATCCTGTGGAATTCTGGGGTTTGTAGTTTACTGAGGACAAAGAGCTCTCTGGCTGAGAATTCTAAATCTCCTTCCCTAAACTGCAAACTCCAGGATCCCACAGGATATTGAAAATGGAATAATAGCACTATAACAGTGTAGTGTGGAAATGGCCTTAATCAGTCCCAAGCCAGCCTCTCTCTGGCTAGTTCTCACTGAAGGATAAAAATCCCATACAGAAACTTTACCTTATATCAAATTTCTCTCATCCTTAAGCCCCTCCCATGCATACCACTGCGCTGGGTTTCATTCTTGAAGTGCTATTCCTGTTGCCTAGCAATCAACCCTTAAGTTGCACTGGCATTCCAAATAGCTAGCCCCCAAACTTCATCACAGGTGCTATAAACATTTCCTTTCATGTCTCTGGTCACTCCCCCATGTTGAATCTTGGACCTGTAAGCTCATACTGTGCACACTGATGGCATTATATGTGTTGTAAATAGTATTAATTCCGTTTGCCCCACAATATAAGTAAAAAAAGCACTTGCATAAACAGAACTTGCTATTTCAAGCACTCAGGAGCATCTTTGAGGGTGGGGTAGATTATGGAAAGGAATCACTTTGAACCATCATTAGTTAAACACTGCAGCCTCAGTCAGTTAATGCCGTGGGATAGACAGATAACCGTGGATCTGGATGTGAGATTATGGCAGTGATGGTTGGTGGCTTCCATGTCAGTTGGATGGTGAGTTCCCTCTGGGTTTTAGTCTGAATTTAAAGGAGCTGAACTCTAAACCCCTAGAATCAGAACCTTGGATAACTGTATCAAAATTCAAAATGAAACTAGGAATTCATTATCTCACCCTCACCAGTTGCCACTGAACTATAGTCTGCATCTCTGGGTCCCTAGGAGTTGTTCCAGCACTGGTTTGATGTTTCTTATGGTCCACTTTATGGACATGTGTAGCTAAATCATTATCTTGCTGCGGAACAGTTATCTAGCACTTTCTGACACCATCTCGTGTATTCTGAAAATGGGGGTGAGCTTATCATGCTGGAGCTCCTGCAGAGAAAGAGTGGGAGTGGGAGTACTGGTCTTGGAGAATGTTAGATGGGAAACAATCCCAGGATGTCTGATGAGAGAGGAGGTGAAGTTCCTGGGAGAGACTTTATTTGGTGCTGAAATCTGTGCAAATGCGTTCTGTAGCTGACCCAGCTCTTGCTTCATGGTTCTAAAGGCTTCTGTTCTGAAGAGGTGTTTCGTGTCTACATCATGTGTAATGCTACAGAACCGCTTTCTGAAAAAAAGCTTCTGTGGTGATTCCCTCCATCATGAAAGTTGTAAGCCTCATTGAAAACATAATGCAGCCAGAGTCTGCTTGATGGTCACACAACACTTTCTTCTGTTAGCAGGCTACTTTACAGACAAATGACACTTGTACTTCCTGTCAGTGGAATAAGAAACATGCAATCTTGCTAATGCCTTTATTTCCCATGCTAGAATAAACCTTTCAAAAGAGGTGCCCTTGTCTGATTTTGGTTTTAATTTGGATTCCAGACACAACTGTGTATTGTTTATACTGTGAACCAAATGGAAAGCAAATAGTGAAATGTATGAAGAGCAAGAAAGCCATATTACAATGCTGTAAACTTTACAGAACTGTAATGTGGTTTGTTTGCTTTTCATATGGTTCATCCAACGAGTGCTGTATTAAGAATTCACAAACACTCATTTTATATCTGAATTACAAATGCTCTTGGTAGCTCAGAATAGGACCTTACTTTTGCATTATGCATCCAGTGGCAGTCAATGGAATGTATGTCTGTTAGTTTAAATGTGAACATGATACCAGCTATTGCTACAAGCCAAAGGAATTATTCAGCTCATCAAGCCAATATTTTAATACTCTCCTAAATGCCTTCCTCCTGCTGGTTAAACTTTCCCACTTTGCAAAAATAATGGAGGAACGTATATTCATGATTAACTCATTTGTCTTTAGAATTATGGCACTGATTTAATTCATAATCAAAAGAGTTTAGAAAACACATTTTGGAAAATAGTCTTAATGGCAGCAATTAGTTTCTTATAAAATATAATTCATTATTTTTCCTCTGCAAAGCAATGTTATAAATTGTTTTACAGGAGTATGAGGGGCTACTTACATCATGTTTTAAATGAAACTTCAGATTCCTTTTAGTTATGTGTTTTATAAGCAAATCAGTTAACTTGTATTAAGATGCTGTTTTATATAAAAACTGAGATTCTTTACAGGATTTCTGTGATCCCCCAGTTTGTAGTCTAGTGAAGGTCCAATGTCAGAATAATCTAATGCTTTATCAAGCAGTCAAGAAAGCTACTCTTCCTTTTTTTTGACACAAATTTCTGTCCTGTTATTAGTGTAAGCACTTCCAAGGAAACTAACAAGTCAATAGTCTGAAATCATAAAATTATGCAATAAAGCAAGTAAATATTAAGAGAGTGGGAGAAATGTCAGGTATACAGGAACCAGACAGAATAAGCTGAATTTGAAAGGCTTAAAACCTCTGTACTTGCCTGAGTGCCTGATGCAACTCTTTCTGTAAAAAATAATTTTTATCAATCAGTTTATCACATCAGCTTCTGGAAGTCTTTCCCAATTTAATTCATTATACTATTCAACTGTTTCAATTTGGCAAGAACAGTCCTGATTAATCCTCATCTTTCCATTTTTTCAAAATATTTTTATTAAAAAATTAAGAATAGTATATAAAAGAACATGACATAATATAAAGAACATAGTATTATATAGTATATTATAACTATAAATGTATTAACATAGATATTAATCTTGGTTTCCATATTTTATGTCTTCTTGTTCAATAAGTCATTCCATTTTTTCAGCTGTTTTTGAAATGTATGTTTCTCTTTCCTCCTCCTCCTTTCCTTCGTTGTTCTCAGCTTAATTCAGTTGCTGCAAATAGTTTAAAATGCAAAAGTAACTCAATTAATTAACTCAACCTGGGGGAAGAGGATATGAATGGGGGGGCAAAATCTTGTCCTTCCCAGTAGGCTCAGGCAAAGGCAAACTGCTGGAACCTCTCCTATCTTCCCTGTTCTTTCTCATTCATCATTTATGCCATCTTGACCACACTTTGATGATTCTTGGCTACACGTGTCCTGGTTTTTATCTGTGAAGAGTTAGAGGATATAGTTCGTAATGGTTAGCTATCAGTGACCAGGACTAGTCCTCATGCCAAAGAAACAGAGGTTATATTTAGACCGATATGAATTACCTTGGTGACTCTATCATGGGAAGCCCTTAACTTTGTGCCTCTATCTCTGAGTCTGAAAAGGACTTTTCTATGGTCACATCCTGGTTATGGAATCTTTCCCTGGAAGATACAACTGGGACCTTCATCATTATGCTTCATGTTATAGACAAAATTGGTACTAGTATTTTATGCTTGTTTCGTCTCTTTGCTGCTTTCTATTCAACTGCTGCTTTTATTGTTGCAATGAAATAGCATGCATTCAGGGCTAGATCCAGGAAACATGTAGATCTCTGTGCAGCTGGCCCATGTAGTGAGCCAAAGAAATGCTTGGAACATCATTTAGTTGTGAAATATTCTCAGCAGTGCTGATTGTGCTATTAGGAAATGTGAGGCAACTGCCTCAAGTGGCAGATACTGGAGACAGCAGTGGCAGCCCCTGCTCCAATCATTCTTTCTGAGTTGTCCTGGCCACTTCCCTCATTCGGTCCAAATAGACTAATTACGGCTTTCTTTGCCAAGGTACAGTCTGTCATCACCTGCTTCTCTAATTTGCTAGTGTAGAGGTGTACTGAGAATGCTATCAAGGGCCAGTCCTTGAAATAGAAGGGTCTGCCATTTTGTCTTTTGTCTAAGAGAGCAAAATATTGGGTTAGCCCCAGTTCTCTAGACTGACTCTGCCCACCCAAAAGTGCTGATGTGACACCATTTAATGCCAAAACCAAGAGCCACTTGGGCAGATCCCAAACCTGCTGGGGGCAATTTCACATGCTGCACCATTCAGATATCAGTTGCTCCTTCTTCTGTCGTCTTCTCATGGTGCTAACTTGGGCTGTGGGCCCAAGGCTGGCCCTATAGCCTACATTGGTCACTGGGTGGTCCTGGAATAGAAGACTACAAAAAAGTATCTGGGCTTGGACTTTGCCTCAACAATCAAGTCTTCCTGACTCTAGTGTACCCTTCAGTTGTGACTCATTGGTTCAGTTCATAGCTCCTGACTTCCCTTTGACAGATGCTTGTAGCTACTTGTCCAGATTCAGGCTTTCTTACCTCCTGTTTTATATTCTCTGTGACACTGATTCCCAGTATGGCAGAAAGGAAGTACACATTTTAAAGCCATTTTAAAAACAGGTAAAGACAAGTAGCAAAACATTAAATACACCTGTTCCCTCTACATACCAGAGATGAAGTATATTTTAAATTCTAATAAGATTAATGAATTAAACAGATGATGGCACTGGCAACTGTGATATCCAAAAGGTGGTTCAAGACATGGACTGCATGTCACTTCACCGACATGAACCTGTTGGAAACACCAAGGAGGATCAACACACTGTCCCTCTTCAGATAATCTGGAACAGTTCTACAAGAAATTTTTACTCAGTTGTCCGCTTCTCTTCAGTGATAGTTCTAAGGGGGAGGTCATAAACACCTGGAAAGACTATGCAAAACTGCTAATGGAATGAGGAAACTAACTAGTTCAGTCTGAAAATCCAAGTTGCCAAGAAGTAGCTGTGCTGTATGAATTGCTGGCAGTCAGACTCTTCATCATAGGTAAGCTGAAGATAATGACATTTTGGATGTAAATAGAGCGTGAAGGAACATGTACTGGGGAAGAAAGTTGACTGGCATAGATTTTAATGACATATTCCTGCGATTTTGAGTAGAACAATACCAGTAGAGAAGCATTTAAGAACATAACAACATGAGAAGAGGCTTGCTGGATCAGACAAAAGGCCTATTTGGGGCCAACTCACACTACTGAATTAATAGTGCTATCATTCCATTTTAACTGCTATGGTTCTATCCTATGGAATCCCTGGACTGGCAGTTTAGGGAAGGGCATTTACAATTCTCAGTCCGAACGCTGTAGTGCCTTGCCAAACTACAAACCCCAGGATTCCATGGGATGCAACAGTGACAGCTGAAGTAGAATAATACCACTACAACTGTGTAGTATGAATGGCCCTTAGTTATGCATTTGGTTCTGTAATCATTAGTCAAGCAGTTTGAATGGACTGAAGTGACAAGACGGCACAGTAACTGAATACACTGCACAACTATCCTTCTTTGAGGTTAGACCATGGCACTTCAGAAGAGGGCAATGATCTGAGATTTTAGATGCACACTTCGGTCCAAATAGACTAATTAAAAAACTTCCATTGAACTGTAGATCCTGAAACACAGCAATATCTTTTCTGAGAATCGGGGGGAAAATAGCATGCTTTCTTTAATAGATAAAAATGCAGAGCTTTCATTCCCTCTCTTTTTTCCCCTTGTTCAAAGCCCTTTAGCTATTCCCTGTTATCATTCAATTTAATGCACCATCTGTTCATTTCAGGCATAGTGTTTCAGCTGAGGTGTCAAGAGAAAATGCACATTAATCAAACATTAGCATGTTTGAGGTAAGTATTATCTAGAAGAAGCAAATATATAGATCACTGCATTCTTATTATTCCTCACATCTCTGTAGAATGCTGTGCAGGAAGAGAGGGGAAAATGGATGATCCCCATAAACCACTTCCACATCCTAATATTTAAATGTCTGGTTGGCATAGCTAGGCAGAAGAGATTTCCCTGGTGACCTTGGAGAATGCTAGAATATACCATTGATTGTTTTAGATAGCCCACAGCAAAAGTAAAAATCACATAAGAGATGTCAGAATAAGACTGGAAAAGGGCAGCAACATAATGCTACAGCATACAGATTCACCATGTACAATATGTGCAGGTAATACAAAATGACAAAATATGGGAGATCACAAAGTATGGTTTAAATTGGGAGGAAATGATTATTCAAGGAGGACTTCCAGTCCTTTACGTCTCTACTGTTCAATTTCTGTTGCATGTAAAGGCACTTACTGCCTAGTAAGGTTATATATGAGACTGCAGCCTCTCAAATTGTGCCAATGTCAAGAGGCTTAAACTCAGACACACAATGATGCCTTGCAAGCCATGCAGCAAAATAATTCAGAACTTGAGAATGCTACCTTTAAAAAAAAATGTTGTGGCCCTCCTGGCTTGGGGATTCTGGGGGCTGCGGTCTTCATTTTCCAAGCTCTGAAAAACAGACGCAGACAGCAATAAACATTCCAGAAAAATGCACCTCAGTGCTTGGAATAATACTCAGTGACTCTTGCATGCCTGGCAAAAATGTCCCACTTTTCCGTTTTGCACTTCCACATAAAATACCCTGTGGCCATTTCCTTTACCCAACTGCTATTAAGACCTGAAAATGTAATGTGTCACATTGTGTTTAACTGGGAGAATTTCACCTCTGTAATTTTTCGGTGTGATTTCTTCAAGGCCTGACATAATGCAATGTGACAGGTGTCACTTCAAGAGAGCAAACTGATCCTGGCTCTATAAGAGACCCCCTGTTAACCCATCCTTCCAGAATTTCTTTGGGCTTACAAAAGCCAGGTCTGATGATGGGTCTGTCTCTCAATTATGACAAAATCAGGTCAGCTTTTCCTAATGCATAAATCCATGTCTGAGCTGGTAAGTGATTCTAAAATCTCAAGGCTGTTCTTTGTGTACTGTACTTAAAAGAGTTAATTGTACATGCCACATACTTCCTAGTTGCTAGGTAACAGTGGCCAACCTTCAAACTCAAAACCAATGAGTTTGCTCTGATGTAAATTCTTCTGAAGTTGATAGCAGGGGTTGAAGTTGAAGGTAGGGTCAACAGAATTGTATCACTTTAGAAAATCCTCAAAAGAATAAATTCTCTCTGCGAGCTCATTGGGATTCTTAAATAAAATTATTCTACTGACCTATTTAGGACAGATGTTTCAATATACTGTTTTGGCATGTTTGATGTTCTTGTTAGTGTAAGCACAGAACATGTAGAAACTGATTCCGTATCTTACAAAACAAAAAGTCTATTGTTTGCCCTACTTTGCTGAGTGCTGAAAAGTGCTAGGTGTGGTGCTTATCTGGGTTTGATTTCCTTTAGAAAAGTGCCCACAGAAGGCATAAAGCATTTTGGCATTATTTGGTTTTATTTACAAACACACATTGAGAACAGGTGGACAGAGCAGCACTCCTGTGACCAACAAATCTATGGCTAGAGTTGCCAGAGTGAAAACTAGAGCAGGCTCCTGTGTCCTTAATGGTTGCATAGAAGAATGAGTTTCAGATGCCATTAAAATAACAGGAGCCCTCTCTGGTTTTCACTCTGTCAGCCCTATCTACTGCCCTACATTAGATCCCATTAGAGCAGGGGTGGGAATCATGTTGTCAGGCTGCAACTCCAGATGCTGCCAGACTACAACTCCTAGCATCCCCGGCCAACATAACCAATGAACAGGATGCTAGCAGTTGCAGTTCAGCAACCATCCAGAAGGGCGAATGGTTTCCAGCCCTGTACAGAGAGACACATCCTTGTATCCTGGTGGCTTTTAGCTTACAGTGTACAGCTCACTTCTCTTTTCCTATCCCCCCACCTTTATCTCTTTCTGAGTCTGTCTCAAGCTGCAGTTTCTCTGGTTCTCCCTGCCTCACATCAGAAATGCTTCTATTGTTCACCTCACACAGACAGTCTAGTTTCCATAACCCAGTTTTGTGTAAGAGATCTTTGTTTTCCTCCCATTAAGAAACTACCAGGCATATATTTTAAGCCCTTAGTACCCTTTTGTTAAACACAAAACTCCAGCCATATTATCTTATGAAAAGAGCCCTTAGTAATAGCCCAGCCCCCTAGTAATCAGATGGTCAGGCAATAACATTGTTTTTTGCATTTGTATCCCCCACTGGCACTAGCCTCCAGGGGGCTCAATCTGACATGTATGTTATATCCCACACAGCCACATGAGAAAGAACACAGGGCTCCCATACCTTTAATAGTTGAGTGGAAGAGTGGTGTGCATGACAAGCTACACTTGCTGAAATTCTCTCTCATGTACTGCTACTGAAGACAAATGAGTCCTGTCCTCTTTTTCATGTCACCACCCTGTTCTTCCCACAATTCCATCTTCATGATAATCCTTCGAGGGAAGATTCATTCGGGAGAAAGTCTCTGTGTTGGGAGAGCCAGTGTGGTATAGTGGCTTGAGTGCTGGACAGGGATTCTGGGAGACTGGAATTTAGATCCCTGCTCAACCATGGAAACCAATTGAGTGACCTTGGGTGAATCACACTTCCGCATCTTTAGAGGAAGGCAATGGCAAACCGCCTGTAAGTAGATCTTGCCATGAAAACCATTTTACAGTGTCGCTATAAGTTGGAGTTGACTTGAAGGCATATAACAGCAACAACTGCTGTGTTGGCCTTACCATGTTCAGTGGGGAAAGGTCATTGGATCCAAGAAGGGGCAGGATTTGGAAGGAATTGTCTTCAGCACAGAGCCCATATGATCCCATTCCCCTCCAAGTCCCAACACGTGGAAACTCAGAAGGCCATCCTGCCACCTCCTAAAGACTTCAGCCTGGTTAACTGCAACAGAGGCCATTTCCGCACTACATTGTTATAATGCTATTATTCCACTTTCAACATCTTATGGAATCCTGGGGTTTGCAGTTTAGGAAGGGGCATTGAGAATTCTCAGCCAGATTGCTGTTGGGCCTCAGTAAACGGCAAACCCCAGAATTCCACAGGATGTTGAAAGTGGAATAATAGCACTATAACACTATAAAAAAGTGTGGAAATGGCCAGAGCCACAGTCCCCACTGTGCTGGTGAAGCCAAAACTTAGGAAACAAGGTAAGGATGCTTTCAGTGCAAGCGGAATTCATGAGAAGTATTCAGGTAGACATCTAGATGGAATGGTGGAGACACATCAGTAGAAATCCTTCTGGAGAGATGTAATGTCTTGAAAAACTGCAGTCAAAATCGGAGAAATCTATTTGCAATCTGCATCAAACTGGTTACTGCAGATGTATATAGTGATATAGGAGCTCCTTGTTTTCTGGAGTCCTGATTATATTTTATTATTTCTTATTATGTTAAAGAAATAAAAAATATATTTTAAAAATGTATTGGACTGGAACCTTGTTAACAGATAACTGATTTCCTGCACTATTGTGCAAATCAGTCAATATTTACTAAATGATTAAATCATAGTGCCACACTAATCAGTTTTGTCTGTTAAAAATCTGTTTATAATATACCAACAGCAAGCTGCTTCCGGAATGTTTCCTGTTATTATAGTGAGGCCCTACTGATCATGGAATACTGTCAAGTTAACTTACGTACAGTATGTAAATTACTGTCTGCCATGGGAATAGAATGTTATCCTGAAACAAATTCTACAAAAGGAAACAGCTGTCTCTAAGAATAAGATGTGCCCCATATCAATAAATATTTATGTCCCAATAGCAGGTCATTTTGCTAACCACAGTTTTGTTCAGTTCTGACTATAAATAAATATTTAGGTAGTGGTAGTTACTGCAGGATGGAAGCAGACCTTTCACATTCCCAAGCCCTGAGTCAGAAAGTGGTGTTGAAGTGTTAGATTTTTTCCTGGAGCAGGAAGATTGAAGGTTCTGATTCCTATTGAGTCAGGAAATGCTTTGTCACTTTTTCTACGCCAGTGTTGGGAATGATGGGGGAAGTGAGTAATATTCCAACACATCTGGAGGATACAAGGTTTGAAAAACTGCTGTCGCTTAAGTTACTTCTCAGGTCTGTTGCTAGAAGAAAATGGATTAACCCCTTATGTACATTATTTTAAACTTAATGGAGAAAAGGTTGGATTCTAATTTGATGACAGATTAAAAAAAATTCTTTCAGGATGAATCTACCATGGCACAAAATTTAACCCTGTACCATTTCAGGGTTAAGCCAAGAATTGCCAGGTCAACTCTGTATCTTGCTTTCTTTCAGTCATAGCTGTTTTCCAAATTCAAATAAGCCATTCCGTGATGACATGGCCAGTAATGGCTTAAAATAACTGGCTTAATCATTTTTCTCCAGGTCCAGAGGGCAGAGGTTCTATCAAAGTCTGTTTCTGAAGCTGTCCAAACATATCTAGGTTTAGTTCTTTAAAACATTATGAATTTATCTGCATTACACAGTTACAGTGGTGTTATCTACTTTAACTACTGTGGCTGTGTCCTACAGAATACTGGGATTTACAGTTTGGTGAGATACTTGGAATTCTTTGCTGTAGCTCAAGGGAACAGGCTAGAGCCATAGCAGGTAAAGTGAGATCAAACTGTGTAGCTAGTGCAGATACGCTTTGAGTCATAAATTCTGTCTAATGCCATTTCCACACTACACTGTTATAGTGCTATTATTCCACTTTCAACATGCTATGGAATCCTGGGGTTTGCAGTTTAGGGAGGGGCATTGAGAATTCTCAGCCAGAGAGCTCTTTGGCCTCAGTAAACTACAAACCCCAGAATCCACAGGATGTTGAAAGTGGAGTAATAGCACTATTACGGTGTAGTGCAGAAATGGTCATACTCTCTCCAGTTTATGCTTAAGATTTGCCCATTGGTAAACCCATACCTCCTGTTTATGACTTTGCTCTTTCTTATTCTGCTAGTGGGCAGACAATTTATTCTTGGTTGTGAGTTCTCTGTAAGACATTCTAGTCTTTGCTCTGCCCTTGGTCATTACACCTTCTCTTGCAAAATTTTGGTTCTCCCCTCAGAGAAATTGAACCAAACATGCACAATATTGCAGGAATTATCTGGATGAAGGTTTTGTTTTCCCAGCTTGCTTCTAAACTTTCTCCTGAGAAGCCTATTGATTTTTCCATGTAGACTGCCTATCCCATCTTTATGGTCTCTCATGTGAAGGGAAGAGCTGTGATCTTTTTATGGCTACCTGGTTGTTCATTCTGAGCTCTAACCTCATTGTTATATTTCTCTTTGACTCTCTCACCTTCTCAGTGGGCAGAACAAGTGAGATGAAGAGAAGTCTTGTTGTCTACAACCAGTGAATGGAGAGAGCAACAGAATTCTCCTATCTAATGCTTTACTTCAAAACTAGGAATATGAATGGGATATGGGCAAATCTCCGCCACTATACCAGGTGGGATTTGGAGGAAGAGGAGGGGCTTCAGAAAAAGAAAGGTACATTCCTGGATTCTCTGTGGGTCAGGTTTTGAATCTTTGTGGAATTTAATTTCCTCTCTTGTGACCTAATTCAGTCCTACTCAATGTGGTGGTCCCTAGACTAGTGCTAGCCTACAAGCTGTTGGCTGCTGGTCCTCACAGAGCTTCCAGGAAAAAACAGTTGTAGCCAATGGGCACAAATGTGATGTAGGCCCTTAGCAGAGTGAATGTGGTATAGTGCTTTGAGCTGAAGGAGGCAAAGTCAACACTTCTGAACAAATCTTGCCAAGTAAATCCTGTGTTAGGTTTGCCTTGGGGTTGCCGTAAGTCAGAAATGCCTTTAAAGTATGCATCATCAACAACAACCCTGGCAGATCATATCAGTACTGCTATCAGATAATCTAAGACAGTGGTTCTCAACCTGTGGGTCCCCAGATGTTCGTGGACTTCAGCTCCCAGAAGCCCCAGCCACTATGGTCAATGCTCAGGGCTTCTGGGAGCTGAAGTCCACGAACATCTGGGGACCCACAGGTTGAGAACCACTGATCTAAGAAGCCCTGACCTTATGGGATCATTTGGCCATCGAGCTATTTTAATTACTGCATTCCATGTATGCATGGTCATCTAGAAATGCCTGGATATACTTTTCATTTCTGTAGCTAAAGTTCTGTGCTTGCTTCTGCTGGAAGACACTGATTAATCGATACAAAATACTATGAACACAGGAAGCAAGGGGAAAACACAGCATAGGTAACAAATAAAATACAATAAAGTAACATCATAATAAAATTAAAGGGCTGTCTTAAAATAGCTGATCAGATTCAATGTTGTCAACTTTTGAATGTCAAAATGCATGAGCAAAAATTAAGTTTTATCTTGGTACTAGAATGATAGTAAGGTTGGTGCCACTGAATATTCTGTGTAAAAGGCATTGAGTATACTGGGTGCTATTGTTAAGAAGTCTCGCGCTCCATCTTTTTCTTTCTCTTAATAAATTGTTAGTGGGAAAAGAACTGAAAAAAGATCCTCCTCCAAAAGTCTTAAGAAGTCGCAAACCTGTTGGGCAAACATAGAATTGTGAAAGAGAAAAGTCAGGAAGTGACCCTATAACATGAGTGAATAGAACCATACTGAACAGAATAGTTTTCTTAGAAACAGAAAATGTTGTTAAGTTTTTAGTTATTTCAAGTCTTGACATATTCTGCTGATAGCATGTCGTAGCATACTGTAGTCTCAGTAGAAGGAGACTTTCAAAAGGCTGTGGCATCCAAGCAAACTCACCAATAAAGAGCAAGCACTATCCACACAAAAATGGAACTTGGTTCTTATTGGTGAGTTTGCATGGACATCATAGCCCTTTTTTGATCAATTACTGCCAATGCGTATTTTGTAAGAA
Organism: Iguana delicatissima; assembly: GCA_948472985.1. Taxonomy (NCBI): domain Eukaryota; kingdom Metazoa; phylum Chordata; class Lepidosauria; order Squamata; family Iguanidae; genus Iguana; species Iguana delicatissima. The sequence continues at coordinate 514,272 of CAOKZL010000765.1, forward strand.
TTCTGTATAAAGTTCGTTTAATTGCTTGTTCAGGGTAGGATCCTGGACTACCAAAAATAGAGACTACTCAGCACTTTGTCATTTTATAAACTGCTGAGTTTAATCTACTGAGTTTAATCAGACTCCATTCATGAACCTTAAACTGTTTAAAAAAATTCCTTTCAATTAAGATTTCAATATGCTAACATTCACTTTGGAACTGCAGCTTGCCAGCATAGAAGGAGAAGAGCTTGAACAAGTCAATTTTTGGACTACCATTCCCACAGAATCCTCCCTAGCCAACATGGCCATACTGGCTGGAGATACTGCAAGCTTTCATCCAAAAAGTAAGTCTCCCAGGCTCTGATAGAGGATAGATAATCCAGTTTGCCTGTTCTCCATCCCTGTGTCTATTCCAGCA